>VYZV01041170.1:48855-93019 GCA_013401275.1 Pandion haliaetus | reverse complement strand
AAAAAAAAAAAAAGTTATCGACTCAAGAAAAAGGGGCTGAACTGCTTTTGCCATGAGAAAAGGAACAGAGAAAAAGGGATAAAGGAAGGAAAGGAAGTAGGACAGAGCTCACTGGGGAGCACAGTAGCCAACCTGACTTGCCAGTACTGTGGCGCGAGTGCAGCGGGGGTCCGGGGCCCGATTTGCTGTCCCTGGGGGTCTCTTGCCCTAGATCTGGCAGGGTCAAAGCCCTCCTCAGCTAATCCTGAAAAAGTCAAATCTGCAGTAGTGGGGGAAGGGATGCAATGCTGCAAAAGATTTTTTGGACAGAATCGGAGAAAATACATCACGTCTTGAAGGAGAGATGGAACAATCCTTCTGGTTAAGATCTGTGGGTGATGTCCTCTGGGATACTCTCGCTCAGTTATGGGTAGCACGTTACCAGTAAGACATTGTCAAAGTGGGAATTCAGAGAAGAAAAACAAACGGGAGAGAGAGGACTGAGCTAGACTGTCAGAGCTGAGCTGTCTCTGCCACTTGGCTGAGAGACAAAACAGATATGCTAGTAAGTCTGCAAATACGGCAAAAATAAGCAGAAGACTTTTTAATGCATGTGAAGAGGACTTAACTAGAAAGGAAAAAAAAAAAAAAGACAGACATGACTAAAGAAAAATCATGTAATACAGTAAGTCTGAAAGCTTCAGTACAAGAGTATTTTTCAAGTTAGACTGGCCAAGACACTAAGAAATCCTGCAGAGGCATGGGGTTTGTTTTAGCAGAAGGGGCAGGAGGGAAAAGGAATGATTTGTGATTCTGGGAAACATCAGAGATCTGCTTCATGGCGTGTGAGGAAAGGACGTCAGGTCTTTGGGTAATTTCGAAGACCTAAATGCTTTTTCTGGAGTACTCAGCTCTGATGGTCTGGGGAAGTTATTCCTTTTCTTGAGCAAGGATTTACTGGGAAAGAAAATGTAAAGAAAAGCACTGCATTCAACTCCCTGCTCACCAAAACCTGCATGTTTCCATGAAAGACATGGCATTTCTTAGTTGCCCACTGAATCCCACCTCTCTACCCCACTCCATGCCAGCCCATCGGCTCCAGCCTGGAGCTCACAGAAGTTACTAAACTGCCCAAGTGCTTAAGTAACATAAAAGTAAACATGACAGAGGAAAGGTTGCGTGAAGGTGTCTTTCATCACCAGCCCTGTTTACCTGCCCAGCACTTTTTCCTGTATTTCACTCCCCTAATTGAACCCTGACCTAAAACAACCCGTGTTTTTTACAAAAATCTTCCCCCCAAGTAATCCTGCTGATTTCAGCACGCAGGAAGAAACCACTCAGTGCAAGCAACAATAATGAAATCAGGCTCTAAAAGTTTAGATTAAGCTATGGAAAATTGCACTAGTGACTCATTCTGCATGGTGACTCCTGAGAGAAGTACAGCTCTGCTCAGAGACGATCTTTGCATGCGAGTGCAGTAGGAAGGACGTACAACACCATCTCTCAGATAAGAAGAGAGAAAACCTGCAATGCACGTCTGTGTAATGGGAGAGTGAAGTGCAGCAGATCTGACTTCTTCCCAGGGTCTGTCCAGAATTCTTTCTCTGTGAAATCCTTGAATCGCACCAGATCAGTAACATCCCGAAAGCAGCCTGTGTGCATATCCAAACAGCCAAGCAGTTCAGTCCATCTGCTCAGTTTAGCACTGGCAGCACGGCATTAGGTAGAAGAGGAGAGCTTGGCAGACAAGTGATTACAGTGTGTGACCTGCAGCGGAGTACTTTCAATCACAGACATAAAAAGGGAGGATTTGTCCAAAAAAGAAAAAAAATTAAAAAAAAAAAAAAAAAAACAACAAAAAAAAGCACGGAGGGGCCTGGGCAGCCCTTCCGAACCCACAAAGCAAACAAACATACTTAAACCTTTGCAGCACGCCTCAGAGCAGGGCTGCACGCACGGGTTTCCCAGCGGCAAGGTCCCGTGCCAAACATTGCCTCCCAGCAGCGGTCGGGAAAGCAAGAGATGCGTCGTTCATCTGAAGGCAGGCAGGGTGGCAGGTCACCCAGCCCTGCTAGAGCGGCTGGGGACAGGGGGACACGGTGGCAGCCGCTCCGCAGAGGGGGACAGAGTGCCACAAAGCACTGCAGTGGGGCCGGGAGCTGGGAAGAAGCAAAGCGCTTTGCTGGCTTCCATAAGAAGGGAATAAAAATGACAAAATGAGAGCCTTAATTGCAGAGCAGAGACATATCATCCCCTCCGCTCTACACCCCTGTAGGGATGTGCCGCACAGATGTCTCTGGCTGGGGCGGTTGCCAGCAGGGCTTTGCAGAGGCTTTGTCTCTGGATGGAGACTGTGCACGGGCAAATAAATTACCGCTTTTATGCGCTTGGTAACTGCAATTGCGGCTGCAGCTTTATGTTCCTGCGTTGCTAGAAGACAGCTTGTTCCTTCTTCCCCCCATCTAGCCTTCGCGAGGAGGACAGGGGCATTATCACGGGCTGAATAACAGATGAGGAGAGAAAAGACCGATGAGTAAAAGCACAGATTTGACATTGGAGGCGGAGGTGAAGGTATCCCCATAACGCACAGGCATCACGCCTGCAGGCAGAGTTGCTGGGAGACAAGAGAGCCAGAGGCAGTGGCTGCAGGGGGAGGAAAGTAACTGAGGCCATGGCATCGCCACATCCCTTGGACGCTTTCTTTGGTGCCTGGAGGAGGGTCACTGTCATGACAGCAGGAACTGTGATCCTCCATACTGTTCGAGCAAGACAGATAACTCGCAAGAAGCAGCACCTCAGCGGCCCCAGGGTGCATGAACGGAGGCGTTCGGCCGTCGGCGGGTAGAGAGGAAGGTGCCCCAAGGACAGATGGCATTGTGAAATTCACCCCTTTGCCTGAGGACAGCCCTGAACCTATGAACTGCTCGCCTCTCATTTTGCAGGGCACCTTTTTCCCAGGGAAGCAAACAGGCAGGGGTGGCTCACCCTCTCAAACATGAGCGAGCCCTTGGGGTCAGTGGGTGCCCTCCGTATTGCTCCCCCCAGACACAGTGCTTCCCTCAGCCTGAGCGTATTTTGCACGGCTGGCTGCGCCGAGAAGGGGAGAGAGAACTGCCAGACTTTCTCCACCTTGCCTTTAGCATGAGAGGAGGTGGGCTGGGGCACTAATTAATTAATTTTGCTCTCTCATGGAACAGGAGAAAAAAAAGAAAAAAAAAAAAAAAAAAAAGGAAGTGTTGTTGCGGGTCCCCCCTGCGACTGACATATTTTGGAATATCTGGCAAATTGAAAACGTTTAGCTTCAGATTAAGTGAAATGTTTTATTAGGTAGAAAACAAATAATTTCCCTTGGGGGGCATTTTCTACAAAAGCCAAAGGAATCAGTCAAAATGGCTGGATTCCCAAGGGAGCAGAGACTGTTCCCTGAGCTGCAGAAGAGAGGTGGTACTGCATGGGCTGCACGAAGCAGCTGGCTGTGGAGCCACACTTACTCTGACCTCAGGAGTTACTGGAAATGAAGCAAAGCAGCCTCAGCAAAGAGGGTTAGAGGGCCCTACTAACCAGGGCAGAGTAGCCCTGGTACTGATTGTTCATCACGTGCAAGGAAATCGCAAGTTCAAACCTCATATATGTGAACCAGAACATGTACTGTTTTCTGCTTACACCCCTGTTGCCCTTCCCATTAGAGAGTCCCGATCACCAAACCATTAGATATGCCACATATGTCTTTCAGGCTTCTCTTTCGAAGCCATCCCACCATTTCTGTCGCAACATGTAATGGAGACGGCATAGCACAACGGCCAGGTGACTGAAGCAACTGGGCATCAGTCGTTGCACAAGGAGACTTGAACATGGGTCTCACACACCAAAGGGTCTTCTGCCCTAGTGAGTGGGCAGGGAACCCCGACAGTAACTGGTAGCCAGTTCCTCTTAGGATCTCAGCCTGAACAATCTGAAACATCTTGTTACAGACACATCAAAAAATAGGTCGGTCTACGTTTCAGCCATAGATAGCTGAAACAATCTGCTTATTTTTACCTAAACTAATCAGTCATTTTGAGCAATCAGGTACTGCAGTCTTTGGCAAAAAAAAGAAAACAAAATCTGCTAAGATGGAGGAAAAAAGGAACATGCACCTATTTCCAGTTTTTCTTGGTCTCAGAACTTTGCATTAGTTATTCTTTCCTTTGGGCAGTGACCAAGGTGGACACACATTTTGTTGACCACATGCAACTTTGCCAGTAACCTCCGAACATGGCAAATCAACTGTGTGGCAGAACCCTAAGTTGCGCTGTACCAGGCACATGTGCAATGCTCCCAAAGAGACAGGAGCAAAACCTCCTCTGTTCCACCGATACATGGGATCAGTGAGGGTGCTGTAAATACTAGGGGGAAGGCCAACCAGATCTTGCATAAACGGCATCAAGGTCCTTTTGTGTCAGCAGTCAGCACCTCAGAAAATTATGTCATGACAAGGCTTTCGGGGAGAGAACAGTTCTGCACAGCTTCTAGCTTCTTTGACGTAAGCGCTTGCAACACACACTTACTGAACATGCTCTCCCCTTCAGGGCCAGTTTATGCTTGTTTTTAATAGTCGTTCCAAAATATCTTACTGGGGTCATGGGAAGTGCTATGCAGCCAAGTCAAGTGACAAGCATCATTGTGTTGTCAGTATACGAAAGCAAAAACAAACCTTTTTTGAAGGAATTAAAGAGTCTAATGACTAAGCTAATCTGAAACACTTCCAGAAAAAACTGCAGCTGGGAAAGGAGGGAAACTAGAGGTTTTTACCTCCAGTTACTCCCTGAGGTGGAACTCCTCAGCACCCCAAATGCAAAGCCCAGCAAAGCAAAGACAGCAACACTATGGCCAAAGCAGAGATCTGGCATAAAAACGTTATTCCCAGACTAGACTGACTAGTCCATCATTTCTAGTACAGCCTCAGACAAAGCCAACTCCCTGTGTTGCCTTTGCCATCTGTATAATCAGGAGACGGGGCGGATTTACTGTACTTCCAAACCAGTAATGACTGAGTGGGTCACAAGCTGTACTGTATTCCCACCCCTGTGAGATAGAAAGGTACTACCGCTTTGAAAATGAGGATCCAAGAATAGGTGAAATAGAACTGTTTGCCCAAATTTGCATATAAAACTGATGGCAGAACAGCTGACTCAAACCCAGTTGGCCTGTCCCTAGTCAGGACTTTAACACTTAACACCTTCCTCCCAGCTTGACCTGAGATTTGATCTAGAAGGTAAATACTGATGGATGTGGGTGGGTTTTGTATTTATCTTGCAGGATTGCAGTTCTTGGAATTCACCTCATTAAGATCTCGGTCTCTGTTTACTTATGGGCAGCAGAATTGCTGCACAGAGAAACTAAGCATCCCACAGCTAGTATAATTTCAATATCTTGTGAAGCCACTTGGAAGTGAAGGTAGGTAGGCATGCCATGGCTTTAGAGTCATAATATCGCAGCTTTGATTTCAGTCTGTAATAGGACAAAACTGCATAGAATTGGGTCATAGGGTCTCTTTAGGCAGTAGTCAAACTTCCCTAGAGGTTTCAATTCTCCGGGGTGGAGTTTTTTTAAGCCCTAAATGTACCTGTGACCAAATTCCCAAGAAAGCAACATCTCCTGAATGCAGAAAATACTAACATTTCTTTTGTTGCTGTTGAGCTTCAAACTCGTTCTGTAGAGCCAGAACACAGCAATATCTTCCCAGAGCCTGTAAAACAATTTTCTTTCTTGCAAAGAGTTTTAGAAATGGCCAAACACGTTCTGCGCTTAACCTCCACTGAATGAGCCTCCAGAGCCTGTGCACAAGTAAACCCCAGTATATGTTGTATTTTACACAGCAATAAAAGCAACTGCTATCTAGGAGTACAGTGGTTGTCGCAGTGTCTCCAGCCACATCTGCTCAAAATCTCAGTACAATAAGCTGGAAGTCAGATCTCAGGCTAGCTGAATAATAGGATTCCCCTTCTGTAGAAATTTTCAATAGCTTGAACTGCAATCTCAAACAGGCATAAAAAAGGTTTGCAAGTTTCCCATGAAACAGAAATCCTGTAAAATTTAATTTCAGGAACAGCGATACTTGGTGTTTCCAAGATATTAGGTGCAGCCCAGGACTTCAGTAGCTGTTGAGTAAAATTACCATAGTTGGGTCTTTTTGCAGTATCACTGCTGCTCAACACTGAACCAGGACAGCAAATTTATTTGGGAGTGAGCAACAGCGACACTGAAGAGTCACATCAGCTTCACTCAAGAGCCAAGTTTCCAGGTTCTACAGGACAAGAGAAGTCCCATCTCAGCCAGCCAGAGGATGCCAGGACTGTGACTACAGGGCAGTAATTCAGATGCAAACCTTGGAAGCTGTGTTTCTGTGCAGCGCCGAGATCAAACATACGATACAACAGGCAAGTTATCCAGCAGAAGACTGACAATTAAAGTTTGTCAAACCACATTTCCATGAAACATTTCTGCTTCAGCACATAGAAAATTTTCTAACTGCATCATCTTTGTTGAAACATTCCTAACAAGCCCTATTCAGTTCTGCTTGCTCCCAAAATTACAATTTCTCCTCATACACCCATACAGGCTACATCAGAGCTGTCATTAGGACCTTATCAATGCAGATCCTTTGAGCGTGCAGATGGACAGTCTGTCACCAGTAACATCAGCTGTAGCAAATCACGCACATGTGCTCCCTTAACCAATTTGTCGTGGTACTTAGAAACACACTGGGCCACGCTAAATAGACAGCATTGGTCAGCTCTGCAACTCTTCATTAACTACTGCGGAGTCAGAACCTGGCATAGGTAGATGCTTTTCAGAGGGGAGCCACAGAGATCAACTTCGTTGTGGAAACAGGCACTTGGACCATCCATAAAAGCACAGGACAGCTAAGAAAGAAGAACACATTCCAATTAACCACTAATGACTGACTTTCCTTTGTGTCTGAACAAAGCAAACCTAGAACGCCCCAGTATTTAAACAAAAACATGAAGCAGTGCATTGAGAGACTATAAAAGGAAGCAAAATATAAGAAATGTCATTTCTGCATCTTTTTACAGTACCATCTAGGAATGCACAGTACTTGGTACAGCCACAGTATTGGGACCATTGAGCTCTCACACTGCAGTAGACATCCTGAGAGGCAAAAGATGCTCTGCAAATGACGGAATTCTCTATTAACTTAGAAAAAAAATGTCACTTTGGTTCCCACAATCAAAGAGGTCACATCAGTGCACGAAGACCATCAGGTCCCCACTGTCACAATAGTCATTGCCAAGTCATTGCTGGCAATCAGGGATGCTGGTACCCAGAATAAAGGCAGAAACAGCAGGACAAAGTGATAGGGCCTCCTAGATACATGGCTACATCTTCACATGCAGTACGAGAGCAGCTACGAGCACAGCCTGCTTGATGACCTGCCCCCTCACGGACAGCCCCCAGTCCGGCAGCAGAGTAGCGTAAAAAAACATGCCCAAGCATATGACATCCCCAGAGATGGCCTGCAGACCCACTTTCAGATCACATCAGGGTGCTTTTGAAAGAATCCTCCAGATGTGGTGGCACTTACACCTCTGAGTGCTCTTTGGAGCAGGGATTGTTTCTTGCCATTGGCTTCTATCAGGTTTGAAGCCTCTGGATGTTATTGTCATGGAGGTGACTCCTGGACCAAGAAGGCCTCAATTAGCTGTACTAGATGCATTTAAGTAGATGTGTAAATCCACTGAAGACCTTACTATGGCTTATTACGGACCAGGGAACTGCAGGCTTTACTGACCTGTGCTCGTCTGTACAATCCCTGTATCAGGCACCACATTTCATCCAGCAGAAGGAAGACAGCCGACATGAGAGATTTTCTCTTCAACAAGCTCAAACTTTGAAGAGTTAAAACAAAAAGGGCCTCTGCCCCAGCTGCATAAATAAGAATATTTCCACGCAGAACAGGACTGAAATGGAGGTTAGATAAGCAAGACCTTGGCAGCAGGAAAAACAAACAAAGCCAGTCCCTGCCATGCCCACTGAGAAGCAGCTTGTGCTGCCATCAGCAGTTTCTCACACAAGACCTGCAAAGACTTGCAGGCAGGCAAAACCAATGCAACACGGTTTCCATGAGCCCAGCCAGGAGAAGAAATGGATCCTCGCTAGGATTATCTCAAGCTGGATGTTCCCAGTGTTGTGGCAGGAAGGCTGCAGCCGGTCCAGGCGGCTGAGCAGCACACGAGCAGGGAGATGTTCCCAGCCCTGGGCAGAAGGTTCACCTGAAGGTTCCTGTACACCATGTAAGTTGAGAACAGGGAGCTAGTTTAATCAGACCATGCCAGTTCATGGCAATCCTCATTCCCCTCAAAGAGGCTTTCCTCTAATAACAGCCCATCTTGGGCTCGGGCAGTGGTGTGAAGCTTGGGCTCTTCTGCTGAGATCTCAATACTAAGCTGGAAGCAAGAGCTATATGGGACCCAGGCAGATGTCAGAGCACTCACCTGTCCATACCTCTGCAAGGGATCCCAAAGGTCTAGGACAGAGGTCTGGGCTCTCCCCAGCACCCTTGCAGAAATGACGCCGTTCGCAGTCATGAAGATGTAGCCGGGCAGCCTTGCGCTGCTGAGAGTGGTAGTGTGGCTGTGCTGAGCCCCGCTGCACCCACCAGCCACCTCTCCCCTCTGGGACACCTTGGCCTTTACGCTGTGGGGAGGCTGGCTGATAAATAGCTTCCTGACTGAAGGGATGATTCAGATACAGCTCTGGCAAGAGGAAACTCTCGTGCTATGACAGCGGCACAGAACACAGCATCGCTGTTTGCTGCTCAAGTCTCCTTTTCCCCTCCCACACCCCCCTCAGCTCTCTCCCTCTAATTTTATTCCCAGAGCCCAAAGATTGCTTTTAACAAAGGCAGTTGAGTCATTTCCCAGCCCTGATGTGCCATCTACCAAATGCTTCAGATGACTGATGTCTTAAGAAAGAATCCAGCCTGTTCCCTTGCTGCACTTCTTAAAGCCGCTGAAATGGAGCAATTATACCCAATTTCTGTGACAAAGAATGAGAAGTCCTGTCATTATCACAGCTTCCCCTTGGAAAGGCAGTGGGTGAGAAGAGGAAATACATGAGCAGTGTCACAACAACAGGCTGATGCATGCTGTGAACTGCAACCAGCTGTGAGTCTGCACCAGGAAGGTGTCTCTTCACACATGGAAAGAATAAAGCCCGTGAGAGATTCGCCTGGGCGTTACAGCAAGGCAGGGCTGTTTGATGCTGGGCCCAAGGGAGCAGGGGTGCCCCTTTAAAGGCTCCCCTACCAGATAGGTGCCACTAAACCCAGGGTCCAGCACTGGGCTCTCTGTACAGACTCTGGAGGGACATTAGACAAGACACACTGGACTCCACACACCACGGAGCCTGGGCTCAGCACAGCATAGCATACCCAGGACCTCCCAGAAAGGCAAAGCAGATCCACAGGGTGCTGCTTAATAGAACATGACTCTGCCTTTGGAGTTTCAACCCAACACCCACCTCTACAGGGACAAAAGGCTATCAGACAGCTGCCAGGTAACATTCATATGAGGCTACGGAACAGGCTTCATGTCCACCGTGGGAGAACACGTGTGCCTTTGGCTTTTATTCCCTCCCACCCACAGCCCCATAAGGGATGCTGAAGGTCAGCAGAAGAATGGCCATGCCTGCGATCCCCAGGCAACACTGGCATGTGTTGTGGATGTTGGCGAGGCCGTGTAGATGGCACTTTGCTGAGCACTTCCCCAGCTACCTCAAGCAACCAAAGCCACCCAGTGCACCCCTCCATCCCGGCAGTCCTGATATCCATCCCCACAACTCTCCCACCCTTTCTCAGTCACCAGCTTCTCACGCACATAACTGGTTGGCCGCTGCCTGGATCAGAGGATGCCTGGCATGGTCCAGCGTGCCTGCATTCTCAATGTGACTCAAGGCAACGATGGGTCCTTCCATGGGAACAAGGAAGGGAGGCAGCAGGCAAAGCAGCTGCCAGCAGCACGGCTCTCCCCCTGCTCTCTACACAGGACTCATGTACAGCAGTTTGGAAACCTCCAGCTTTTCACAGCCTGTATCTCTTCCTACTCACCACATAGACTTTTGAAATGTAGGGACCTGTTACGCCCGAGTCAAGCACTCTCCATCTCACGGCTAAGGCTCTCCCTCCTCCTCTCTCGTGAGCCCTGCAAAGCTCCTTTCCCCGCTGACTACTGTCTCCAGCCCCCACTCCAGCCAGCACGGACACGTTACACACCAGTACAACCACCACCAGTCACTGCTCCTCACCTTTTGCTGTTTTAAGCTCAAACTAACACAATATTACCATGGAAGTCCCAGGCATACCCTTCTGCTCCCCTCTCGTTAGCTGCTGTGATTTGCTAAGGCCTGACCCAGAAAGTCAAAGACCAGACAGACCTCAGTTCTCCCAATTGTCTTCCTGCACCCAGCCTTCAAACTGCTGACTGGGTCTAAACGAAACAAACTGATGAGCAACCTTGGGCTTGAGCCTACCCTTTTACTGACTCCACACTTTACAGTGCTGAAATGAAAATGTAAACGAGAGCAGAATAAAGGTACAGACCTTGGGTGTCTGGAAAGCTATATACTATTTGTGCTGTTGATGGGAGACTGACTTATTTATAAAGTCAGCATGTGCTCAGGTTTATGGGTTTGAGCATAGCCTATATCCCTTGGATAAAACCTGTGCGCACCTTCCCAGCCACAAAGGACAGTCCCAGAGAGCAGATATTTCAGGCATTCTATGTCTTTTAGCAACATGAATACCCTTAGATGAAAGTCACCACAGCTCTGTGGCAGTCGCTGATCCAGCCTTGCCAAAATCACAGCAAAGTTTTCCTTAAAGATGAGTGCTTCCCTCCCCAGAGCAGCTCCCTGCCTCAGACACCAGTGCCTGTCAACTCATTTCTCTGTTGTCATCCGAAAGAAGGAATAACAAGTGAAAACCACAAACTGGGGTGGCCTGGGAAAATTTTGACAGTCTGACAAAAGAAAGCAGAGTAAAAGTCGACTTGTTTATACATTTTCAGATCTTCAGATAAATAGTTTGCTGAAAAATTATCGTGACTTCCTCTAACCAGAGGAAGAAAAGGAGATGTCAGCTTGTATCTCATCGGATTTTCTGGTGTAAAAGCTAACCCAGGAATTTAGATGGATTATGCCATTCAATGACAGTAACGTCCCTTTTGCGAAGCACAACCTGCATTTAAACACATAGACTAAACTAAACCCCCCAAAAGAACAGAGCGTACAGAAACTACAAGCCACCCACTCAACCTCACAGATGCAAAACAACCGAACCCACAAGTAGGAAAACAAACGTGGAAGGCAGCCAGAGCACAATGCCGGGCTCAGGCAGCAGCGGCCGTAGCACGGAGGTGGGCGAAGGGCTGCACAAGCACAGCCCCGGGTGTGCGGTCCCCCGTGCCACCTCAGGGGCCCCTCTGGGAGATGCCAGGGATCCCAGCTGCCTCTACTGTGCATCTCTTCTCTTTAGCACCAGAACACATTTCTAAACACGAGGCACGCTTGCAGAGCTGCAGTTCCCCTGCACTCCCTTGAGTCCAGTGAGTACACGCGTGGCCCCTGTTAATTTAGGCACTTCAGGAAGGGCAGCCAGACTGATCTGGGAAACGGAAGGGAAAGCTTGGACAGGAATAGAAGATCTCAGTAAAGGGTACCGCAACAGGATTACATGCAATTGAGACAGGACAGAGCAAGGGAATTTCCCTTAGGTATTAAACTAAAAAACAAATCCCGATGAAGGTCGTCAAGCAGTGCAACAGGCGCCTGGAGAGGCTGTGAAATCGCCATTCATGGAGATATTCAGTAATCGACCAGATGTGGTCCCAAGCAACCCAATGTGGCTTTGAAGTTGGTCCTGCTTTGAGTGGATGGAAGGACCAGGTGATCTTCAGAGATCTCTTCCAACCTAAATTAGATTCTGTGTTTGATCATGAGTTGCCATTAAGCACTGGGAAAAACCAGGAGCTTGAGAATGGCTATTTACAGTATTTAGGAAGGGAACTGCGATCAGGGTGAAAAAAATCAAAAGCAGGAAGATTTGGAAAGATTCTGTTATTAAAATAAACATGATCAAAAAGGTTTTATTGAAATCACAGGCCAGTCACATGCCTGACATTCCTAATATTGCTGGATGCATCCAGGATGGGAAAGGCAGACTGGGGAGAAACAGAGCAGCACCTTCCCCCACCTCAGGAGGTGACTTTCCTTCCTACTGTCCTGCTGCAGGTCGCGGAGGCAAGGGTAAGGACCAGCTCTGGGAGGAGGTAGCTCCCTGCCTGGTGCTGGCAGGTTCTGGCAGGCGGGAGTGACCTCTCCTGGAGACTGCCAGCCCAGTAGTCCTGCTCCAGGGATAGCAGGAGCCCAGCCACAGGCTCTGGTTGCATCCATTTGGTCAAAGCAAGAGAGGGGCTCCTGACAAATCTCTGCAGGCACCCCAGTGCCAGCCACATCCCCCCAAAAAACACACCTCATAGCAGACACCCTCCGTAACGTTGTCAGCCTGTGGAGAAAGACGTCTTTTGCAAGCACACTTGTTTTGTATTTGGCACAAGCGGGGTTACCTGATAATGAAGTGCTATTTCATCCAGAGATACGGAGTTCTTTAAGCAGATGTTGGTATAAAACATATTTAAATCTGTGGGGCCTATTACAGTTAACCCGTTACTGGAGCAGGGTAAAATGCATAAAAGTGACTGTAGAGAGCAGTGACAATTTTTAAAAATAGTAGCTTACTTGGTCACAAAATTATATAATTACAGAAAAATTGGGGTTGGAAGGGACATCTGGAAATCGTCTCATCCAAGCTCCTGCCCAAAACAGGTATGATTAGGTGGTCAGATTGCTCAGGGACTTGTCTGGTTCAGTTTTTAGTACCTCCAGAGAGGGAGATTCCCCTTTCTCTCTAGGAAATGTGCATATCTTTTTATGGGAACAGGCGTTATTAAAACATACTTGGTCCCATATTTTGTGAGATCACTATTTAATGTAGATAACTGTATCATTAAGTTTACACCAGGAGGCATTTTACAGCCTCACTTGGCATTCTCATATAAAAACAGCAACCTACAAAATTAATATTGCTCATAGGAAGCAGCTAGCATTAAGAATGATACAAAAATGGTGGGCTTGGAAAGACAGGGAGCATGCTCAGCTGTACAGGCCCACCTAGAAGACTGTTCAGCATGACAAATTCATTTGTGCAATATGGTGGTTAATATATCCAAATTGGGATCATGCATACAGTAGCAAAGGATGGTAATAATTACACGTGTACAGTGGAAGACAGTCTCTTGCAAAGTGGCATCTTTGTAAAGGATGACTACAAATCTGACTCTACCCAAGGGTCACGGTACATAGTCAGTCAAACACAATCCCTTAACATCTTCCTGTTGCTAGGAGAAATGTGATTCTTGGACATACAAGCAGGAGGCTATCACGGAATAGCAGAAAGGTGGCATTACCTCAGTATACAGTGCTGTTGAAACAGCAGCAGAAACTACTATGCTACATTGGAAGAGAAATACATGGTTGTATGTCAGTGTTCGCAGTTTAAAAACAACACAGAAATTGTCAAGAGTTCAGGAAAGGGCTTCAAGAAAGAGTCAGCATCTGGAAAACATACTTCTAGCAAGAAACTTAGGTCAATCCAAGTTTATCCAGCAGAAGGTCAAAAGATGACTTGAGCACTGTCTCCAAGTACCAGCACAAGAAGAAATGATTAACATTAGGGGTCTTTAATCAAGCAGAGAGAAAAAAAAACAAAACAAAAAAAAAAACCCCACCCCAGGAATATGATTTGATGTGGTGGTTGGAAACAGAAGCCAAGCAAATTCAGATGAACTATAGAGAGCACTGTTTAACAAAAGCCATTAACCATTAGAACAATTTACATAGGGATGGGGTAAAGCTTCCACAATGAGGTCTTGAACTGAAGACTAAACAGCCTTTTTTCAAAGACACATTGTATCTCAAGAAACGTTGAAGCAGAAATTATTGGGTGAGATTCAGTGTCAGAACAGATAATCATAAAGTTCCCTCTGGTCTTAAAAATATGAGAAGTGCCCAGGAAGAATGGCAAAGATCTCTGAAAGCACTGAAAGACATGAGAGCAAATCGTGCTGTTACGGAAGAGATTTTAATTACTTTTAGAAGTTACAAAAGAAAGTGAAATCTTATTTTTAAAAGCCACAATTTCTTTAATAAAGGTGAAAAAACAGTGAGAAAATCCTTCATGTAGCTGCCAACAACTGAAGGAAAGAGAAAGGACATTTGTAGAAAACAAAAAAAGAGGACACAGAGCAGTATTCCTCTTCTGCGCAACTCAAGCGTAAATCCAAAATGAAGTAAATCCAGATTAATATTGTTGCAACTGAGAGCAGCACCTGGCCTCTCCTTTTAAACAAGTAAGGCAGAGTTTGGTACTCTCATAAAGTCAAACAGAAAACAAAGAAAGGTGTAAAAATTACAATCTAGAGATTGCTTTGGGTGTGCTCTGCCCAGTTTGAGAGCTGGCCTTGTGCCTTGTGTTTTTGCATCTTTGCAGAGGCTTTGTGGGTGCCGAGTACCACCAAACCAGCCCCTTTGTGCTGGTGCCAGTGGTAACTCACAGTTGCAGGCTGCAAGGCAGAGTCAAGTGGGCTGGCAGAGAAATGGCTGGGAAGCGTGCTGTTTTGATGTGAAACCAGATGGTGTTTCAGTGGTGTTTTGCTTTGAGATTTCTGGGTTTGCTCAAATCCAGGAAACTCAGGAGGAGGAAAACCATAAGCAGATGAAAACATACCCAACTAACAAAGGGTTTGCACAAGCCTCCCTACGGACAGTCCGGGGAGAACTGTACCCTCGTGCCTGCCCACTGGAGCTGCACTGGGACCTGGAGATGGGGAGCCATGCCATGAGTGAGGACATGCAGACGGTGGGAGATTTACAAACCCAGCTCCTCAGACAGATGGGAAAGGAGACAGGAACTCAAAGCAGAATAATGCTTTACAGAAGATGTTTTTCTCTAAAATAAATCCCAAATAACCACCAGCTGGTTCTCATTTTCAGCCTGCAGATGAATAGATTTTGAGCAGAAAAGCAGCAACAGATGCCTCGATGCTGCTCCCCAGGAAGGGGAGAGGCAACTGTCCGCACCAGACTCACCCTTGGGACTTCTGACCCAGGAGGTTGTGCCGTGTCAAGCTGCCCTGGGGCAGGAGAGCTGCACCCTGCCGATGCCTGTTGCTGCTTCTTTCCCAGCCCCTGGGTGCATCCCTCTGGGGAGGCACAGGACACAGCTGGGCTGTGGGAGCTGAAAGAAAAGGCTGTCCTGTCCTTTGGCACCCTCAGAGATGCTCACAAGCCCGGCAAGGGCGGAGGGAGGCACAAGAAGAGACAGCCACAAGAGGCAAGCCTTTCGCAGGCTCCCTGCAGAAGGGACGACGGGGCCAGTGCTGGGCTCTCAGCGGTCTTTCAGGGACAGAAAGGAAAGCTGGTCTGCCAGTTACAGGTTTTACCTACTCGACTCCATGTAGTTTTTCACAACTTACATGTAAGGGAAGACGCCTGAGGGCCTGTAGGCTCTCAGGAAGCATGTCACCTTCCCCCATGTGCTAAAGCCTCCCTATCTCAGCAAAGGGAGGGAGTGCCCCCTGAGACCAGCCCTGCACAGGCCCTGCTATACTCACTCAGTGAGCCTCTCCACTTGGGCTTCAAAACTTTTTGGACCACGAGGGTTTGAGTTACATCAAGTGACAATGACACACAGGAGCCCCGGACACAGTCCAGCCAGCCAAAGCCAAGCACCCCTGCCCAGGACTTACCACCTCTCAAGCCACCATCCTCAGCCATGGGGGTCTGCCCAGCGGAGCAGCAGCCTGGGCAGCTTCAGCTGCAAAGCCAGCAGTGGGGAGCCAAGCAAGTAATTAATTGGCTTTGCAAGTTGGCTGCACATTTCCTGCATATCCAAGAACCACCCCTGTGCCAAGAAGGAGGGCTGGAGCTGCTTTCACAGCCTGCAAAATCCTCTCTCCAAGGGTGTGTGTGTATAAGGAAGCTGCACCTGACAGTTAGTTGCAGCAGGGCCTTCGTTTCCTTCAGCCCTTGAGGTGGAGGCAACAGGTGGGTTGAGGTTGGGATGGGGCACATGTGTGCATGCTAGAGAGGTAACCTCCTCCTCCTCCTCCTCCTTTCTGAAGTCTAGCCCACCATTCCTGCTTCACAGGAGTCTTCCCGGGGCAGCTGGCTCTAGACGTGCTGCGGGTTTGTTTGATACCTGCTGGAGCTGGGGTGAAACGAGGAGAGGCAATGCAGGTAGGGATGAGCATGGTGGGTTCATGGCAATCACCCTCTCTCATAAGGGCAGGCCCCTATGTGCTTTCCAGCGATTCCCACCTGTGCCACAGCCACCATCCTTTAGTGCTAAGCTTAGATCGTAAGCTTCCTGGGGTGGACACCATGTGAATTTGTATATAAAACAGAGGGAGAGCACATACATGCTTTATATAAACAGACATCGGAGTAAGGAACTCTACCACGGTTAACATATCCGCAGGTCAAGTAGAGTCCTTGTTATGATTGCAAATGGTTTCTCAAGTACAGCTCTTCTCATCAAGGAACGTGCATTTTAAACATCTGTAACATATTGTGCACAAATACATCACTATGTAAACAGTACGTACACCCCCCCATCTCGATATTCCTGTATTATGTGGTTAGATTTACTTTGCGCTCTCTCCTGGCCAACAATCTTCTAAAAGCCTGCATGCTTTTCAGCCATCCTGATCCAAGAGCAGCCTAGGCTTGCTAGTAAATGGCACATCAGGTTGTTGTGACAAATCAAGAGGATTGATTAGCTTTTTATGATTCTGGAAAAGCAAGTTATGGTTTCTCTGAGACTAAATAGACCCATTTCTCTGACTGTTCCTGCCACCAAACAGCTACCTGGCACAGAAAGCTGACAACTTTGGTGAGGGAGAGGACCACATAGGAACGTGGGAGGAGCAGGCAGTAATTCTTGCACTTGTTTAGAGCTGGACTAAAAATAAGAGGTTTCTGAACCTGTTTCACTGTAAAAAGCCTGCATAATTCAGACAAGTTTTACCAGTAAATTGCAGCTATAAAGGAGAAACCCCACGGCCTTAAAAGGCCTCTTGAAGCCTATCCAAAACAGCGTTCTCTCCAAGTGCCCTGTACGAGAGGGTGGAGGAGGAGAGGGTGGGAAAGCAGATGCTAAAGGCAGCTCTGGCCTGGCAGGGAAAGAGCAAAGTTTGCCTCCTGCCTCTGAGCTGTGCCTACTGCTGGGACAGCATGTTCAAGTTCTCTTGGCTCACGGTAAGAGGCAGTCCTTTGCTTACTCATTTCTGTACTGCTACCCCAGTACACACACACACCCCGTGTCCTGTCTCTGCCTTGGGAATTGACTTCTACCAAGGCAACTGCTGGAAAGGATGATGAGGAATCTTTGCTTGCCAGACTGCAATGCAAGCCTTTTAAGAGAAGTTCTGCCCCTGGTTTTATGCAAGCGTCCAAAGACAAAACCAAACCTTAAGTGCATTTGCAAAAAACACCAAAACAAATACAACGCCCAGATACACAGGCATCACTCCTCTGGTTGCTCAGGTAAGACTTCCCCTTTGTTTCTGCAGCCCTTTGGGTGTAAGGAGTTGACATTTTTCATCAGTCTCCTGCCTTCAAGCCTCATTTCTGGTTTTCTCTATTTCTTAAGCCCCTGCTTACTTCTTCCTTCCTTCTCTAAGTCTGCTCTCAGCATTTCCTCAGCGCAACAACAGAGGCAGTGACCTGCAGAAGATGATGTAGTCAAGGGTGAACTCTGGCAAAGTTCATCCCCTTCTCATTTGCCCTAAAGAGAGTTTCCCCACAAGTACTCGGTTTTAATACGTCAACTACCACTTCTAGGTGTGCAGAGATGCAAACATCTTTTAACTCCAAATGTTAAATACACTACATAAATTCAATGTCTTAAATGCCCCCATCACAAGGTGAGGAGCAGCACCTATCCCTGAAAATACAGGTGAGAGAATACAACTGAGCCAAGATGAAAAAGATGGGTTTATTCTCCTGTTGAAAGCGGTGCTTTTCGTAGTCATGAGGGTACCCCAGCTTTACTACATAACACACATATCAAAACTGATCTCCATGGCAAACCTGCATCAGAGTAAATCCATCTCTGTAGTGAGGAGGAATGGCTGTGACAAGGCAGTTGGGGCTTCAGGCTGTGAATGCAGGAGTGCACAGGTGAAAGGGCATCTCTGTGACTCAAACCTGTTGCTAGGACATTAAATGACCCTCCCAGCCTTCCCTGCAACCATTTGGACCGCTCTCTGGCACTCTTGGCACCAGCCCTACCTGAGACGGAGACACTTTCATCTCCATTCGCGCCGGGGATATTTATTGAACTAGTAAATCAGCAGCAGCTTCCCCAAAGCTCCAGCTGGCACAACAGGCAAGGCACCAAGGTGGGAAGCAGCCAAGACAGCGGGGCAATGAGCCAGGAGCAGCTGCCCCCTCCGTGGGACTGCAGGTACCAGCCCCGTTACCCCACTTGCCCTTGGCAGCCTGGGCCCTGCCGTGCCCTGGGCGTGCTGCCATGGTGCAGTGCCTGGAGGCGTGCGAGGGAAGGTGCTGCTGGTGTTTCCCACCCAGGACGGCAGCATCGTCACAGAGCCGCATGCATTTACGGGAGGCAGATTGGATTTTTCCATTAAAGATCCACCTAGAAATAATGGGGGAAGCCCAGGCAGGAAAAATGAGCACGGCGATGTTCAGCGGACCAAAACTCTTCCACCTTCATGATAAATGACTTGGTCTGGAGGCAGTGAGCAGAAGCATCCCAGCTCCCTGCAGCAGAGTGAGTCATCCTATACTCTTCCCACAGCAACTTCTAAAGACTTCCCCACTCGATAGCCAAACGTATCTGTGGAAACAGAGAGTGAGACACAATTGACAGGAGATGGTAGGCAAGGGCTGCTGTTTGGTGTTCGCTGGGACCCTTATGCAAACAAGTTAAAGGAGCTGTATTTCATTGGAAAAGTGTAACTTTTAACCCTACTGGTGTTGAGAGGATGTCACACAACTGCTAAGTCACGTTTATTGGCATCTTTCAGGCAACAAATGCACAAATCACAAGACCCTGGCGGTGCACTGGTGGAGGTCAACAAGAGCCACCAGGATGGTCTAGTCAGCCTTCAAATTTGTAACAATTAGAAAGGTGTGCTACCTGCTTGCCTCCAGCTGAGCGTCCTTTCCTCTCGCAGAGCCAGTGAAATTATATAGGGAGAATAAGATTGGCTAATATTCCCTAAAGGCTTGTTTCTATCTACATGTTAACATATCCCATCAGTTGCATTACTACCGGGCTTTACCCTTTTAAATAATAAAGAAACCAGAACTTCTCAGCATTATGTCATTTCCCATATTACTCTGAAATGTTTATTGTGACTGGCAAAATACATTAGTTTTGCACATCAGAAAATATGTAATTGGGTCTCAGGTGGCAGGAGAGAGAGAAAAATGAACAGCTACCACTGTATTCTTGGTGAAGTGCAACAATTTCCCTCAGCATAGCAAAGAATTTATCGTTATTATGCTGTTGTTTGGCCAGGATCATGGTCCAAAACTGCCTCAGGTATCACACGCTCAACAGGCCTTCTGCGTAGTACTTGCTCATGAACCCCTTCTGATCTGCATTTCAGATGCCTGGGTTTGAATACAAGAGATATCAATAGATCAAGACCGGATCAAGTGGCCTTCAAAGTCACTCTGACAAATGCTGGAGGAGAGCAAGACATCACGAATGTAGCAGTATTTTCCTCAATTTCTCCTATGTCAACCTCTATCAGGCCCCAAGATCTCTTATGCTATCCTCCATCCTTCTGTTGGATATTTCTCCCTTGCCTGTTACCCCTTGCCCAGGGAAATCAGGCAGTAGGCTACCACGCATATTATTCCTAAGATATTTTAAAATTGATTTACAGCTGGTGAAAGATGACAGCCCCAGAGCCCGAGACAAGTCACTGAGAGCAGTAGGGCAAGCTGCCCAGATACTGCCCGTTACCAAAATGCCTTCAGGGAAAGGGGGAATTTAATCTTCATGGCCTGCTCCATGTTTGCTTCCCTGGGAATGCCAATTAGTGCTCAATGTGGCATGTTCTAAAATATAACTTTGAACAGTCTGTGAACTCGACAAAGATCGTGAACTTGCCAGAGACCACCTAGTGACCATGAGATGACTGTCAGTGAGGATTTTTGGACACAATTAGCTGGGGTCACATTCTAAGCAGTGACTCAGAAACGAGTGGTTCTCTAACCTTTTTGCCAACCTTGCTTCTTGCCTCCTAATGATTGCTAAATTGAATCTGAAAACATCCACACTGATGACAGGAACAAGAGCTCTGATTCCTGGGAACAAGTGTTGATGACAGGGGAATTGCTGGTTTTAGCAAAGCACTGGTTCCTGGGCTCTGCTCCATCAGAAGAATGTTTCCTTATTATGTCCCCAAAATCCCCTGGGCAGGGGACATGCAGTAGAAACACACTCAGTTATTTTTCAGAGACTTTCCCCTCTGGGCTGTCAAAGATCTGAAGGAGCTGGCGACCAGCCCACTCTTATTCTGATAAATGCTATTTGCAACTAAAAATGGATTAAAATAGCCTCTGAAAGCTTGTCTGAAGGGGAACAAGCAGTCTTCTTCAGAGATGCCATTAGCAGGAAGATGTGGAGAGGGCTATTCTGAGGGCTGCTTATTTTTGGGTTGCACCCCACTTTGTCATTTTCCTTGACCAAAGCAGAATAAGGAGATTATAATTAGCACTTGGGACACTGTCAATGGGAGCAGCAAACAGGCCCTGGCCAAAATTCAAACTCAAGGTTCCTCTGGTTCTTCATCCATTCCCCTCCCCGTGATACGGGCCCAGGGAATCTGTGCTTTTGCCACCGTGTCCGTCAGAAAGCATGGATTCTCCACTGACCACAAAAAGGCAATACATCAGGAGCTAGGCACTGGCCATCTTTTTTGCCTGTGTAATCCTGCTCTCGGTCTTTTGGAAATCCAAATCTTCCCTTCACAGCTAGCTGGAAGTGAGAGAGGTGCCAGGGTTTTAAGGGTTAACAAAGGGAAAGTGCCAATTTCCCACTGCCATCTTTAATCACTGAATAGCCATATGCAATTAAATGGTTGAATCAGGAGGGAGAGGTGAGCTGAGGCTGCTAGGAGCCAGGTGCAGAGTGAAAAAAAAAGGAGCTTGTGGTCTTAGAAGACAAGGTGGGTGGCAGTGGTAGGGCAGGATTTCCAAAAGCTCATCCCACTGCTGTAGGACAGCAGCTGACAACAGCAGTGGGAGTTTTGCCGTGCATTGCACTGGGAGCAGAGCGAGTTTCTGGACCCAATGTCCACCCCAAATGCAGGAGCTTTCGCTGTCACCAGGGTTAGCTGTCACAGCTCAGCTCTCTGAATTAATGCTTCTCAGATGGGACAACCCCAACAGATCCCAGATAGGCCTAAAAAGAGGAAGATGGGGATTCTGCCTTTGTCTGCTGAGGAGGTTGCTCTGTACCCCCACCTTGTCACCACCATGCGTCTCCCCAGCCCATGGGCCAGGCACTCGTTACAATCTCAACAAACTGCTCATTAACTCTTCCCGACCTCCTGGGGCTTAGGTTCGTGCACCTTGTCAGAGGTCACAGCGTCGTCGCACAGAGCAATATTCGGGCTTTGCAGTGAGGTGGGTTACAGTCTGTTTCTTAGAATGACCTCAGAGTTTTGCACTAAGAAATTCCCCACTGCAGCAGGGACCTAGGACACCAGGGATGCTCTTAATCTCTCACGTCCTGTTCCTGTGGCACCTCAAAGTTTTTGCAGCTTTTGGTCCTCTGTGCTATAGGTCTGAATCTGCTTTGAAATAAAGGCACTGTGGGCAGAAGGTGCTCCGTGATCCGCACTGGGAAGGATGCAGGGCGCAGGTGGGAAATTCTCAGGTGCCCTTCCAGACGTTAGAGTACCCTACTCAATGGCAAACCTTCTTTAAGGTGCACCATCAACAGCTTTGCCATCTTTCCCAGTTTTCCACAGTCTCCAGCCCCTTTCTAGGCTACACGGGACTGTAACAAGCCTACATGACCAGCCTTTTCTGCTCCTAGTTGATACTCTGGTTATCAGCAAGCCATGAACAGAAATTTCAGTTATTGCTGATACTAAAAGCGCACCTAAGGTGGCAAGCTTACTCCTGCTTAATAGCAGCAGCCTCCTGCCGCCATGTAAGTATATTTTTGCATTGTAAGACTTCTGCTTTACACATTCATTGGTTAAAAAGAGATTCATATTACAAATAAGGAATTAACAAATTATACCTGTGTATGTAATGAATCATAAATGAATGTACAATATTTTCCCTTGAAAGCGTGATGAGTTACTGTAAGGAACTTGTAATACATTAGATTTTCATTTTGCACATCATCATAATCCTTACCTTCCTCCTCCAGATATTTGCTGAAATGATCCTGTGCACAGTCCTCCTCTTGATACAGATTTGCAACTTGTGGATCTCTGCACCGGAGTTCATGCTCCTCTGCTCCATTGACTGATCTACTAGGATCTTTCCAAACAGGTTTCTGAATTGAAATCTCCTTTCTTTTTTTTTTTTCCCCTCACAGGCAGGTGAGCAGTAAAATGATATATTGACATGCATATACTCAGAGTCCAGGGGATCATGGCCCAGGTGAAAAGCAGTTGTAACATCCAGTTTCCCTGCTTAGAAATCCATATAAACCCCTGCATAAAGAAATACAAAATGCCATTAGTTTTCCATTGCCTTTCAGTTAACTGGAATAAACTTACAAAGAGGCATGGTTCATAGAATGAGTAAATGTAAAGGGTTGTTTCAAAACCTGCTTGACACCCATTGTCATAAATATTGATGATACACTGCAATGTGTCTTCCAAAGGGGCCATAATAAAAAGATTTTCATCTGATAGAAGGTATTTCCTGCCTCAGATGTTTCAAAACCTTGGAGCCTGCTTCAGCATTGACCTAGAGATTTCTCCCTTGGCACTATTATTGCTGTCACACTCTTGTATGACACTAGCATCCACAATTTTCCTGGCTGTGAAGAAGCTGCAGCATTTTTAACATTTGCTCTGTGGTACATCATCCTCATTGATATTTTTGTTGACTCCTAAAGCTGGTGTGTGACTGTGGACCTGGGCAGCTCTCAGAGCAGCCCACAAACTTACTTTCTTAAGGGATGCTGCCATGGCTGTTGCATTTACTGGGGCCATGTGTTTTCCACGTGCACTTTCTTCTGGGGGAGAACACTTGCTGCTGCTTCTCCTTACTGTTTAGCTGAAAAAAAAGTGA
Organism: Pandion haliaetus; assembly: GCA_013401275.1. NCBI lineage: Eukaryota > Metazoa > Chordata > Aves > Accipitriformes > Pandionidae > Pandion > Pandion haliaetus. The sequence goes on along the minus strand of VYZV01041170.1, from coordinate 69,625 downwards.
CATTGAGGTTTCACATCACTAATAATAAAATTTGTTTTGGAACTGGCACTAAAAATAGCTGAAGTCATGTAAATAAGAACAGCAGTAATAGGCAGACAAACTAAAATTATATTGTGGCACCTGATTTTCATGATGAAGCTTCTAGGAAGAGCTTCCCAAGGACAAGATTATCATGCAAAACCTACAACAAATAACTCTCCCAAGCTTCGACTGACATAGATTAGTTACCCCTCCAGCCCACAGACTGTCAGCCACCACCGTGAGAAAAAAGCTATGGTGTTTCTCTTTCAGTGAGGCCTCTGTGTTCCCAAATTGACTCCTTCTGATCTGAACCTAGTAGAAAGTCATGATTATTTTTTAATAGTTCTTGCATTTCCCCTCTCTTTTCCCAGCCTACTGAGAATACTGGAATCCCATTTCCAAGCCTTTTCTTTCCATAGACAGGAAGTGTGGAAAGTGTTACAAAAGCAAAAGAAGAGATTTTTGCCAGACCAGAGGCTTCCAGGAGCCAAGACAGTAATAAAAAAAATCCTCAAATAGCAGAAGATTTACAGTCAAATTGCAAGAGCTGGTACTCAGAACTGAGTTATGGTGACATGAGTTACCAGGAGTAACTGACCATGCGCACAGGATGAGCCAGGACTATTGCAAGGCAAATGAAATTAAGCTTAGCCTGTGATGAAAGAGGGTGAGATGATCAGCTCATCCTGGGCTGCAGCACATACACGCAGGCAGGTGCCCCAGCTCAGCAGCGTCACTGTAACTTGTGATGGCATGGCAAAGCGGCGGAGCATGGGAGCCCTTCGCAACCGGGAGCCCTTCAAAAGCAAACTGTCCCTTCGGGATGTCTTTGTCACCGAGGGCCAGAGCAAGCAACAGAAGCAGGAGAGACGACTGCCTGGCACCGCTGTGCCTTTCCAGAGCAGGCTGGGTGTGCACCCCTCGAACCGGTGCCCCCAGGCGCCAGGGGAAGGGGCCATGGCAGCAGGCAGGCCGTGCAGCCAGGGGAAAGAGCTGTCGCTGCAAGAGTAGTCACAGCCCCCAGGATTCGCTCCCTCTGCCCTCTCAAGTGTCCCCTCCATCCCTTTCCCATGGCACCCACAGCCAAGCCCTCCCTTTTATGCGTATCTGTTTCCCTCTACACAGATATTCCCTCTCCAGCTTTAGGTCAGCCACCTCCTGTCCCCATGCAGCCAGGTTAAACAGCAGCAGTGACACACCAGCTGTACTGCAAATGCCTCCAAAGGCAGCCTGGCTTCGGGAAGATGGAAAGCCAAGGCAGAAAGCAAATTCCCCGAAATCCCCCTGGTCTGGAGCCCAGAAACAGCACTTCATTCATTACTGCTGTGATGGCTCTCAGAAAATGCTTGAGGCATGACAGGCACCATCGTGCAGCACCAAACACAACATGTACTGACATGAGATAAATGAGCTGCTCTTCCCCTGTACTCCCCTACCCTAGCAGCTATAAGAGAAAGCAAAGCTCAGCCCTAGAGAGGGCAAAACTATATCTAACCGGTACCGCAGGAGAGGTTTACGGTGGTGGGACAGGTGTCCCACAGTGCCCAACTCATCCCGACACTCCCTGCCTGCACCTGCAGCTGGCTCTGGTACAGGTGAGCTGCTGGGCTTTCATTTTACAGGGTGGTTGACTCTAAATGCTAACAATTTTCCTGGAGATTTCCTTACATGAAATGTCAAAGGGAGGTTTTAGCAGAAGTGGTCGTGGCAGGGCCTGGTGCTGGGGATGTCCCATAGCACTGTTTTCTCTCCAGTCCCCCCATTCTGATCCTGGGGCTGATAGACCTCACTCCCCTCAAGGGGCTTTTTGCAGCAAGGAGACAGGACTGGAAAGCGGTGGCAAGAAATGCATAGCAAGGGAAATATTTTGAGACGGGCTAAAAATAGACCTCTGACCCTGCTCATTTATATATAGCGAGGTCTATACGTGCGCTTCCTGGCAGTAAGTCAGCGTAGGGGCAAAGACATCCCTGCGACGCGTGCAGGGAGGGGAAAGCTGAAAGAGCAAAATTGCTAGGGGCAGCTGCCAGGCAGCCTTGAAACAGCAGCTCCCAAGGGCAGAGGGGCAGAAGCAGCAGCCCCCGGCACGGAGCACAAAAGTCACAGCACACATGGCTCCCACCTCAACAGCCCTGCAGGTACCTTCTTCTCCAGGACATCAGATGGGGCTGCGTTAAGGTGCATGACGGGATGAATCCACAGTGCAGGGGAGCGACACCAGCTCAGGGCTGCAGCTGGAGGGGTGACTTCTGCCAGGACTTGGGGCACCCTCAGGGGTCCCTTGGGAGCAGTTGCAGAGTGGGAAGGAAGGCACGGTGCTGCGCAGCAAAAATGTGGAAGCTATAGACCTTGCAGCAAGGGTGCAAACTCCAAGCAGAAGTGTCTGGCTCATGGCTAACAGCTGGGCTGCACAAGAGCAAACCTCTTCCTTTCACCCCACTGCTCCCAAACACTCACACTCCAGTCTGGCACTTCATCCAACCCCCTGTTGCTTGGGATTTTATCATGATGGCTCAAGACACATTTATCACTATCTTTAAACTTCAGCCTTTGGCTTTGCACAAGATTCTCAGTTTCTGCTCAAGAAAGAAAACACATTTCTAGTCCTCTTGTGTACAGAAAAGTGCTTGAGACTATTGACTTAGTTGTACCCAACAGGATACAAGCTGTATCTGGAAACAAGGAAAAGGAACCAAAATGCATTCTTTGTTTAGTCTTGAAATTTTTCTGCACATAATTCATGTTTTTCACAGCCTGGAGTCATTGCTGAGCAGGCAGGGGTGAGTGGGGCAGATTGCCTCCAAGTCCTCTATACAGAAGTGAACCAGGTGTCTGATCCTCTTACATCAGGATACTACCCTGCCAAGCCCATCTATAAAAAGAGTAATCCTCGCTCTTGCCTTAGGCCTCTTGCAAGCTCCGCGTGCCCACGGTATTACACGCACCAGAATTCCTTTAAAAACCAACAGGATGACAAATCTCAAAGAGCTATTCAAAGCCCCGTACCTGTCCTCAATACCATATTGCCCAAAAAGGTGTGTACCATAGACCTCCGTTGGTTGAGACCAGACCTGGTCTCAGAAGCATCTCCTGAGATGCTTGTGAGCTCCAGGATCTGGAGCTGGTTTTGAAATCGTCTCCCTCCTCTGCTATGCTTTGAGCAGCCATGAAAGGCTTAAATAGTTGCACCAGCTCCCCGCATGCTGCTGCTGCTGTGCTAAGACATGGTTGCAGTTAGCAGCAAGCAGAGCTACACTCACAAGCAGCCCAGTTGCATGGCCATGCCGAGCTCTTAGGTGTCTTCCCACCCACAGACAGGCATAGCTTAGAATTAGGTTCCCAGGACTTACTTGACAAGATGGGGAGGTTGTTAAGGTTGCAGCAGAACAAGCTGGAAGTCAGCTAAAGTAGCTAGCAGGAGTAGCCGAGGAGAAGAGCTTAGGTGACAGCCTCTGGGCTAAGAGCAGCAAGTCTCTCTCCTCAGGACCATGAAGCTTGAGACCCTGCCTGGGGTGACAAAACCGGCCCCAGAGCTGCAGGCAGGGGTTTCGCAGTTGCCTCTGGCTGCGCTGCGCTCCGGAACGTGGGGGAATCGGGTTTATTCCCCCAGAGCCAAATCAGGCAGAGTATGGACTGAACACAAATCTTCATTTCTGTCCCTCCAAAGTTGAATGCTCTATCTGCTGAACTGGCGGATAAAATAACATACAAATGCCATTGTTTGTTGACATTTATCTGAGGTCTATTCTAGGAGACCTGGTCTGAGGACAGTTATGGGTTCAGGCCAGTCCTCTCGGATACCTCAGCCAGCGCTCTTGGGCAGACAACCAGAAACTCGATTGCCATGAATAGCTGAGCATCTATGGGTTTAAGCTGGAGTGATTGTGACACTTAAATGTTAGGTACAGATTCCTAAAGACATGGTGGGTCCTGTTTCGGATTTAGGCCTTCAGGACTAGGACACACTGATTTTGGGGTGGATGTTCAGCCTTAGCTTTGCCCTCTGACCTCTGGCAGTACAACAGATTCAATATCAATACTGACACGACTAACTCCACTGCCGCCACTAAGCAGACACCTGAATGTAAAATGCATAAATAAAATAAAAAGGAAAATGTATTACAAAAGAAATACATAAATAGAATTAATATAGCTCTATAATAAATAATGAATTAAATTACTAAATAAGAGCTCCTGGACCCAGCTGGTTCTGAGATCCTGTTTTCTGAGGCTATGCCCTAAATAATAAACCTGCCCAGAGCTGAGCAAGCTGGAGCTGAGCAGCATGGCTCTGGCACAGCCCTACCAGTCAGTCCGGGAGAAGCAAGAACCACTCTGCTTTGACCACAGTAGCCCCAAGAGGTCTGTGGAGGGCCCAGGACCATGCTGAAATCTTCTGCCACCCCACACAGCTGCGCATACAATTGCTGCACCCTCATGTACTACATGTTCACGTGCAGGGGAGCTTGCCAGGATAATACAGAACACGTCCCTAATGCACAGTACCATTCCCCTTTGTTGGTTATACAGGCAAGGTCCACTGATCCAGACAGATGACTTTCTTACCTGAAGCTTGTACTGGTCCACAGATAGATCCATCCTGTCTGGGCTTGGACCCCCTGTCACACCAGTCCAGAGCAAAGCTCTTCTGTTGCAAGCTGGTCCCCCATGGAGGGTGCCAGCTGCTTCAAACCACATCGCCTCCTTGCTAAATATCAGCACCTCCTGGGAGCTGTTTCCCACGATTGGCTTCGTACCCAGGAGAAAAGCCCTGGGTCAGACTCGTGGAAGAAGAATTACATCCAGCCCCAGCCTGCTCCCTCACATTCATGCCCTGCTGACAGGACACCGAGGTGCATCAAGCACACACATCGCTACGGTCAGGCACGAGGCTCTTGGGAAAGGAAGCTTGCAGGCCGAAGGGGAGCTGCGCTTCCCACTCATGCAGAGACTCTGGCAGAATTAAGAAAAAAAAACATTAACCACATCCCTGATCTCATCACAGAATCCTCTCTGCTGACCCCCTTGTTAGAAGCAGAAGTCAGAAGCAAGGCCCCAGTAAGAAGCAGCAGCAGCCTTAGGTCTGCCATGCAGCACCCTGGCTGTACTTTGCACTTCAGAAGCCAGTATTTGGTTTTATTGCTAAAGATACAAAGATACGTGGGTTCCCACTGCATGAAGAGCATTTTGTTCTTTGCACTAATCGATAATCAGTGAGCAAGCAGAAATCCCTCTTCTAAAAGCCTTTTTGGATCTCCGTCTGCTGGAACCCGATATGTGAGGAGGTGAGCATTTATGCGTTTGGTCTCCAGGGAACTTTGCACAGAGGGAGAGCTGCCGGCCGTTAAACAACAAAGCCAGGTGGCTAGGACACACAGAAAGGATTAACAGGCACCATTTATCTTTTGGATTTTATTTGCCGTCTCCTTGTCCCAGGACAGCTAACTGCAAAGCAAGCTTGACCTCAGCTCAGATATGGCCCTGCAGAAAGCACGGGGAGCACAAAAGGGGGCTTGAAGCAGGCTCAGCGGTGTGACCGAGGGCGAAACAGGTAACAGAGGACACTTCTTCATGTGTATTACCATGCTGCCTATCTGCACAGCAAGACTCCCAGGGCCCAGCCTGCCCTTCCTAGTTCTTCCACAGCCTGATGCTATCAGGCATCATCTTTTTTCACAATGTCACCTGTGGCTTCCCTAGGATCCAGAGCCGTACCAGCTTCCACAGCTTGTCACAGGGTCAGCATTGCTGGGTATCAAGTGTCAACAAAGATTCCCACAGTACCCAAGTCTTAGTAACATTCACCTCTGTTTTCCTCTAATCTTACACTATTTTTTTCTGCCTCACTTTTAGCCTTTCTGATGGGAGGCAGAAAGGAAAAGACAGCTCTGATACCTTCATGTTGCCTCCAGCAAGAATCCTTCTCAAAATGCTCAAGTTTTTCAGGAACAAATAGCACTTACCTCACCTGGTTCTTCCAACCTTAAATATTTGTGCACCGACAGTCAGTACCCCAAAATACCATAAGGTAATTCTGCTCTGATTTTGTTTCAGGAGAGAGGAGCAGAGGGGTACATGGATGATTATGCTGAGAACAACATGTTTGAGGTTCCTGTTCTTTATTTTCCAGCTTAAGAGCCTTAAATGCATTTACTCACACCTCCAATTTTCCTCCAAGGATTGGGAGGGCTACTAACATCCCCCTGCACACTCAGCCTTGTCCTGCACTTGCTTGTCGTTCGTTCCCCTGCTCCAGCACGTACATGAAGTATGAGAAGCCAGGGGTGAAACCTTGGCTCACAGGCGTGCTGTGACAGCGGCTCCGTGAGCCAAGAGGAGCCCTAACCTCCTGCCTCAGCCTTGTTGGGAATAATCGTGATAACAGCTGAGCTAGCAGGAGCCCAGCCCGCTCAGGACGCTGCACCTCAGCAAAACCCACTTGAATCCCTCAGTTTATTACATGGTCACTGCAAACTCCTGGGGCAAGAGGAGACCCCAGAAACTCCCTTCTTCCTCAGCCTGGAGAGATATTAAACCAAAGCCTTAGGTTAAGTCCTTGTGAGACTGCAGCTGAAACACAGTGAGCACAATCCAAGAACAAGCAGTCACAATTTGAGGGCTGTTTGTGCTCTTTTTATGGCTTTCAGTTTTAAGGACAGCAAGCGCTTGCGCTGTGCGTTATTCATAAGCCCCTTCTCAGCAAGCCAAGGGCTGTTTTGGACTTGTCAGAAGTGCCTCTCAGTGCCACTACCATTAATGGCAACCACCTTTTCCCCCTGGTTGCCACTTCACCACTGCTGGCCAGCTAATATTCTATGCTAATTGTCACTTTACTAGTGGATGCATACACAGTATTCAGATACCGAGAACCCAGAGGCTATTTTCCACACACTTGTTAGCCACCAAGGTGTCATAAAGTCCCACCTCTAAAATCGTGGTAGCATTTCAGTTTGAGGGCTGCCTTCTTTACACTGGTCATCCCTATGAGCCTTGCCTGCTCCTGCGTTTCAGCCACTGCCAGAGACTGCGGTTTCCTCCGCAGGGAAAAGTTTTCAATGCGATGTGTAGTGCTGGCACACAGGTGTGCGTGGCACGTCAGAGCTCACGCGTGGCTTTATGTACGCTGCACAGGGCACGCATGCTCTTACGGATTTACGTACAGAAATGTACGGAAATCTGTGTGCAGGGCATACTCTAAGCGCACATGTTTCTGGACAGCATGTGGAGCTGTGCGTGTGGTTCGGGTAAATATTGACGCAACGATTTTCTCTGCAGTTCGGTCTGGCCACAGCAGCCCCAGACTAAAAAGAGTCTTTGTGTTCAGTTGGCAACTCTCGCTGCAGTGGGGGCCAGCTGAATTGGCCCCAGCAGCACAACCACCCAGCAGCAAAGCTGGGCTGGATGCAGCTCTCGGCCTCTGCAACTTCTGCTTGTCCAGCTCATCTTTTACTGCACACACACACGACAGTCATATTCTTTGAAAGGCAAACCCTATGCCATGAGGACACAATTTGCATTCAGTATACGCGTGTAGTGCCAGGGTAAGCAAAGCCATGGGTTTGTGTTTGGTGCGCTTGAGCAGGAGGTGCATGTGATGTGCTGGGTTTGTGTTGAGCACACACATCTGTAAATCGCGGATAAACCGAGAGTGCTTTGTGTAACCACGGGTAGGTTGTATCCCGTGTTTTACAAGGTGTGTGTTTGTGTGGGTGTTTGCAGGTGGCTGGAGGATCTCCAAGGAGCTGTAATGCAGCGAGAGCAGCTGGGGCTGGGACTGTATCAACCATGCTAGACTAGCAACACAAAAAGGTCAGAGCTCTTCCTGAGTTTTAATCAGGTTAAAGCATCCCCAAAGGCAGACAGGGCTGAGGCACACCCGGCTGAGATGTCTGCGCTGGAAGACTTTAACCAGAGCCATGGCCCCATGGCTCGTGAGGGAGCAACGTGCACCCTGAGGCGAGGCGAGTGTCGGTGCCCACGCCACAGGCTGCTCCCGTGCTCGCACACAGCCTCCCGCAAGAAGTCAGGTCCTCTTCCTGCCTTTTCCCAACAACAAGGGAGCCCTAACGCCTTCCTATTATAGCAGCGTTAAATAAAAAGTCTTAATGCTGCTTTTTTTAAAGTCTGAAGACTCTGACAGAGGTGCTTGAACCATTTTTACAGGAGCAACTGAAAAGGTTACCTCAGTCCACTGCCTCTGCTGATGTGCGGCGGCACATGTTTTCTTCCAGCGCTCAGCCTTCGCACCCGGCTCTGTTCGCTGTGCCTGAAGTCAATGGCAGCTCTTAGAGTTAGGCAGAAAAAGAGGCAAAAGCAATGCCCTCCCGAAAACGGCTTGCTCTGGGGTGAAAGAAACAAAAGCAGAACATTTTGAAAACTTGACTTTAGCTGTCACTTGGGCATCTTCCACTGCCCTTCCACCCGAGTCCCCCCAAAGTGGTCTGCCACCCTCCCCACCTCGCCAGCAGCCTTCCCGGCAGCACTGCCTCACGAGGCTTGCACAGCCACAGGTTGAGAAGGGAGATGCCATCACCACCCACCCGCAGCCGAGAGAAGGGCCGCTTCAGGCCACTGTGCTGTGCCTCCCAAGAGGCACTGCTGCAGGACAGGCAAAATTAGATTTTCTGCAGTTTTAATCAAAAGCAAGTATTTAAGCTGGGCAAAGAAAAATCAACACAGCCAGAAAAAAAATAAACAAGCAATTTCCTGGCCCCCAAAAAACCCACAACATTTTGACAGGAAATATTTATTTATTAATATTTTTAATTAATTCTTCTATGTGCTGTGGCAGCTGGAGCTAGAAGGAGAAATCTCCATAATGCACCAAGCACAAGGCAGATGTTTTTGCAGGCATGCACAAGGTGAAGCACATGGACGGCCTGATCCTGCATCAGGGGAACCATGAAATGAGGCTGGGGACGGGAAGAGATGCCTCGCCCCTCTGCAGAGCACAGGCATCCCTCCCCCAGGCTGCCTACATGATGCTCCCACCTCATTAGGTGTGAGGGAAGCTGTTGGCCAAAGCACGTGGTGGCCGGGAACGCAGCTGCGAGAGCTGCTTTCAGATCAGTGCCACCAACAAGCAGAGGGAGATGGTAAAAATAACACTTGGTTTGAGAACCGTGATGTACTTACAAGCTGCTAAGAGGGAGGCTGGGTCTGATGTGCTGTCCCACTTGAGCATGCGTCAGGCTGAGAGACAGCAAAATGGCAAACGCGAATCTGCTGGGGTTACAGAGACAAGCGGTCACCAGGCTGTAAATCAGAGCTGTGCACACAGGGAAGACTAAGGAGAAGCAGACAGGCAGTGCAAACGTTAAGTAGTTATAGCTTTCCATCAGATTTGTTTGCTTCAGGATGATAGCAAGAAAGAGCAGAACATTGTGTGATGGATGGGGTGTGCGGCAGTGGGAAGAGCTGGTCTGCTCCGTGGGCTCAGCGCTGCTTCCTCAGGGCAGGCTTTATTCAGCTGGGAACACTAACAAACCAGAGCTTCGCAAAACAAAACGGACTCGGGGAAGGCTGAGCTAAACATTGTGTCAACCGTATTTATATCTTGAGGAAAACGGCCAAAAGAGGTAGCTTTCTGTGGGCTGGATGGCATATACTCCTTTAATGACCCCTAACTGGTGTTTCACAGGGACGCAATGGCAGGAGGTGTGAGAAAATAGTCCCCAAAGGTCCTGAGCCCTGCCCTCCTTTCCGCACAGCCATGCTGATGTGCAGGGAATGAAGCAGAGCAGCCTGAGAGGAGCTTGGCACGTAGCTCCTGGTCTGCAGTGAGCCCTGCAAATCCCAGAGGAGCCAGCTCGCTGGAGTCTGGCCTGGTGGGTTTTCCTTATGCCCCTCAGGTCCAGCACAGTCTTAGGATGTTCACAGAGGACGTGGCAGCATGTTGCACGCTTCAGGCTACAGAAGCCTTAAGGATGGGCAGGATCCAGAGGGCTCCCGAGAGCCAGTGAATGGGCAAGGGACTCCTGACACTTCCTTGCTTTAACAGCATTAGGGTTTTTTTAAAACCCGAAAAGAATTAAAACAAACAAACAAACAAACAAACAAAAAACCCCAACAAAACCCCTGAAGGCCCTGTCAGAGGAGCGCAAACAGTTCTTGCAGGAAAGCCAGTGAGACCTCCCAGCCCCAGTGGTTTCCGTAGGAAATCCTGCCTGTGGTGTGCCAAAGACCACTGCAATGGTGGCAGAGGCCTTCCTCTTCGGCCTACCTCTGGCACAGGTCTCCTGGGGGAGCCAAGCAAGGAGGGGACTTGGAAAGCTCTGAACAAGAGGGTCCAACGGGCTCAGCGACACCGGGACCCTCTCCAGAGTTTCACAGGCCTGGTCAAGCCCGGCAGATAGGCAGCAGGACACACGTCAAGCTGAGCTGTGAGGATCAGCCAAGATCTTGCACACGTGTATGAGTTGGTTTGCATAGGAAGCAGGGGCATCGCACCGTGACGAGAGCTTTCAGCCCATCGTACGTGAGCTAGGAACGTGCTCGATAAAAATAGGCACTGCGCATTTGGTAACAGCAGGGAAAAGCACAATCCTGGCTTTTCACATACAATCCAGTCTACCTGTTATTATTGTCTGGGCTCCAGCAACGAACCCTGAGCCAAATTCTGGGGTGATTTATTTCTCGCTCAGTATAATTCCATTTATTGAGTGGAGTTACTTAGTCATTGCAAAATTTGGCCCCATTTTTTTTTTATGTGGACATTTATTTTGTTTTTCTAATCATGCCCCCTGAAATGTTAACCCTACAGACTATGAAAATAACCATTTTCTCTAGCAGGACCAACATGGCATTTGGAAAGGAACCATACGCTGGCACTCGACTTCTGCTTAATTTAGATACATTCTGGAGGTGGTGCTGATGCTCACTTTAAGATCAGTCTCCAAGTGCCTACGCAGGAATTAAACACAGGGTAGGAGATAAAGCTCACACCCATGGGGACATGGACATGGGAGGACAAGGACAGAAATCTTTGCTTTCTGCTTCTAAAGCTGAATCTCCAGTCGCTTGAAAGCAACCAAACCAGTCAGCACAGCCACAAACACACCCACAATGCACGCACTGGGCACGGCATCGCCGTGGGGCAGAGAGGGGCTGCACAGGGACATGCAGCCTCTCACCTCAGCCCACCCATGATGGTGCCCTGCCGGCTGGTGCCTCAGCGCAACAAGCCTTTGGGGGAGTTGAGAGGGGTCCTGCCTAGCTCCTAACAAAACTTTCCCCCCAGTCTTGGGCTTAGGGCAGCAGCAAACACCACGGCCTTGAGCACCTCCCTCCATGGCAGGTATCAATAACACTCTTGGAGGGACCACACCAGTGCTTGCTCCCTTCTGGAGATGTGGGGAAGGGGGTGTTGTGCCACCAGAGCCACAAGGACTGCCAAGAGCTGCCCACTGCTGCCTGGAAAGCATTGGCGGGTGATGGACAATCCCTGACCTGCCCTTGCTCTGCCTGGACAGGCAGCTGTGGGGTCACGTCCAGGACGGAGCGAGCGGCTGGACTTTGCCCCAGAGCAGCTCAGGCAGCTGGTACAGCGGGGCTGCAGCCCAGGGGCATCCAGAGGCTGCTGCCGGTCAGATAAAGGTCCCCCGTCCCAGTTGCAACCGCAGCCACGTGCACAGGCTGCAGGGAAGCACCGGTACATCGTCCAGGAGCGCCCGCCTGCCTTCTGGACACCAGTGGTTTGGGAAGCCTCTGTACCCTGTCCCTACGCGATCGTCACTAACTCTGCATAAACCTGTCTCCTAGGAATTCGCCTAATTGCATTTTGAGCGGGCTAGTCCTTTTGGCATCCACAACATCCTTTGACAGTGAATTGTGCGATTCTGTTATTTGTTGCGCAAGAAAAGTATTTCCTTTTGTTTGTCCTAAACCTGCTGTCCAATAACTTATATGCTGCTCCAGCTCTTGTATTGTCAGAAATAATTAAGAAGGTCCTCACTGATCTTCACAAACTATTCATGAATTCCTGCATCTCCCTCCTATCTTCCTTTTTTTTTTTTCCAAACCAAAAGGTTCTACTCTATTACATTTCTGTTCAACAGCAGGAAATATAGATACCTTTTTTGAACCTTTTTTTAAAAATAACTCGACCTAAACAGAATATTCAAGATGCCAGGGCACTGTCATTTTAGACAGTTGCCAGATTAGGATTTTTGTTTGGCTCTTGATTTCTTTCCTAGTAATTGTCAACATTCTTATCACTTAACTGTTGCTGAGCAGCAAGCTGTCTTAAGACTGTCCCCAATGACTCCAGCATCTCTTTCACCATCAGTAATTGCTGCTTTAGAGTACTTCAAATTGAATATATAGTCAAGTATATGTAGTTTACAGTGTTGCAGGGATTAGACTTAGCTTGTCTGGTATTGCCTGATCCTCCTTGAGTGTTCACTTTAGTCTCTGTTCAGCCAGAGGGCCAAAGACTTTCTAGCGAGCTTCCTTCTTTCAATGTGTTTGCAAAAGTTTACAGCAGAAGGTCCTAGCCTTTTACAAGCCATTCTTCAAAAATCTTTCTTTTAAGCATGTCTTATGATTTCACATTTAACATCTCAGTATTTATGATCCTTTCTGTTTTGTCCCTTTGGACATGACTTGTGCTTTTTGCAGGATATCTTTTTACTTCTAATAATATTCTTTAATCTACTATTTAACACGCTAGCTATTTTTACTCTTTTTGAAAAGTCTTTCTGGTAGTGAAATTTATCATGGACTCCTAATATCCAGAGCCTAGATATCTGCAAGCCTTTTTTTACTCTTTTGACTTTTTGAATTTTCATCCTTGAAGCTAAGGCTTTACTGTAGAGGATGGGGGGGGAGAAGGTTCACCCTACAGGGCCGTGAAATTTGAATGCTTGACTATCTCTATTGCAAAGTGCCTCCTCGTTGCATCTGTATACTCCTTGAGCTAAATCAAGAGCTCCCCAAGGCTTGTAGGTGCTCAGACTTGTTTCTCTAGGAAGCACTGCTTACAGTACCAAAACACAGCATCACCACCATGCCCTCTTGTAATATTTACCTGGTCTGTACAAGGTTAGGTGAAATTTCTCATTATTGCTTTATTGGCTACCTTTTTACACTCTCTTTCTCTCAGAATAGCTCATCGGTTGCAGCATCCCCTCTGGGTGCTCGGTTTCGCCACCCTAGTCCTGTACCAATCTGATGGAGGCATGACATCTCTGCCCATAAGGACTCTGTGGTACTTGCTGGCACTGTTTACTTAGCTATGTTGTTTAGCTCAGGTTTTCTTTCACGTGAAGCGTTGCCCCTCTCCTGGTGACCTACTCAGCCGTCAGGTACTTTGATGTCCTACTGGTCAGTTCCTTTCCACTAAGCTCCTGAAATGACCACATTTTGGCTCCGACATGATGCTGCCCTCTTCTCTTGGATGCTCACATGAAGCCCTCCTTCCTCCCTGATCCAGACTCACATTCATGCTGACAAGATAAGCCCTTTTCTAATGTAGAAACGCTGTGGGATCCCTGCATAGCAGAAGGAGGAGGAGAGCCACCAGGCTCAGGTGCCCGAGCTAGGGGATGGGACACCTGAGAAGGCCACATACAAGCCCGGTAATGTGTAAATACCACTCATCAGCTTTCGCAGCCTGAAATCCTACCGCAGTTCACCAGCAAGTGGCAGGACACTTTTTTTCTCCCCACTTCCCATAAGTATCTGCTGAGCAGCAGAAAGTGTATGTGTGTCCCCAAAGGGCAGGTGCCAGGGACTGCATGCAGCCTCCGACGGGTGACAGGGGGACTCTGGACCAGAGGGGCTTGGGCTCTGCGTGGGGCTCTCTGGCAAAGCAAAGCCTCCTTCTTTGGGACAGGTGATTTCACCACGCAGCTGTGAGTTTTATAAACCATGACATCGCATCGCTGGGCATTTGCCCTCTGAATAAATCCAAGTCCTCTCCATTCACCAACCAAACACATCTCCTGTGGCTGCAAAGCAACAGACCTCCACACGCAGGGGTTAACAAACCAAGCCTCTTCAGTTCCCAGCTCTCCTACAGGGAAACTGAGGTCCAGAGAGAAGCAGTTTGCTCAGGGCCACGCCAGGCACCAACAGGAGGCTCAGGACCGGCACTCTCTCCTCTAACTATCCATCTCTCCCTGCGAGCACAAGACCGTTTTCTGTCCCCAAACAAGCAGTAAACCCTGGGAGCCCCAAGTGCTGGTACCCCTGCTCTGAGCCCCGCAGCACCTTCGTGTCTAAAGCTAAGCAGAAATCTCAGCAATCCTGCCACCTCCCCTGCTTTGCTTGCTTCATCAGTATGGTAAAAATACAGACACTTTATCCAGGAGTAAACACACACATAGACACAATCATTAAATTAAGAGCTAAACTCTTAAAGCTAGTGGATTGATTATTTGGGGTTGATTTTCTGGGAAAAGGAGGAGTTCGTTGATAACATGTTTATTTTGGGAAACAAACAAAAATGTCACATAAAAATGTCAATAAGCTTCAGAACTAGAAAAAGCTGGCAAAACTTCATTTCATTTCATTTCATTGGATCCCAAGGGCGCATAAACTCAGGGGTGCTACTAATGGAAGTTGATTAAAAACAGGCTCTTTTGTTTGCCGCCTTAGGCAGGCGGGCCACATCCAATTTCACTCTGAGGTTGGGTATTTTTGTCTTCTTTCTTTCATTCCTTCCTGCCTCTCCCCTCTCCTCACACCATTTGGTTCTGCTCCAGCAGCTCTATACCCAAACAACTCTGCTTTAGCTGCCTCTCTGCAAAGTGACAGAGCTGTGTCCTTCCAGGTTTCGGTGCTTCTGCGTCGCTCCAACCCTTCAAACCCCAACCATCCAGCCTGCCTCCAAAGCACAGAGTACCTTGGAGCTGTGCAGGTCACCACGATACCACATCCGTGCTTCCATGAAACCCCCCTGCATGCATTCCCAGCTGATAAATGCCAGCCACATATGCTTGAAATGCATCCAACTCAGCTTAACAGCAAATGTTTAACAGTAAGCACGAGCAATAACCTATGTTTCTAATGCTGCTTTCCTTCTGTTTGCTTTTACAAAGGAAGAGTGGAAAAACCATCTTACTTTGCTGAATTTTCCCTGAAAGATTCAAGGCAGCAGAGTGCAGGCTCCCTCAGACATTAGAGGTTGTCGCGAAAAGAGACTGAAATGGATCTTTAATGATCACGGTCAGGACCTCCAAATACTTCTCAAAGGGAAAACACTGACTTGCCAGAACCCAAGATTAAAAGTAACAAGCACATAAACATCCTTCACATGTTTTTGTGTTAGCCAAGAGCCATTTCACAAGCGAGCTGTGTTCTCTCCCTCCCTCTCTCCCTTCTTGCCAGTCCCCTTCCCTCCTGCCCAAGAAAGGTCATTTTCTTCACAGGGAAGAAAAAAGAAAAAAAAAAAACAAACTTCCACAACAACAGGGTTTTAAATCAAGCCAAGGAAGAAAACTTCCCTTTCACCAGTTCCTAATAAACAACTTCAAACTCTTCAATGCAAATATTTCCAAACAAAGAATCTCTGTTCAAGACAGAGTCATAAATTATCATGGTAGATCTTGTTTTGTTTGAAATCGGACCCAGGCGAACCTTGGTTTGGTTTCAAAGAAAGTCTTCTGCAGTCTCGTATCAGTATGGACTCATGGAGGAGCCAAAGGAAAGTCCCCTCCCCTCTTGCTCCAGCTCCCCCAATCTCTCCCCATTGCTGCTGCCAGCTCCCACTCCACCTGGGAGCAGGGAACAGACGTCCCAGCCAGGCGGGCACATATCATCTGTGCTGCTCCCAAAGTGCAAGGATGGTTAAACTTGTGTTAGGTTGTGTGAAGCCTCAGAGTATCCTGGGCGTGATGGAGCAGGGGAGCAATGGCTTGGACATTTCAAGCCAGTCCAGAAACGTGCTCAGCAACAGCAGCAAATAGCATGAATGCTCAAGAAGCAAACCCAGATCAACTCCAGAGTACAGCTGGACCAAAGCCAGTCTGACACCAGTGCAGCCAAAATCAGGATCTGACCCTATGCTATTTATAACATACCATGACATTTGCTAACACAGTAGTCATAAGTGCATAATGACCAAGTTTGCACATTTAATAGTGTTAAAGTTGATGCTCTGGCACGAGAAATAGTCACACGACTGACACCACCGTTATTGGTTATGCAGGAAGTATTTCCTTCTCCCCTGGTACCAGTTAAACTGATTGCACTGTCAATTAAGTATCTGGAGGTGCTTTGCTCTACAGCCAAGAGCTGGGCTGCTCTGTTAGCAGCACTCACTCTAGACTATACAGACCAGGCACAGGGACACACACGCGCATATGTGTGACAAGATGCTGTTTGGGAATTAAGTCATTCCCACAATTAATTAATTCAGCCACCTGACTTCAGGTGGCTACTCAACTGGAAGTGAAAGACCACGTACTACTTGCTGAAGCCTGCAGGGTTGAGCTGGCAACCTTTCCGTACCGTGCAATGGCCTCCTACTTTGGGAGAAGTTGAGCTTCCCTTGCTTGTGTTATTACTGGACACCTGATTATTTTCTGTTCAGGACATAATCTTGCATCTTTACAGCTTAAAAAATACCCCTAAAGTTAGGAGCCAGGCTTGCTGAAGCACTGCGCACAGCTCGCACGCTCTATTTAAGATGGCTGTGAGAAGCTAAACTGCAAATCCAGGGCACTGGTGCATCACTGCACAGGCAGCCTGAGCTCTGCTCAGGGATTTCAGGCTATCTGCACCTCCCCGAGGTTCTTTCACCCCCTGCAGAAAGGCAAGCCCCATGTACAAGAGACAGTTCAAACTGAGCCATGCCACAGGAGCTGAGGTTCAGACAAGGCTGGATGCAACCTGGAGAACCGTGCTGGTCTCTCTGGTGGTGGCTTCAAAAGCCTGCACCCGAGACGGGGGGGCCATGGAGGCTGAGGTCCACGCACGCTGCCGGGGATCTCCAACCCTGCGGAGGGCAGCCAGCAAACCGCTGGCACTGCTAACATTTGAAAAACCACAGCAACCAGATTTGCTAGAGCTCGCCTGTCGGCCCCTGTTACACGGCAATTTGTTCGCTGTCAGCCTGACAATTAAATAGATGCCTCGGTTTGTGTTTTTGACCCATGGCTTCGCTGTTACTTTGGAGGTTAAATAAAGATGGTCGTGTGGTGTTTCTTACCCAGGGCAGCATCCCACAGTCTGTCCATCACGCTTCTGCAGTTTCAGACCCACAGCACTGGTAAGGGTCAGGAGACATGTCATCATTAACCAGCTCCTAAAGCAAACGCATTCTCAGGATCCCGGTGCAGAAACCTGCAGGAATTGCAAGCACCTTCTCTTATTTGTTCCTGATAATGGCTCCACTCTGAAGTGTCCCCAGTGAGTCACTGGAGACTCAGAGATGAGAGAAGTCATCCAACTGTCCTCAGCCCCTTGGGGTGGACACTAAATTGCAACCAGAAATCCTCCATGAATTACTGAGTCAAATTTAATTAAAATATTTTGGAAAAAAAGCAGAAAAAGCTTGTCCGTGAGATGCACAGAGAGGATTTTTTTTTTTTCCTGATGCCAGGAGAGCAATGATACTGCACCATTCAGACCCCCTCTATGCTTACCAGGCCAACGTAAGGCGTGGAGGTACAGTTCCACCCCACCAGCAAGAGTTGCTTTACACTAACACAGCATTTCAACACGAGAACAGGGGGAAAACGCTGACGAGCTTGAAGGGGACTGAACACAAACCAGGAAGAGAATAAAAGAATTGCTTGCAAGTTCAAGCTTTTACTCACCCCACTGGGCACTCCTCTCGCCGCAGAGGACAGGACGATTTACACATGAAGCGATAGGAGAATAAAACACAGGTGCCATTAAAGACAAATTCTGCTGTGTGATCTCCTGTGATTTGGAGAAATAGGGCTGAAGGCACCCCTGGGGTGCTCAGTCTCCCCTTCGCCCCGAGACCTGTCCTGCTGCACCGTGAGCGTTGGGCTCCCAGCTCCTTCCTGTGCAGATGTAGGATGCTCGTGCCTACTCACTGCCATGCTGAGCACCACCATAAGTGGCATCTGCTGGATGATTTTAAGCTATGAATTGCTGAAGGGAAAAGTACAACCCACATCTCAAGCCTGGGTAGTGGGTGACAGCCTCAAAACCCTTTAATATAGTCACTACCCTCGATAAAGGGAATTGAATAGGTCTTCCTGCAACCCTTACGGGACAGGTATCCATGATGCTAAAAGAGATCCACTGCAAGAGAAACCTTCAAAATTAGCAGCACAGGAAGACTGGAAGGGAGGTTTATTTTTCTAGCTGCATTCAGGGGAGCCTCTCCAGGACAGAGCTAAAACACCCTGGCTTTTCACCCTTCTGCCTCGATCGTAACTGTTTGGAAGATAAATGCTAGCCTGTCTTTAGCACTGGCATCTCCCACGTTATTCACTTGGAGATGGAGCAGAAAAATGTTAACAAAGAACAGTTGAAGAGAAACTTATTTATTCAGCCTAACCACTAGAATATGGCTTTTTCTCAAATATTATGCCACAACAGATTCTCAAACCCTCTTTGTCCTCTGTGTTAACATCCCTAGTTGTCTCTTGAAACAGAAAAGGGAACGTGGCCATTTTCCCCCTTCCAGGAAGCAAGTACCTGATGCTCCGCTGCTGCCTGGCTCAGCACGACCTCCTGTGTGCCGGCAGCACAGCTGCCTGCTAAAGCAGGGATGGGAAGGGCGACAGTAAATGGCCTGCTATTAATCCCAGCTGCTAAACAGAAACGATGGGTGGGGAAGAAGATCGTGGGCTCACAGCCTCTTGAAGCTATCCCATACTTTGTGTATCACAGGGATTTGTACCAGAGCTGAAAGCAAAGCAAGACTGAAAAGTAGTCTGAAACCTGCAGCGTGGGGAGGATGCTATACGACCTCTGGAAATCTTACAGAGCTCATTAGCCTGCAGCGTACGTTATGTGACATTTAGGCACACGGCTATAGAGTTCCCATAGATGTTTCAAACCCTTTCACAAACCCAAAACTCCCAGAATTGTAACAGCATTAGGAATTTGTTGAGGACAATTAGCCCAGCTGCTGATAACTGATTATTTCTTACCGAGTCTGGTTTGCCCAGCTGAAAGCTGTTCTGGAGGTCAAGTTGCTTTGCTTTGTACGTAGATGTTGTGTACGTATGTACTGCGTCTACCCAGGGAGCAGCCAGCGGGGTCTAACGGCAAACGGAGAGAAGCTGATTCACAGACCACATGCAGGGGGATAGGTGGGGTGGTTTAAATGCCTTTNTTTTTTTTTTTTTTTTTTTTACAAGGAGGTCGGGTCAGAGCCCAGACCCACTTCCTTACCTGCTGAATTGCGTGCACAACCCTCCCCTGGTGCTGGAGGTCAGCTGGCTCTCCTACTGCAAGGAAATTTTTAAAACTCTTCCTGTACTTATAAAAGCTGGTGAAGGACCTGTCCAGAACTAAACCCTCCCCTCCTGATTTTTCCTCAGCTTTAAGCCAGAGAGAGACAGGCTTCAGCTGCACCCAGAGCTGGGAGCTGCTAGCGGGCTCCTCACGCAGGTCATCTGCTGCACTTCAGTGCCCAGAGGGTCCCAAGTCCATGGTTGCCAGCCCTAACTAGACACCCTGTTCTCCATCTGCATTGCATTCAACTTCTTCCTCTATCCCAGCCCTTACCCCCCCCCCCCCAAAAAAAAAAAAAAGCTCACAGCATGCTGCTTATCCCTATTGATCAGCATGATTGCACTTCAAGCCAGGACAGAAGAGCTGTAGCTCCCCAGAAAAATCTTACCACAGAAACGTTAAGTTAGAGGCTACAGCTCACTATCATCTAATAACTAGTAACTGGGAAGTTTCAACTGCTGGAGGCTTGCCTTGAAGGAAGATGCTCCCATGGGATTGCACTATTAGCACAGGAATGTTTCAAGAGAATGGAGAGAATACAGGGAGAAGATTCCCAGTCCAGGAATTTGCTTTTCAGTCTGTAGAGAGCTTCAGGTGTTCCTCGGCACACACACCGTAGACAGAGAAAATCTTACATGCGCCTGCAGACGCACACATGCACAGAAGCCCCACGTAATTTCACTCCTATACCACATCAAAACACCCTTGCTTTTCAAGTCCAGGAAAAGCATGTCCACAGAGTACCGCTTGCTCTAGTAAACAAAACTGCATTATATGCAATTACCAAACCTGTCTGCAGTACTAAATTTACGGGTCAGGAGGGGAAGGGGAGAAGAGACAAAACCGACTTGGACGAGAACCGAGAGCATATACGCACTTTTGTGAAAGCACGAGGCTTGCCCGGTTGCATTAAGGTTCTCGGACACAGCCAGTTATAAACAGTCCTTAAACATCGGTTCAGGTTAACACAAAGGTCTCAAAGAAGCAAATAAAGTTATCCCCGACCAGCCTGACTCGGCTCTTGCCTCACTAGCTTGTACCTGACAGTACAGGCTGCAAAACCTCTCTGAGCAGCATCCCCGAGGAAAGCCTTGCTGCTGCTGCACCGGCTCCCAACAGCCTTTAAATCCCTTTAGCCCGCAAGGGGGTAACAGAAGGTGAAAGAGGATGGTTAGATCGCTGAAATAAGGACAGTCCGATATGTACTGTGCAAATATATCAGATTTTATTACTCTTTTATGGAAATAACAACAGACATTCAGGTAGAAACATATTAAATTAATGCAGTCGGCAGTTTAAATGCAAAAATAAATACCAAGTCCAGCAGCAAAATGCATCTAAACCAGCTCATTTCTTCTAACGAATA
>VYZV01041170.1:22855-48064 GCA_013401275.1 Pandion haliaetus | reverse complement strand
CGAGCTGTTGCCGCTGCCGCCGGCGCCTCCTCGCCGTCGTTATATAGGCCGGCGGTGCCCCCGCGGGAGCATGCTCAGACGGCAGCGGAGCCCACTTGCAGCCTGCCGGGCGCTTCCCTTCNGGGGGGGGAACCTCGCCGTTGCCCCTGCGGCGACTTCGCGCTCGGTCCCGTCGCCCCTTCCCGCTCGCCCGCCTCGTCTGGCCCGGGCACCGCCGGCTCTGAAGTCGTCCTCCCCGTTCCCCTCTCCCCAGGGCATTCCCGAGGGTTGCTGAGGCCTCGCTACGTCCCGGGGAGCCACAGCGGTAGTTCGGCTTTCCACATGTCCCCTCGCAGCTGGGTTTGTCTTTTTTTTTACCAATACCATGGTTTCTGTGGCTGTACAAGAATACTAACAGACTGGTCTGCTTTCAGCAGGGATGGCCACCGTCAGAGTAACTTACACGTGGTTCAAGGAAACCCCGAGGCAGGCCCAAATCTGAATACCCTAATGCCACAACAACCCACCATGACAGTACCGACATCACGCAGGGATGGTCCCAGGCAAGAAACCATCAGCAATAAGGGGTTAAGCAGGACTCAGACACTGGGATCTCATTCCCAATTCTGCCACCTCTAACGTACTTTAAATGCCTGCTTCAGTGTGACTCCCGTTTTGTTTCCTTTGAGAAGGGATCCTAAAATTTTCCGATCCCCTGTGGGCTCTGTAATACTTTGATGTGATGCAGAATCGGACCCACTGACAAAAAAAAAAAAAACAAACAACAGCATACAACTGTTACTGAGCTGAAACAAAAGCTTGCAAATTAATGACGGCTGGGACCACGCTTTAAAGCTGTGCGTGCCAAGGAGTCTCAGTGATGGAAAAACCCAACAGCGTAAGAAAAACATATGATAGGAATAGGAAAGGAGCTAGAAGGAAGCAGAGTAGAAGAGCACGAGGGAGGAAGAGCCTGAAATGGTTAGTCTGTCCCCTCTTCAGGGCTAATGTTAGACTACTCCCATAAAGACATTCTCCAGTATAGCTTCACCCACTCGAGGATATTTTCGAAGCTTGGTTGGGAACAGGGAAGGAAGCAGAGGCTTAGCAATGGCATCGGGAATCCTGGTCTGTGCTGGCGAGGGGACAGGGACGGCGTGCTCAGGGCCCCGAGGTTTGCAGAGCAGTCGGTGTCCCCGTGCTCGGCGTGCACACAAGGCACAGCAGCACAGCGTAGAGGTACCCAGGGCACCTCCGACACCAGCCGGTAAATCAGCCCACAGACAGATCCGTGCTTAGCCCAGCAGTCCCGGGTCCTGTGCCCAAGCTAGCACATCTGCAGCTAGCTTGAGTTTATTGCATTTTGCCATAAAACACGTTCTTTCTGCAGAGGTAGACAAGCGCTCTGAAAAAAACAGAAGCTTACACACAGCACACGCGTCCTGTGCCATAGTCCAGCACACAGAAAGGGACTTTGTTTTGAGAGCAAACCTTCAGAAAGTCTCAGCTTTGTCTTTGGGTAAAACTTGGGACTAGTCCCTCCTCTGCCTTAGCAGTGGCAACAGCTCAGGACTTGCCCTGGAAACAAACCATTGCAATTACAGCCCTCTCTCAAACAGGATGAAACAAAACGAGAATACAGCTTTAGGAGAGAGAGGCACTTGCTAGCCTGTTTCCGGAAGGCTGGCTGCTTCGCCTCTTGCCGGCGTAAAAGAAACATGAAGAGCCTTCGCTTTATGAAGCACCTGGCTGCAATCTCTCGGCTCCTTGGCTCCCCGAGGCAGCTTTAGGGCCAGGTTCAGTTTGAAGCCTTTTTATTGGGAGATACAATTAGCTTAATAAGGGAACAATTTTCTGTTTGGTCAAATTGAATCATTCCAGCTTGGAGAAGGTTGTGGTTTTTTACTGTTGATTTTAATGGCTAAATTTAGCCCATACAGCCCTTACTGCAGTACGACGACTTTCTCTCCAAAAGCCCTATTTACAACAGGTTTTATTCCTGACAACTTGATTGTGCAGCACGGCGAGGGCTGAACTGTGTTTCCTCGGCACGGCCCTCTGAGAAGAGCCCGCAGAACAGCGTGGAGAACTCCTGGGGCTCAGCTTTGCCTATCCTGCAGAAACAAGCTGTGGGATGACATAGGAGCCTTGTTCTGGCGATGGAGAAAAGCACCTCACATTCCTATGAAGCAAGGTAAATTTAATCTGCTGTAGCATGAGAAGATCCAAGGTTCTGCCGAAAAAAAGGCCAGTTGACTTGGTATCTGAAATTCAACACGTGCATCCCCAGTCCAAACTGCCCATCTGGTTTCATACAGAAAGTTCAGTATGAGGGCAAAATGGTTTCACTTCAGGTAGAACGAACATTTAATTCCCTCACAATTCTGATTATAAAGTGCTCTGGGGAATTTCAATGCTGAGTTGGAGCAACATCACCATGGTAATAACCGGGAGGCCTTAAGATTTTATTTGAGACAATTCAGAAAAAATATCCTGTGACATAATCCCCCAAGTTAGGTCTGCAATGCGCTAATGTAAAAACTATATTTACTCCAGTGGTTTAAATCATGACTTCAGTCTCGGTTGCTCCCAGTATTGAAATGTGACCTCATGGTATAGATTACAGAAACTCTCTGCCACATGGGTCATCAGAGCAGATTTCTGTCCTGCATAGTACAGGGCTGAAGTCATGTTGTACAGAGGCTGGAGGGAACTTTTTTACACAGGGTTGGGAATGTTTCAAATGGTGCATGTTTTACAGAAAATACCCACTCAACAGCTGTGGGGCCCTCGGAAGTTAAAATGCCGGGAGAAACAACTAACGCTGCTGAAACAGCACCACAGAAATTAGTTTATGTCAGAGGGTCGCTCGTTTAACAATCCAACTGTAGGAAATACACACATAGCCTATTAAGTATTATTCCTCTTGCTGGCTAGAATGCCACAGAAGGGAAAGGAGAGAGCAAGAAGAGGATGGGGGGAGAGAGAGAGATCCACCTCTTCCTGTAGAAAAAGAAACTTTTGAAAGGCCAGGGCTTCCACAGAAACCACCTGTAGTCAGGCAATCCCAGTGCAGATACCCTGAACACTGCAGTTCATGCCCCCGAAATGGATCGGTGCAGGATAAGCTGCTTCCCAGCAGGATGCCTTAACCCATCCCCGGCAGCTGGGTTTCAAATCTCTGAAAACCTACTCGAGGGCAAAACCTGCCTCTTGCTGTCCTGCCCGGCGGCATTTCCCATCACGCTTTTGTACTGACGGCCACCACGCAGCACCTCGTGCTGCACATCTCGACTCAGCGTTCTGCTCTGTGAATTAATTTCCATGAGGAAACTGGGACGGGGTTGCAGTTCCTTCTCCACTCTAGTCCACACCCTGAAACAACTGTTTCTAGAATAACAATAAAAACAGTCAGCTAACTGCAACCTAACAGATACTAGCTTACAAGGAGGAAAGGACAAAATAAATAAACAGGCAGTCGATACAAACTGCTTTCGAAAGCAGAAGGTAAGTCTTGTCATCTTTTTCTCTTCAAACCTGAAATTGTACCTTTCTGGTGGGGGAACCTAAGTTATTCAACAAGGCCCAACTGAAACCCACTCTGAGTCTGCTGCCTGGGCAAAAGCAAACTGTTGTTTCTTTCTAGCTATCGTAACAGAACAGCAGCACCACCGAGTGCAGCTTAACTCAGCAGCCAAGCCTCTCAAGCACACACAAATGCACTTACACCAGGGCACTGTTCACCTAATTACTTCCAAGAGCTATGCACCCGTATCCCTTCCCTTATGTGTTTGGTTGGACATCCTTTATCTTCCGTTCCAGTGTTTCTAGCTGGGACTTCAGCAGCCTTTTAACATTTTTCCTTTTTTAAAAAAAAGAAATAAAAGCAAAGCCAGCCCCAGCAACTGACTGCCTGAGGGTAATCCTACAGCAAGGATCACACACCTGCACGCTCACTGTCGGGAAGCCAACAGAGCATCGCGCGGCCAGCACTTTAAATGCTTGACGTGTCACTTGAAGTATTTTCCTAAAAACAGATCCCTCACCTTCCCCGGGCCACGCCGAGGGGCATCCTACTTGGCAGCACTTGGGGGCAGCCCCAGAGTGCAGGTGAGGAAGAAGCACTTCTGCCCTCTGCAGCAGGAAGGTATCGAGAAGTATTTAGCCACAGGATTGGAAATCTCCATAGGCAAAAGAAGATCAGGCTTGTCCTGCAACAGGCCCTGACGACATCACGCATCGGGCCGGGGCTCTCCACCCTCTCGAGCACCGGGATTTTTGTCCCCTGCAGCATGAGATGAGGAAGAAGCCTTAGGCAATGAGGCGTGAGGAAACTCCCCTATGGCACTTAGCATGTCTCGGGGGTGGGGGGCATGAACGAGGCACCCACGAGCAGCACCAGGAGGCTCAGGTCCCTGCCAGTGTGTTTGCAGGCAGCTTATGAAAAACTGTTTCCACGAGGAAGCTATTGCTGACATACCAGGGAATTGCTAGGATGGGGAAGTTCTCCGAGGGATGCTTCAAACTGGGTGTGTTCAATGCATGAATTATGGGTGCACAGAAGGATTTTTTACATCTCCCCAGGCAGTCGACCACAGAAATGGTGCCACCTTGCCACTTACTGAGGTTTTAAGATACTTCTCGAGACAAAATAACTTTTTAAGAGAAAAAGGTTGTCTCATTTTTATATGTAACTTAGCCATTGTAGCTGAAAAAATTTATTTCCAAGCCAACCTAAAGTATTAAGTATGGGAAATTCAGCTGAGTTGTTGACTCCCAACATTTGCTTTGTACAGATAGCTTCACCGCACAATCCTTCCTTCTTCAGCCCATCCCTGAAACATGGCTCCTCCTCTTCCCCATCCTCCAGCTGTGACTCCTGCTCCCTCTTCCTCTGTCACAGCCACTACAGTTTTAGCAAGACCCACGTCAGCCCAGGCCCACCAGCCCAGCAATGCTCGCTGGCACAGCGATGCCATGGTGTTCACCATCCCCGACGGCACCACTCACTACGTGGGAACTGACCTGGAAGAGAAGGTATTCCACAGGGCACTGTTAGCCGTACAAAGTCTGAGCGTTACTACCTACATCAAGTATAACTATATAACCTATAGATGTGTTTATAAAATATTGTCGTGGTTTCGGGTTCAGCCCAGCTGGTAACAAAGCACCACGAAGCCGCTCACTCACCCCCCACCCCCTCGCCTGGCCACGTTGGGATGAGGAGAAAATCCAAAGGCAGGCTCGTGGGTCGAGACAAGGACTGGGAGGGATCACTCCCCACTTATGGTCACGGGCAAAAGACAGGCTCAACTTCGGGAAGAAACAAAATCCATTTCATTTACTACCAATCAAATCAAATCAAACACACAAGGGTATGGGGAAGGGAAACCAAACCTCAGAACACCTTCCCCCCACCCCTCCTGCCTTCCCGGCTCAGCTCCATTCCCGCTTCTCTCTCCCTCCTCCCCCCGGCGGCACAGGGGAACAGGGGATGGGGGTTTTGGGTCAGCTCCCCACACCTTGTCTCTGCCGCTCCTTTCCTCAGGGGGAAGATTCCTCACTCGTCCCCTGCTCCACCGTGGGGACCCTCCCATGGGAGACAGTCCTTCACCAACTTCTCCAACGTGGGTCCTTTCCGCGGGCTGCAGTTCCTCACAAACTTCCCTGGCGCGGGTCCTTTCCGCGGGCTGCTCTCCAGTCACACACTGCTCCAGCACGGTTTTTACCATGGAGTTACCGCCATCTTGGGGAGCCTCCGCTCCACCATGGACCTCCCTGGGCTGCAGGGGGACAGCCTGCCATCTCCCCACGGGCTGCAGGGCCATCAGCCTCCTCAGGCGCCCCTCCTCCCCCTCCTTCTTCACTGACTCCAGTATCGGCAGAGAGGTTCCTCTCACGTTTCCCAACCCCCACACTGCAGGTTCCTCTTCTTCAATCTGTTCTCCCAGAGGCGCTCCCACCATCATTCCCTGTCTGGGCCAGAGGCGGGTCTGACTCTTTGGCACCAGGGGAGCTTCCAGCAGCTTCTTACAGGAGCCACCTCTGCAGCTCCCTCCCCCACTACCAAAGAAAACCACGCCACACAAACCCATAACAAATATAAATCAGTGCAACGCTGAATCATTTCAGGGGTGAGGTCATAGGTCTAGGACACTGGAGATGTAAACCTGCCAAGGATTTTCACTGCGACGTGAAGTCACCAAAACCCACGTTTCAGCTTCCCAGCAAGGCGTGCAAGAAGTGTGCTGTTGCAACTTGGCCAAGGGCAGTCAGCTCAAGCTTGGGCCGCTTTAAAATGAAGACCACAAAGATCAAAGTCAGGTTTGGTAGGAAGGATGAGTAGAAATGAGGAACCCTCAGAAACAGGGGAGCCAGGCGAGGGCAGGAGCATGGTGAAGGTTGAGACAGGAGGGAGCAGGTGGGGCCAGTCAAGAGCAGAACCAAGACTGGAGTAACAAGAGCAAGGGACAGAGTCTGGGGTCGATGACGGGGATGGAAAACTCAGCCGTGTGCAGCACGCTGCCTACAGGGCATGTGGCGTTCGCTGCCTTCAAACCTCAATTCTCCCTGCCAGCCCGTGACGAGATCCGGGAGCAGGACCATTGCCTTCAAGCACAGTGGCCAGCGCTGCAAGGTGAGGATGTACCCACACTGTGACTGTAGGTCGTGACAAACTCTCGTTAATACTTGTCAGCAGCTCATGATACAACACGGTTAATGCAAAGTATTCAAAGCTCCTCCCCCCTCAAATATCTCATTTTCAGTCCTGCCTGACTTTTTGTGAGCTGCAATGAATCCCACAAAGCTTTTGCCCGCTGCCATTAGGACAAAGTACTGACTAAAATGTTTGAATGTATTAATGCACCTCACAGAAATATATTATTTTATTCTCTATATTGCATTGTTTTAATTGTAAAGTGACAGATGAAGTGAGAAGTCAGTGCTTCAGTAGCACATCACAAGATAACAGCATTTGGCTGTCATCAGACCACTAACAATAAATGTAGCAATAAACCTCTTTGTTTTCAAAAGAGCTGCAAAATGTTCCCCGATGAAAACTGCTACATTAAATTTCCTGTGTTTGGCCTGACAGGCGTCAGAAGGGATGGCAGCTTTTCCCAGCGCTGTTGCTGACGTATCAGGACACGGTGATACAAGGATACAAGATAGAAGTGCAGTTTAGACAACTGGAAACCAGTGATTGCAGAAAAACTCAGCTGTTTAAAGAATGAAACTGTACTTTTATCAAATCAAGAGACTGACTCCCTTGAATAATCCTGCTGGTACAAGTTGCTGTCACTTGGAGTAAAATTAACCGCTAACCTCCCATGGCTTTAATTGTCAAGGTATTACTATGTCTAGTTGTTACTGTGACCCTGTGAAGCAGCACAGAAATTAGGATTTCTAGGTCAAGAATACCTTTTGCAATTAATAAAACACACCCTCAGGTTCAAAAGCTTGAAAAAAATGTTTTGCCCCACAAAATAAATTTAAAAAAAAAAGTTTTGGGGAAAAAAAAAACCAAACCCTTTGCATGTGCAGGGGAGAACTTTGCTATGAATCCCGGGAGCTTCTGTCCCTCCACGTGGTCCCATGCCAAGCTGATGGCTGGGACAGTGCTGATGGCCACGCGTGCTGTGCTGCCTCCCAGGCAATGTGTCAGCTGCAGGAGCAGAAACGCTATTGGCAAGGGAGTGAGGAGAGGAAAATTCCCCTGCTCCTCGTTCGGGAGGCTCAGCGTAACCCATAGCTGAGCACAGGATGCTCATCTTGGTTTCTCTTCTGTACCCAACTGCTGATTTTTGCAAGAGCTGAAGAAATGGAATTATTTCTGAGACTTTTTCTATCATCTCTCAGATTTGGACAAAACTGAGCACGAACCTCAAAACTAGCAAGGGAGGGCTGACCAGCAGACAGCATGGCCACAAAGGCTCAGGCTGTTTTGGAAGTCAGGCAAAGGGAAACCTTTCCTACGTGAGTCATGATTAAAAAAATCTTATGTTGGTGCCACAAATAGGATCTCAGCACTTCTGAAGGATTTTACCTTCTACTTCCTTCTGCAGCTAAAAACACTGCAGAGCATCCAAGCATTTCAGCAGAATAAATTTCATTTTTTCCTCTCTTTTTAAGCCTATTGGTAAGTAATCAAGAAAGAAATCAACTGTAGTCTAGAGATTAAAACAGAAATTTCTTGACAATGAACTATCACACTTCAAGAAACCAAATCCTGCAGGCTGTTTTTTACTCAGTCTCTAAATCTTTTGGGGCACTTTAGACAAAAATTACTACAACCACATCAGTAAATAGGTGAGTGACACTGGTTCCAGCAGCCGAAGCCCTGCCTTGCAGAGGGCATCCAGTGTGGTGCTCGTGCTGACAAGCAGAAAGAAAAAAAGCGTAACCCCGCCCCTGTCAGATCAAAGCCCATAGCACCCAAAGCTGAGGACTCATCTTTAACACTGGGAAGAACCTTTTCTAAGATACAATAGAGCCACTTTGGTCTCTGCAAGGGAAGTGAAGCCAGGAGTTTACTGATGAGGTGACCAAAGGAAAGACTCATCAGTGCAAAATACAGGGATGTTACAGAGAAGCAGCCAATGCTCAGGCCATTTTATTCTACCTGTGGCTGCTGCAGCACCAAGGTGCTGTGTCCTGCGTCCAGCCTCGCTCCATCGCTCTCCTTGCCCTGAGGCCTGGGAGGATTTCTTCGTGCCAGCTTTCTCAGCCCATCCCAGGGAAGCAATCTCTTCTCTGGCACCAGCTGTGACGGCTTCATCGCCGCTGGGGAAGCAGAGGTATGGGCAAACTTTGCCTTACACACAGTTTGTCAGACACCTTCCTACTGACGTGCCCCCTGCCTCCCCTCTGCTGTGCAGGGGTGGGCGCCGGTGCTGCATCCTGGCCGTGTAATCCAGGGAGCCTGCAGCCACCCTCTGCTTCCCAACAAAAAACACCGGCGGGCAATTTTAAATCCCTCTTCCATCACTCCCACTTGCTTCTCCCAAAGAATTGAGGGGGCCTGCCTCTTGTGGTCCCCTTCCTTTCCAAGCCCCCCCAGCTATTTCAAGCTAAAGGTATGCCATGCCGGTCAGGCAGGCTGTCTCCTCCTTGGCACATTGCAGAAACCCAGCACGGATCGGCCCCCAGAAGGCAGGACGTGGCAGGAGGCGGGATACTGGGAACCATGTAAATTCTGCAGCCTAACAAACCGGGCACCAAGCTGGGACTGCAGGTTGTATGTCTAGGCCAGCGCACCCTCTGGCAAGTCACATCTCTGTTCGCTCCCGCTTCATCTTTTGCTCCCTGCATCAGTAGCTCTTCACGCCAAGAAGTCCTCCCACAGCCCTCCCTCACGATGATGAGGACCCAACGGCCAGTGGCAAGTCACAGCCACAACCCCCCTGTGCCACCCAATGCTGGGGCTCTTTCTAGCCTGCGGGTTCTTCCAAGTGGCCTTGGTTTTCTGCTCTTTTCTGCTTTAAAGGATCATGCTTGGCCAGCTTACCTCCCAAAGTCAGCCACTGCAGGGTTGCATGGCAGCCTGCCCTGGCACAAGGACGTTGCTGGAAACACATGCCCGGGGCAGAGGACTGGCACTGGTAACTCAGTGATCAGCTGTAACGTCAGCCCACTCTTCAGTGTGGATCTATGCGGTGTCTCCACCATGGGACTAGAGAGACAGAATAAATAACGCGCTCCTGTGAACAGCTAAGAAGCTGCACATGCAGCTATAGGCAGAAACAACTTTCAGTTGAGCATCATTCTGGATCCAGTGAGCACTGGCTGGCTGGCTGGCTGATCCCCTGTGATGTGAAGACTCTGCTCCAAGTCTTGCTCAGCCAGCGAAACCTCCTGAGTGAACAGAACAAAGTTTTTGTTTCTCTTGGGAAACCTAAATCAAACGATGGGGGCCATGCAACAGACCTCCTCGCTCCTTATTCTGATTAGAATTCCTCAATACGGTCCCCACTTTCTTTACCTAAAACAAGACCTCCTAGCTCTCCTGAGACGTGCCTTCCCAGCATGAGCCACCAAAGACCAGCCAGCTAACCTGTTCTTCAAGGGAGCTTGCAGTAACTCCGCAAAGCCATACTGAGCATGACGTGGAAGAAGAACGAGGAAAATCAAAGAGGGCAACAGGGGAGAAAGCGCACATCTGTCATCTTGCTGAGTGACTGGCCCTCTGGGAAGGGCCAAGCGCTCCTGAGCCCCTCTATAACCCTTACAAGTCACTCTCGGGCCTACCAAAAAGAGGAGATATCACCTGCAAGATCTCAGCAGAAATTAGGTGCAGGGAGGACAGGCCAGTGAGCTCCAATTGAAACAAACGGCCCAGGTTGCTATGGAAACCGCAAGGATGGAAAAGCAGCACTTTGAAAACAAAACGTAGTGAGGCGGATTTCATATCCACTCTGAAAAGGTTTATGACCAGAAAAGGCAAAGTGGGTGTTAGATGCTTTTTAGCTAGGTCAATAGCAGCAGCGCTTTGAGAAGGAGGCGTTATGGATTTGCAGCACCCATCATACCTCTTCTATCCCAAAGCCCAGAACACTCTTCTGTACTTTGCCAATACTATGGCATGAAAATTCTGGTTTCTTAACCCCTTCTTGGCACCCTGTCTCCTTCTACGTTATTACTGTAGCTATAAATTACTATATGTAACTATACTAAGCCCATCAGTCATGACAAGTGGAAAATATATAGCTAGAATTAATCTGACACAGGATGAATAGAATTATCTACGGCTTTAAAGCTAATCAAAACTGAAAATCCTAAAGAGGTTTGGGGGTTTTTTTCCCTTAAAAAAAAAAAAAAAAAAAAAAAAGAAATACAGCAGAGAAATGACAGAACTTTGCTATTGATTTTAAATGGCATGTGCTTAGACCACCCTGGTGTGGCCCAACAGCATAGTACTCAATCAGATATACTCTAACCTCATTAAGAGTTTGGGCTTGAATATTCAAGTATTCTGTGATTAAATGATTATTGCAAGTAGTGTGGAGACAGAGAGATTCCTGACACCAGTATGGTAAATTAATACTGTTATTGTTTATGTAGGTGTTAAATAAATGAATGGTTACATACTGTTGATGGAACCAGTCACCCTTTTTTTCAGAATAGCTCCATCCTGCATGTTCCCTCGGGGTGGCAGGTCACTATCCATCCTTACCAAAGACAGCTTCCCTTCATCTGCTCCTTATCATCAAGTCTGAGGGCCATTATATTCCGGAAAAGGTGATGGCTATTTTGAAAAAGGGAATCTTAACTGGGGTAACTAGTAGACTTATCTGTTTGAAAGCCACAGACAACAAACAGTTTTGAGGAATGCAATTTTTCAGCTTTTCTTGAAAGAGACACACATACTCTGCTGCAAAATAACATTTCAGCATGAAGAAACAGGAAAAAAGTAAACCCACAGTTTTTATCTTCTGCATAAAAAAATATCATCACACTGGCAGCAGGGAGCATACAAGAGGTAACCAGAGATAAACATCAACAAATGACAATGGGAGCGAGAGGGGAAAGGAAAAGGTTAGCAGAGGCAGTTTGGGAGACACAGGAAGAATACAGGGAATATGGAAAATAAAATTCAGAGGTGCTGTAGCCAAAGCAGCTCTTAGCACCTACTCCACTACCTCATATGGACAGACTACTCCATGCTTAAGTGAGTCTGGTGGTAACAGCAAAAACAAAAAACAACCCCTACAACCCCCTCACCCCTGAATCCTCTGTGTATGTGTAAACCTTTGTTTTCAGATAAACAATATATTTTACCTTAAATTAATGTAATCTGAGTTTATATATTTTTTCAAAAAGCTCGTCTGGGAATATTGTTCCGTCAAAACAGTCCTGGGAAGGAAGAGAACCTTGTAACTGGAAAATAAATCTTTCGGGTAGCATTTTTAGAAATAACATTTTCAAATCCATGTAACCAGGAGAAAGTTCCTCCAGCTATCTTTAAGTTAAAGAATGGAACCTAACTACATATTTACAATTCTAAATACATTACCCTCTGCACTGACTCCAACAGCAGAAACAGCTGAATAGCAGCACTAGGAATTTTCAAGTTGCCCTGGTCTCTAGTGAAAAATCTTTAGGTGCCATGAGACCACCACCAGGCTCAAGGCTTCTCACATCTTGCTTTTGCGCACATCCATTTTGAGTACTGAAGAGTGCTTGCAGCATTCAGGAACAAATTTCTACCTACGGGAAAAATGTGCCTGCAGAAACATCTCCCGAGATGTGGGCTGGAATCTCCTCTGCTCTAAGCCATTTCCTGCTGTCCCGGCAGGCAGGAGGTTGCCATCCACTGCCACCTGGCTAGGTGACTTTTTTTGGGAGGAGGTGGGGGGAGGAAGGAAGGACCCACAAGCTCCCAGCTGACAAAGAAACTTGACCTCTATGCCAACTGTTCCCCGTGCAGCCAGGGCTCTCAGGACAGGGGGAGGAACAATGCCACGTGTCTTCTCCCCACTGTCGACCAGATTTGGATATAAGCAGCAGCCCAGTCAACACATGAGAGCGAGCAGAACACAGTAGACACCAGCAACAAAAGGGTACCGCCCCAAGAGATCTCTGTATTTCTCTTATAAATCGTTTTATTGTTGGGGAGGAAACCGTGGTCTTCTCCCAGAACAAAGGAAGTAAAGAAATCAAACCACAATTTGCTAACATTATAAATTGAAACCAAGGAAGTAAGTGAAAAACTGTTCTTCAGCCTCCAGGGCTCTACCATCAGTTCTGTGCCATGGCTTCATTGAATTCAAGTGAGTTGCAATTTCCACACCAGGCTGAGGTTCAGGGGTTTAAAAGTTTCCCTCTAGTCCCCATCTCCTACTCTCTCTTGCAGCATGACTGCTCTTAACACAGTGTAAATAAACGTAGCCTGTATAAACTGATAAAGGCTAAAGCGTTGCCTTGTCAGAATACCTGGAGAAATTAGCACTGCCCCTGGGTCACGGAAAACCACTCTCTGTCAGGACTGCCAAACCCAGGCACACATACAGGGGTGTGCACAAAGCTCTAGTTACCTAAAGAAACTAAACGTGAAAGTAAGCGTCTGCCTCCTTCAACGCTAATTCTCAGGAAATACATCACAGAGCCCAGATCTCAGATTCAAATGCAAGCAATTAACATTAAATATACTCCAAAAATGTATTTCTATACAAACTGGGATGAAGGTGAAGACAAAGTAAGTTTTCTAATAATATTCACTCATTTTAGAAGAATAAGCCATTTCAAAAGCTTTATGGTGCTTTAGGTAGAGAAGCTGCTTCTACAGTTGTTTGATATACAAAGAGAATGATTCTGCTCAATTTCAGAGCACAGGGATTGAAATGGCTCAACAGTCTGTCCTTTAAGTCATCAATAACATTAAAACATAGACATAATTGAGTATTAATAACTTGACTGCTCTCATCAAACAAGAAATTTAAACTTCAGCAAATGCTGGGTAAGAAAAGATAGACATTTTCTACGCACCAACTTATTCTTGCACTGAAGAGGGATGCTAGCTTGCTTAACAATGTTAACGTGTTACAAGGCATAGAGTATTTACCCACGCTTAGATCCTACTTCAGGCAGAAAGTGAAGACATACCAAACCTACAGTGAATGCCATTAGCTGCAGTGAGAATTTAACCACGTAAGCAGAATACCTGACGTAACATCCAGACGGCAGTCATCTGGTTCCTACCAGCAGGTGAGACGTACCTAGGGCACGCAAACTTGAAGAATTCCAGCAAGTCAACCTAGAATCAGGTCTGAGCTGCTGACTGCTCCTCTGTTACATCAGAATGCTGAACCCGGTGCTACTACGCTCCCCTTAGCATAGCTTTGCAACTGACTTACATCGTGATTACAGTAATTTGGGTCCAAATCTTTGGACCCAGTCTTCTGGGTATCTGATCTGGCAGCACAAGCCTAATTTTCAGAGATGCTGACATTTCCTGTCCCACCTGAAATCACTGGAAGCCACAACTCAGTCGTGCTAAAAAGAAAAACGAAAAAGAAACTAAGAATTTATCAGCAAATTCCGCAAGTAATGCTTTTCATCTCTTTTTCGTCTGTTTTCCTGCCTATGACGCAGAGGTAACAGTTTTAAGCCAGCAGGGATGGAGGACTGTTAAGCAATGGGAAGCTTCAAGCTGGCTGATAAGGCTTGTTGCTACCGTGTCTCTGTTGCGTGCTTTTGTCTGTCTTGCCTACATGGATAAATGGTTAGGATATATCCTAAGTCTGACCAGAGAATGCATAGCAGAAGGGAGCCTTGACCCTCTGTTCTACTAGACACTACTATAATTCAAGTAGTTATGTAAATAATGAAACTGATTGCTTCACTGGAAAAGACTTTGCAACCTACAAATAAAAAGCAATGCACTACCCCTTGGTGAAATGAGCAATACTCTGAGATGATCATGAAGTGCAGCTTTCTCGTTTCTGTACACACAGCACATCCAGCTGGCTTTACATGAAAGAATCCTGTCTTCTTGTTACTCAGAATATAGATCACTACTTGGGGCACAAAGGGGAGATGAGAAGGTGCAAAAATAACTGCCCACTACATCTTTCTGCTCCAGTCAGTATCTCTCAGATCTTCGATGTGCTTTGTGTTCTTTTAAGAATGATCATTGTTTTTTCACAAACTTAAACTGTGATTTAGTATCATCTAATAGCATATCATTTCTGAAAACAAAACAGCACTGTCCACATCGCACAGGCAGCTTCTGATTGTCAAAGATCTTCATAATATTGACTCTTTTCCCCCACCAGGTATTTCACAGGAGACTGTTCCTGTACGGCTTCCTTTAAATCTGTAGCAACCTGAGGCTCTGGATCTGCTGTGGGTTTATATCCAAAATGCCCAAAGTGCTTCTTCACTTCCAAACTCCATCAGATTCTGGATAAATGATCCTAAAGGTCAAGTTTATCCGTGCATCTCTAGAATGATATTCCTTAGGCACTCGATGCTGTAAGTGGCATTAGAAAAACAAAACAAAACCCAAAAGCATGAGCTTGTGTATTTAAAATACAGGTAATCAAACAATGTAAAAAAAACTTCATTTCCTATGATAGCTTTTTATTAACGTTTCTAAACATTTAGGTAAGGGAAAAAATTCGTTTTCTGACTGCTCAGGGCCACTGAAGACAAAAGGTCTTTGTAGGTTACTGTAGACATGTTAATTTAAGTTGCGAGTTATATTCCAAGTTCCTAAATTGATTTTGCTCTTTCAGCTGCCGGCTGCAACCTTCACTGCTGAACTTCAATGCCAGCACATCTGAGCTGATTCTTATTACATCACTTAGCACTTGTGAAGAAAATCCATTGTTTCTGTGGGTGCTTTGAAATTCTGAGGCAGAAAGCAGTATTAACGCACTGGGCAACAACTGTGTCACTGGAAGAAGACTGTCCCATGCCTTTACAGGAGTGCCTTGCGCATATCTAGAAAACTGCATTGCAAGTAAGGCACACAAACAGTGTCGAGGAGTTCTTACCTGCCAATCCTCCTGGGTAGCTCCTTCCATCATCAGCAGAGTCCCGTGATCAAGTGGGATTCTTAGTCTTTCTACGTAAGTATAGTCTCCGTTCTCTTCCTAAAAACAAACATTAGACACTGAAGAAGCGGGCATGTGCATTTGGTAGAAAACCAGTTCTCTATAGCAGAGCTTAAAAGGCTGCGAGAGGAGAGGAGGAAAGGAAGCTCTTACAAGATCAAGAAGTCTAAACCTCTCTGTTACCGTATTTCATAAAGAGTTCAGGAGCTGAGCATTTTAAGGATGAAAGAAGCCACTGAGTCTCACTGCCTGTACAACACAGGTAAAGTTCAACAACAAATTCCTACATCTAGTGCAAAATTCTGGAGAGAGGCTGCAAACCTTTTGGAAACATCCACTCTTGAAATAAACAGTTCTGCGTGGAGACATTACACAATAGCCACCCTGATTCCAACAGTTAACTACTCATCAAAAATACACATCTTCCTTCTATTCTGAATTTGTCTTGTTTTGGACATTACATGTTGGTATGGTATTATCTGCTAGATGAAGAACTTTTCCTATCCAAAAAACCCATCTCTTTTCCTGTAGTACCTCGTAAAACAAGTTGTCTTAAAACTTTATCATCACTAAGCAAAACAGACTGCTAAACTAGAAGACAAACAATTTGCAAACTTTTGTTAAGCCTTCAGATTATGTACAACTTTTTTAAGCACAAATACAACCACCAGACGTAGTAACACTGCAGAATTACTGTCTCACACATGCCACATCAGGGGGAACAGCAACTCTCTATTGCTTTGCACTATCCCTTCCAATTTTAAATCAGACTAATACACTGCTAAGTCAAATTGCTCAGGGAAGTCTATTATGCCAACACAGTTCTCTTTGTCAATCACATCAGTAACCTCTTCATGAAACCACACTATGCGTGACATGAACTATCTTCCAGAATGCCATATGGGCAGGTATTACAATGCTCTGTGTATTCCTTTAATATTTTCTGATTTTAGCCTTCAACAGCTGCAGAAAAATTTGCTGCAAACATCAAAAAACTTCCATTTAACATTTGCCTATTTAATGTCGGCACTTTGATTGTTTCATTAATATTGAGATATGAATAGGAAAACCAGGATATCCCCCAAATACAGAATGGCAGTATATATTTTGCCTTTTCTCTGTCTCTATTGCCAACTTTGCAAGCTGTCTAGGAAGAGTGGAAAGCAACTCTCTGAGATAAGGAATTCAGGGAAGTTTCAGATAGGAAATCCTGCAAAATACAGGGATTACTTTAGAAAGGGGGGGAGTTAAGAGAAATATTTTAATCAGTGTTGAAAGGGAGGGGACTCAAGAGGCCTTTTATTTTTAAGTTATAGAAAGCCATAGATCGCTTAAAAGTATAAAGTGGAAAATAAATGTCCTCCACTGAAAAAAAAAAAAAAAAAGAGCATGACAGGTTCTCAGCCTCTACATTGTACAAGTACAGGGTTAACTTTGTTCTGAGTATACTGCATATAGCAAACAGATAGCCTGAATGCATATCTGTTATTTTATCACTGCCTCTAGAAGCAGAAGTACTGGCTTTTCTCCAGAGAGATCACCAAATCTGTTATTTGTTCTTGAAAGAAAAGCCAGAAGTACATAGTTACTACAAACAGGTAAGAAAAAAGAATAATTAGGACAGGTCTATGCTTCTAAAGCATGACGGTGTGTTCCTGTAAGGGACCATACATCTTAGAGAGTTGCTGCACAAATGCTTCAGATTTTTTATTTTTTAATTAGTTAGCAGTATGCTCTCTTCCAGTTTCTTGTAATGGTTGGTGGACTCCTAAAATCACACTTGCTGAATGTTTAGGAGGAGGCAATGATCCATTATTTCAGACCCAGCTGAAGGCAGCAATTACTCCGGATTCAACAAAACCCGTTACTACCAGAGTGGCATTTGTCACATTTGTCATGTAAAATGAAACTGTACTTTGGAGGGGCGGGGGAAAGAGATGAGAGGTCACTACTTATGTCACTTGTAACAGAAGCAGAGCACAAAGAAGCTGGAAACAATACAGGACAACTGAGACTGGGAAAATGGAATTATCACAGTAAGATTTAACCCAGCTTGAGAGGCACATATAGTTACCGCACACTGACAAAAGTCCCACATTCCTGAAACAGAAACAAACATTACAAGATCTCCAGGCTTCAGCTATATGTTGAGGTATTCAGGATAATTAACAGGGCTCTGCACAGACCCGACAGTTAGAAGAAAACAACAGCGGGTCATAAAAAGGCAGACATGGTCTTCTGAGAGCCATTAAAAAGACCCAACAGCTCTCATCCAACACATTTTAATGCTTTTACAAAAACTCACATTTCCAAAAATCTTAACTAACTTCCTTGAAGCTTAATTGTGCAGTGGCCCAACTTGATGCAGGTTTGTCTTTTTTAAAGTTCACGGCTTGCTGAAAAGCTCAAAATAATGAGGTAAAGTATCAACTACTGGGAAAACTATGTCCTGGACTTCAAACAAAGTTTGATTTTCAAAAGAACAGCGGAGAGTGTGTGTTTGTATAAAAAAGATGCAGATAGAAAGACGACTGCAAATCCTCTAAAATGCAAAAGAGCTCGGTTGGGATCAAATCAATTCCCAATAATAAAAAGCATCACTTGATGTAATTGACTATTTATTCGCACCACTGCCACTTTCTGTTCAGTCTGGGACTAGAAGTCACAGTGCGACAGAACAAGACTATTCAATACTGCTGGTGCAACTGGCAGCACTGGCTGGCAATTCTGGACTTGTGCACTTCTTGGGAATACCTAAGGGTCCAAGGCTGTGCCAATGATTAATTAAGCTCACTAAACCTCAGGAATCAGGGAGCTGAAGACATTCAGAAATGCAAAACATATTTTTAAGCTTCTAGAATTATTAGCCATTTATCTTGCTCTATTAAAGGTAAGGTGTAATGCCAAAAATGTTCTCTTAAACTTCAGAGGAAAGAAGGAACAAATTTCAAAAATAGGTATTGTAAAGGTGACTATTGATAAAAAGCAGAGAAATACCATTGCATGGCTGTTTTCTGTTTCACAGGATTACATCATTTCACTTTGTGGATGGACAGCAGTGGACTTATTTTTCTCTCGTGCTCATCTTGACTAAAAAGGAATTCTTCTAAGATAAATGATTTAGGAGAAAAGATCCTTTTGCCTTAGAAAAGTTACTATGTAAAAGCAGCAGTTACTTTCTGTTTTAAATGGGACATCTCTGAGCTTGGTTTTACTTAGAAAAAGAGATTTTTATGTCAATTGGTTTTGCAGGGCTGGCGAAGTCAGACAAAAAGTTTTTACTGTCTTCCATGTTGTTACTAACACTGTCCACCAAATCTCATTTCAGAACTTTTATCTCTAGAACTGGTGTTAGACATACGGAAAAGTCAGCTGAGTTTCAGAGCTCAAGAAGTTTATAAAGGAAATTTATTCTTGACATCTAAGGAGGAAAAGATTTTTTACAAGTACTGATAACAAACATGGAAAGAAATACATCAGGTAACTTTTACATGGTCACTTTGTAACTCTGTAGCTGTATTACAAAACCAGCTGCTTCCAAGAAGAGGTCTAGTAAAGCAACAGTTCTGCTTCTTAGTATACTAGAATTTTCATAATCTTGAGTTGCGTGTTTAATACAATCCAAGCTTTACACTGTCCAAGTACAGTGGCTAAAACTTTTTTTTTATCCTTAATTCGACTAACTACAGCTAATACATGAGGAAAGCTCAGCATGAGTTGATGGGAAGCTGTGGATATAAAAACTCTAAGTATTCCTGGACTCCATCAAGGCTTTTTTCTTAAAATGGTATCAGAATCAAAAAGGTAAGAAAGAGAAAAGATCTAGTATAAATCTATATACATCACCTAAGTTTGTGTCTCTAACTCTCAGGCAAGTTTATTGAGATAGTAGTAGGAAATGGGTTCTGGATAGCGTGGAAGCATCTTCTATTATAAGGAAAATTAAATGGGAACATCTTGTATATGTATAAATAATAAATAATGCAGTTATACATGCAAATGATGCAAAATTATTTTCAAAGGCTAAAATCAGCAGCCTTCATGGAGAATGCTGGCTTCTAGTCTTCTGCTTTACCTATTACCAAGAGAATTCTCCTTACAAAACTTCTAATCTGATATTTTCCAGACTTCCTCTTGCTTGTATCCCTCTTTTTCAGTTTACTCCTCTACCACCAGTTGTGGAAACACCCTCCTACACAACAAAGTGGCCTCATCTACCAATACTTCTGCATTTTTACCTGTTCATTCTCACGATCTGTGCCAAAATCCTCACTGCAGCTCTTTTCTTTATGGATTCAGCAAGAATGAATATCGTTGTACTGCCCTTTCCTCACGTAAACCGCTTGCCCGCCTGCATAGGAGTATCTTTAAACTCCCTCAGTCTTTCTGCAGCTGACCTAGCAGACTGCAAGTGAGGTAGCTCTAAAGCGTGCGCATCTTCCTCTCTGCTTGTCTATAGCTGCTCAAGTCCTGCAGATACTGGTGGACACCACCTGCTCCTCTGCAGGCACTGGTGCCTGCAAGTCTCCTTCGTGCCAATCTAAAAGTTCAACCCTCCTCGTCCTGATCAAAGCCTCTATTTCTACTGTGCTCCATATATTCCCACGTTCGTCTTCAGTTAGGCCTGTTGGGACACAAAGGGTTATTTTTCTGCTGTTTTCAAAAGTACTAGGAGATCTTTAACTTCTGCTAGAACAGCTACTCAAGGACAGGACGACTGTGTTGTAGTGTTTCATTTGAAGAACAGACCCATCTGAAGGCTGATTCCGAGAACACCGCGAACATCCTATTATCTAACACACGCGTGAAGCTCCCTCCCTTCCCCAGCACCCATCAGTTTCCTTGGTTACAGGTGGAAGAAAAGCAACGTGACAGCTGGCTTTCTAACTCCTTCCACAGTTCACACGGCAGTTCGTTGGACAACGACACCCAACTGGTCCTTATGGCACCCAGACACCCAGTACAGAGCACCTCCCAGCGGGACCTGGGAGCTCACTGGGACATTAAATATCACCCTTCACCCTGGAACTAATGTTTCACACTCGGCTTCCAGAAAGACCTAATGAGAGAACCTGGCACTGTCTCATGTTGTTGAGCAGTGATAAGCAATAGTCAAAATGGTAGTGAGACCGCATCGGAAAGACCCATCTAACACAGTGAAAACAATTCCTCCGGAGTAGGACGATGAAGTCATGCATGAGTGGGACAGGGGCCTTGAAGCAGCGTGGAGAACAGGAGGGGGTCACAGTGGTGCAGTGGTGACAGTTGTGCTGTGGGCAAGCATGAGAGGACGTGTTGACTAAACCAATAGATAGCGCGTGAATTGGGTATGAATCACAGCTCTAAAACAAAGCATTCGTCTCTTGGTTTCAGTGTAGGCAGGAGCTACAACGACAAGGGGGGAACAAGGAGGCGAGAAAAAGTTTAAGTAATTTACTGGAACTAGAAGTAGAAAATAAAAGAAACCAGATCACTTCATTGTAGACTTTGAACTACCAAGTAGGCATCCAAAAAACCCTAGAAACCTTTTAAAGCAAAGGCAAAATACCAGCTATGATGATACAACTGGTCCAAATAAACAGAAGAGGCAGTATTTAGAAGAAAGAATGCTTAAAAATTAAAACTCCAGCGGATAAAGTAAAACAGTTTCTGGTGTCACATTAATTTCCATGTAAAGTCTCCTTAATTCCAGTAGGGAATTTACCCTGAAAGGTACTTGTAGCTTTTTTTACATGCACTGGGCTGAAATCTGAGTAAGAATTATTTCTGCTTATCCACAAGGGATGCTTGTTGATGCAGATTCAAACAGGCTATGCATGCCTCTACACTCCTTTACCATCTATTATATGATGAACGCTTACTCATCCAGTACAGCACTCACCCAAAAGAAAAAACAGAGGACTGAACCTTTCTTTCCCCTCACCCTAGAACAATCTGCAGGAAAAAAATACCACTTGCACCTAAAGAACTTTTTTTTTTTTTAATTTTTTGCCAAGGAAAAATGCAGAGAAAGGATGAAAAGATTTCCTTTTGTGACAGTTTCAGAATGGCCTATGTAAACACCACCAAATTCCTACCAGACAAATGCCAAAATTCACACAAACGTGCACAAAAAAAACAACTCACCAACATTACTGGTCTTCTTTGCAGCTAGAGAAATAGGATTTTATTCTCGAATAANTCTGAAGGCTCTGATCAAGCATTCTTTAGTACCACTACAAGATTTTACCTGACTTGTGGTACGTACTGTTTTGTACCCAGTACATGATCACACAGAGGCAACCACTTTAGGTTTTGGTTTTTTTCCAGTACCACTTATCCACAGCGAGCCTCCACCATAGGATTTCTCATCTTATATTTTCATTACATCTTTCCATCTCTCATCTCAAAATACTTAAAAGCACTTACAAGAACAGAGGGAAATGAAGGTCTTTGAAACTCTAGAATCTGAAATACGAGAATGCTGGCCCTCAAAGTTTAATTTTGGGAGGAAAACCATTTACTTTCTCTTGCCCTCCTCGGTGAAGACTAACTCTGGAAAACCCGATGTACTGATACTGGCCGATTATAAACCAGGGCGATCCTGCATGCCTGTTAATCTGAATCCCTTTTCCTTAGGCTACATTCCTCTTCCTGTAACTTGCTTTTGAACAAAGTAATGATCAAACTTCAAATACCTACAATCAACTTCAACTTTCTCTTAATGAAAGAGAGAATGCTACATTACAATAGAGTATGAAAGTTACTTCTTTGGTGGTACAGCCTGAAAGGTTGTAATTTCCACCAGAGCCTCTTGTAACTCCCACTTGGCAAAGCATCTAGTGTCACAGGATGCTCTCAGAAAATTGCAGGCTTTGGGAATGTGCAAAGAATACGCAATGTGCGCCGTATAATTATTAAGTACGAGTTCCCTTAGGCACAGGATGCAGTTAATAGCAGCTTATTCAAAGATCACTCTGCACATGAGGATCATATCTTAGAAACAGGTATGTCACACTTGCAAAAGGAATACACTTCATAGGTAGCAAGACTCAGCTAGTCAGAAATACCAAGGCAGAGGCACTGAAGAAGAAAATGAGGAGAGCTCGAGGGATACATCTGTAGGAAATCATCCATCTCGGGAAGAAAAGGGAAGAAATCATCCAGTACAGATCAAAGGCGGTGGCCAGTTATGAATGGCACAGACTGAATTTCCCTCTTTGCTCGTAATGGGTGTCTTTTTCAGAAAACAGAACAAAAAACCATCTTGCTCAGGAACTGGGTTTGATTTTTAAGAGGGAAACTGGAAAGTTTATACTGAAATCTAAGTGGCTTTGATTCTGATCCATCGAAGGGGAACACGTACACTTCTAGAAATGAATCCAAGCACCATTTAGTTTCCCAGAGGAATGAACTTTCACGCTGACATTTTGTCATCATCCCAGCATCAGAGATACTTACTCATGATATGCCCACTGATATAATGCACCGGTTATGTGATCTCATGCTCAGGGACCAGGATTAAATTAACTTCAGACAACAAAGAATTTACAAATTAGAGAGCTGGTGAAAAATACATATTATTTGTTTTCTGGTTCAAATTCTGACCTTTGCTGTTCACGACTAGGTGCCCCAAGGTGACTCTTGATGGGCAGAGTTTAGTACATCAGCATACAGTTTTCTAATAGGCTGATAATCATCACCTTTGCTTTCTGCATTACTTATTCGGAATAAATAGCAACATAAGCAGACAGCAAACTTCCTCCCAAAGTTCTCAAAGACTACACATGCAGAAAAGACATCTGAAGTAGGATACCCTAAAATGAGGCCTGTTTTCTCAACACAGGAATATGCAATTCCTTTACTTGGATAAATACAAATCGCAAAATTTAAGTTTTAAATTGGCTTGTGAACCCAACATACCCAAGCACAGCATTTTATCCAGAAAGAGTATTCACTGTATCACCAACTTA
This sequence comes from Pandion haliaetus, assembly GCA_013401275.1. Classification (NCBI taxonomy): domain Eukaryota; kingdom Metazoa; phylum Chordata; class Aves; order Accipitriformes; family Pandionidae; genus Pandion; species Pandion haliaetus. Next base: position 24,576 of record VYZV01041170.1, on the reverse strand, counting down.
TTCCTGAAGGGATGTTCCACACATGCCTCCTTATCAAAGTAAGGATCTCTGTTTTGTCTGTGAAGTACGATGCAACAGATTGGTATTTTAAGGAAAGGCAATGAGCTCTTTCCTTCCCCTCACTGTCCCTCAATCTGAACACACGAGTCAAAATGCAAACATTATTAAGAAGACTTTTACTTGCAAGAGCGGTCAGAGCTACTCTTCATCCCACATACCCTATGCATGACACAATGTTTGCCTGAGTTTAAGAAAATGGTATCAATTTTTTGGTTCGTTTACACGGTGAAAGTCCCTTTCCACCTTCACTGATTTCATTTTAAGTAATGGGAAAGGCCCTTATTTGGGCAGAAGAGTGCCCAGGCTGCAATCACACTGCAGCACTATAGTGCTGCAGATTATTAGAGTGGTCCCATTGCCATCCTCAAGATGTCACATTCCATGCAACAGATTTCTTAATCCCTACACTTACTCCACAGAACTTTAGGAATTGTGCTTTCATTAACTAATATTAAATGGTGATGATTATCAGCCTATTAGAAAACTGTATGCTGATGTACTAAAGTCTGCCCATCAAGTAATTAAGTTCTCTAAACAGAGGGAAAATACTAAGCATATTAATAACTACAGGGCGCTCTCAACGTGGTATGAACACTCACAGGGGAGGGTTTCTTCCTCATCTCAAAGGTCCGGGTAGCACCAAAGCTGAGCGAGGCAATGACAGGATTTTTTCCCAGTGATGGTTCATCGTCACTGTGCCAGTCTACGCCATCCTTCTCATTTCGGTAGAGGTTGCACAGGAGAGAGTTGAAGGTATAGCCAGTGAACTCTTCAATGCGCTCCTTTAGCATGGTCAGCAGAGGATGCCACTGTAATCAGCACAGCAGGAGTAGGGTAAATACAATGAAAGCAGGCCAGCAGCAGATAACGTAAGACACAAGGGGAAAACTACTAAGAAACAAGATATACTGCACTTTAATCACAATAAACTTGAAATCAAACAAATGCCTCTGAACAATTCTGATTATATTTTTAGTAAAGCTGAGGAATGGGCTTTCTGCAAAATATGCATATGTTACCTATCGCTCAATCATCTCTTAAAACTATGAAGCTAGTCTGCCTTTCATGCTAACGTAGCCAGCCACCCCGATAATCTCCAAGGTGAAAAAGTACACGGAGTAAAATCTGAACTGACCACGGGTAAACATTGGGAGTTCTTAACTAAGACAAAAAGCGTGCAACTTCACTCACGAATCTGTTTTTTTAACCTCCTAGCCAAGCTAAAGTTGTTTAGCACAGGGGGCTGATAACATCTGAGTTTCTTGGCCATTGCTGGTGGGCATAGCGCATCCAGAAAGTTGCAATCAGTGACTAAATGAAACGCTCTCAGTTGCCTGCAGCTGTTGACACAGAACAAGAAACACTGTCACAGCGGGGCCCTCTGTCCCCCTTGGTTAGTACAGCTTGTTGAGCCCAACTCATCAGCCTTTGGGGGTTTGACTTCGACATTGTAATCAGTGGTTTGCAAAACCGGTGTCACAGGCCCTGAATTTCATCCTTCCCTTCGCTAACATCTTGCTGAGCCCATAGCCCATGGCAGCTCTGCACATTCCATTACAACTCAGTTCAGTGAATCGTTATTTAATGTTACAAACTTACATCACGACTTTCATCTGTCACAGTGCTTTTAAGTACTACATAAGTACATATATAAAAAAAAA
>VYZV01041170.1:2827-14874 GCA_013401275.1 Pandion haliaetus | reverse complement strand
GGAGGGTCAAAATATAGTACTCTATAGATACCAGGGCTCTGCCACAGAGAAAAGAGAATCTTCCCAGACCATCTCCAATCCTTCTGAGCCAAGAGACAGCCTTTCAGACACTTCTGGCTTAGAAAGAAGCGTTCAACATTTTTTTTCCCAAGTGAGGAACTGCCCTCCCACTGCAGAGAGTGCGATATCCATTTGCTGATGGGACATAAAGCAAAGTCTATAAAACAAATCCCACGCTCTTGCCCTGTAACAAATAAGACAGATATCCCAACTGAAGGAAAAAACAGAGCTCAAATCATGCTTAGGATATTGCGTTATTCTGATTCTTTAGGAGAATGTATTCTTTTGGCTCTCTGAAAAAAAAGTAGTTATGAGCAGGTACATAATGAATACTCAAAGCCTGAGGCTAAACAAAGGAACCACAACTTTCTGTTTGCCATATATGCAAGATAGTTGCAAACTCTGCTTGGTAAGAGCCCAAAGTTCAGCTCAGCTGAGTTTTTAACTTGTTTTTGAACATAGGACTATAATCTCAAAGTCTGATAATTTTTATCATTTGAAATTTAATTAAAAAAAAGAGACTCTGCCAGTTACCGTGTCATTTTTACCTCTGATGGCTTTTCAAAGACAAATTGCTTTTGAGTGTGAGGCTGATCTTTCCTCATCCATGCCGGTCTGGCACCTGCAGAGGCAAGGTTGCTGGCCACAGGTGCTAAAGTAAAGAAGAAAAAAAAAAAGGATCACATGAAATAGAATTTCACCATACAAAAAAATACAGTTTGGAAGAACTTACGGAATAATTCTTTGAAGTGTTCTCCTCTGCTTGACAGAGACTCCAGGGAACAGTCAAACCTACGTTACCTAAGAATTAAAACTGCACAGAAACTGGAATTTTTCTATATATGTTATTCATAGAGAAACAAAAATTAAAACATCCTTTTATTAGGAAGGATGACATCTAGAACCTTTCAATTCTACCAGAATCACCTATCACATGCCAGCAGAAATTTTCCCAAGCAGCTGAACTGCTTCCCTCTGCAATTTGTTTTAGGAAACAAAAGACATTTATCTGAGAAAAACACTTTAATTAAAACAAGGTTTTGAAACTAGGGAGGAAGTTTGGAAGAGCAACACAGGCATACCGCTTCATGTGTTCTATCTGCACGTGCAAACAGGCTTAAAAACGGGCCTGAAACAAAGTAAAAATCTTCACGCTGCGTAATTCAAAAGATGAGAAAAACAATTTTTAAAAACCCTCTTAGGAACAGGTGGGATGAGGCGCGCCTGTGACAGAGAACTTACAGGCCACACGGCACGACCCAAAACAGCTGGCCGATTTTTTTCAGGATTAAAAAAAAACCCACCCAAAACCCCAGCTCTCCGAGGCCACGCAGCCCGCAGAGGAAGGGGAGAGCTTCCCCGGGCACAGCAGCCAGGCCGGCGGAACGCGGTGTTCTGCCAACCCGCACCGTCCTCCCCCCTCGGCACTCTTTGCTTCAAACGTTTGATCCCAAAGAGCGAAATTAAATTGCAACCGGCGCTCTTCATTCTGCCGGGATTTCAGGGTGAAAAGCCAAAGGAAGACGCACATTAAGTTTTACGAACACGCTCCCTGCGAGGGCGGACTCGCACCCCGGGCGAGGCGCCTGTTCCCGCGGCGGGGGGGGCAGCCGGGGATGGGGCTGGCCAGCACCGGCCTCTCCGCAAGGCCGCGGCCCGGACAGAAGGGCCCCGACAAGCCCCGGACACCCGGCCCGGGCCGGGTACCTGCGCCACACAGCCCTGGGAGCCGCCGCCGCCGCGCCTCCGGTCCTTACCCGAGAGCCGGGCCTCGCCTGCGAGCCGTCCCGCCGGGGCGCCGGCCCAGGCGCCCTGCACACGGGCTCGCTGCCGCCTTTCCGTCATGCCGCCGCTCCGCCGGCGCCGCGGCCCGCTCCCGGGGGTTCCGCTCCGCTCCGTTCCGCCGCCGAGGTCCCCAGAGAGCCGGCGGCAAGGGCGGCTGCCTCCCGGGCCGAGCCCGCCTTTCGTCGCCGGGTGGAGGCTTTCGGCTCTGAGGGGCAGAGGCGGTGCCGGCCCGCAGGCAGGTGTCGGCGAGCAGTTGAAATGACAGGCTTCCTGTCAGAAACGCGGCTGCTCTCACAGGGAGGCTGCTCGTAACTAGCCGTGTAAATGACGCACCTACTTCCCCATGTGTGGAAAGAAGCAGGACGGCTTTGTAAAGTCACAGTCACTGAGGGGAACCAGAACTGGCCCCCCACACAGCGCTCAGCCCTGCTCCCGGCCCAGGCCCGCGTCATGGCAGCAGGGGTCAGACACCCAACCGAGCTGCTTCTCCTCCCTTCCATCCTGCGCCATTCCCGGGCAAGGCGGGCGGCGGCACCGGCAGCTGCCCCAGGCCTTGCCGCCCTCTCGTAGCTGCGGTTACCTTCCTTCACCGGGGAGCAGGACCGCTTTCGGGAAGGGGTTCGTGCCCCCAGCGCATGGGGCAGTAGACACAGGCTGCTCGGCTCCCACCCTCTCCTTCCCCTTCGAACAAGGGAGTGAAAACTCACTCCAGGTCTCGCAGCCGTGACAAAACCACCCCTCAGAGCAGAACCGCGGGGAGACTGTACCACAAGAACAGCCCTCCTGTTTTCTATCGCTCTTTCATCCAAGCACACGGGAAGCTATTGACTACACATTTTATCTCAAGTCGCTGTGGCGAGCAGACATTCAAAATCAAAGTCAAGGCAATTTAGGTTACAAAGCGATTCCCTGCTGCGGTTTGGAAAACAGAAGACCTCAGAGGAGAGCGGGAACCCAAACCGCAGCCTGCTGGCACCGCACGCTGGGCAGTCGGGCAAAGCGACGCCAGGCTCCAACCCCGCTGCCTTGCCAGGGCACGGCTGCTTCGGTGCCACTTGGGTATGGACGCGATGCTATTTCCCTCAGACGTACCTTGCCACCTTCAAGAGTTGGAAAATTGTTGTTTGGAAATAACTGTTTCTTATTAATAGTTCTAATTAACAGTTTGTCTTGCAGTGATGTTAAAGTATCAGCACCGTAAAACAGGTAACAGCCAGGAAAACGTGGTTTTGGCATGTAGAATTACAGGAATTTCCACTGCATTATTATATATGGTAAAGGACAATCAGGCACGTGAATGTACATGCAAACGTTTTCAGGAAAAAAACCCGACACGTTAAAGATTCAGAGTAAATTCCATTTTATTTGTTTTACAAAGTCAAAAACATACAGATTGTTTAGTCCAACGCTTCCACATCAGATCCAGAGCAAACCAATTCATGTGCTCTTACAGAACTAATACCACTGACTTCACCATCCCTGTTCCAAAAAATTAAGAAAACTATGGGATAGGATCTGCGTCTCAGATTTGATCAGCACCATTGCATCGGTATTCAGGTTTTTTCAATGTACAGAAATGTTAGCCCCAAATCACGTCTCAGTACAACATATTTTACTTCAAAATCAGAGCTTGAAATTATTCGTTCAAGGACAGAAAACAACCTCCACTCTGCAACCACAGGAAGTCACCACAGAAAACACGGGTAGCTGCTTGCAATTTGATGTGCCTTGTAAGTTTCAGTAAATTTTATGGTTATAAAAAGGAATGTTAGAGACCAAAATCTTTATTTAAAGGGTAGGTAAATACAGACAACAGCAGTGCAGACTCCTCAGGTACTCTGATGCCTGTCTCCTAGAGTTGGGTAACCTCAGCCCCACTGGAGCACTCCATTTTGGAATAGAACCATGAAACAAATCAGTTAAACACAATAAATGTAGAACATTTTTAATTTAAAAGATGTTTACTGGTTCTCATTAACAGAGCTACCTCAAATATTCAGGATTCAGGATTCACATTTCAAAGGGCCTCACCAAAAAGATAGACTGATACGTACTTCAAAAAGAATTTAACCATCATCGCTAACAAGGAAAGTAATTCGTTTCAAGCTCTGCATTTAAAGTGCCCATAATCTTTTACATAGCAACCAGCACATAACACGTAACTTGTGACATTTATCTACATTGTGTTATCACCACCTGTTACAAAGAGCAGGCATCAAACTTTTAAAACTGTTATTACAAATCGTAAAGATTACATATTACTGAAAAGTTAGAATCCATGTTCAAGAACCAAGAATTCAAATACTCTTTGCAATGTTATTTGATGTGTCTATTTATAGATGAGCAAATACACTTATTCTGGGGTTTGGCCCATTTCCCTCAAGTTCATAACCAAAAATCATACTGGACCACGTAAGCAGGGCAACGCTCACGAGCTGGCTGACAATGCAGAATCCTTGCAAGTACCCAAAACCTGAGCTGGGAAAAAGTTACACTCTATCAACAGTGCTAGGTTACCTTTTTGAATAAATATGCTCCCTTCCCACTCCTGCCCACCTATCCAGGAATACGTGAGAACTACTGTTTTCTTGCCCTTCACCCACACGCACAATACATGGATGTGACGGACACTATATAACCGAGCTGTTCCTGAACAGCTCAATATCTGATCTGGTCCATGTAAGTATTTCTTAAAGCACAGTGCAATTTTAGTCCAAAGCACTTCCCCCCCCCATAAAATCTATAAACAAATAAAGCCTATTTTTATATCAGTATTAGAAGTCAACAGTCTTATTTCACCTGTATCCTCAAAACAAGACTGTTTTGCTTGTTACAAAGTACCCCTACGATTGAAGATACTTAAAACATTAGGTCTGCTTGGTGCTGCAGCATGGGCATGGAACCTGCAGGAGTCCCAGGCTTCCGAGATCAAGTTGCCTCCAACTTACTTCTCCTTCCTTTTTTTCAAATAACGAGCCCGCACTTGTTTGTTTGTTTTCATGAGTAAATTAATGGCAGCAGGTGTAGGTAGAACAGAGAAGATCCATCCCTAGGAAAAAAAAAAGGTGGAGGGGGAAGTCTCAGCTTTTTATAGACTGTACTAAGTGAAATCTGTTACCAGGACATGCAAGTATTACCAAGTTATGGTTAGAAGTTAAAGAACAAAAATATTTAATGTTCAAAATTATTCTTTACTCTTCTTCCATAATAAACACATACAAAGGACATTGCGGGTCCTTAGGTTTTCCAAGGAGACTTACCATGAGTGCATGGGGTAGGTACCCGTTGGTCTGGGACTGCAGGCCTACCGTGCCTATGGCAGCTCTGACATACGTTTCAGGACTCGGCTTATCGAAGGTCGGCTTGCGGATTTTGGACATTTTTGTTGCCACATAATACGGTAGAACACTCTGCATGTAGGAAAGATCACGTTAAGCAGAAAATGCTTGCAAAATAACTTCCAGATCCATCAAGGAACTAAAATCATTGGAAATTAGATAACCTGTATACTGAATTCTAGCTGAAGCTAGCCTTCGTTTCAATTCTAAGATCACAATGTACAATACCAAGAACATTTTTAATCAGATACTTTGTGGGCCATATTAGGAACTTGAAGGATAGTTCAGTGGTCTGTTGACAGTCCGCATCCCCAGCTAGGGCCCTAGACCCACCAGTCTTACAAGCGTATGGTTGAAAAGCCTTTCTTACAATTTGCCTTTTAAGTACAAAACTTCATTCCATTTGTTTAACAGAAAATGCTGTAGTGTTGCTTCTCTGTAGTAAACCCCCAGTGTTTGCTTAGGAAGGAGGTGCAGAACCCAAGACAGGGATTTTTTACTTGAGTAACAGCTCCTCAGCTTGGCACCTGTACAGAAACACAAAGGCAGGAGGAAGAAGGAGAAGGGGCAACACCAGGAGACTTGGAATGTTGAGCTTTTAACTCCACAGGAGGGCTCAGGGGAAGGAGGAGATATCGGTACCAGAGTGGAGTACCTCAAGGACAGAAGGAAGGATCAAGAAACAGAGCACAGTTAATGGGCTTTTATAGCAATGTTTGGAAGAAACAGAAAAAGTGATGGTGGGTCTCAGGACTACCTGGCCCTAGCATAATGGAAAAGCAAGAGGAAGCAGCGTGGATCTACCACTGACAGAGGGACAGTGGTACCACAAAGACATGTCAGTGGTGGGGCAAGACAGGCCTGGGGGATCCAAAACCACATTCCACCTATCCCCACATCACACCATGGAGAAGGAAAGGGAAATGCGTGTATACTCGTGCACTAGGAAGCAACCCTCCTTCCTCATAGAATCATAGTCATGGTTTTGGCATTGCTTTTAACTTGCCTTCAATCTAGGCCTCTGAAAAAGTAATCAAAAAAGCTCTGGTCTATAGCCACTTAGATATTAAACATACCAGATCTCACAGTCTTAGAAAGGTTGGAACCTTACCAGGACTCTGAAAAGGCCCTCCTAAGACACTGTCTGCGGCTGTACTAGTGACTCAATACATACAGTCACTACTGCCCATCACAGTCGTGAGCGCCATGATTCATGTACCTTTACAGCAGATATCCGAGAAGCGTGTGTCCACTTCTGCTAAACTAATGGATCTCAAAATGAGAATACCATCTCAAAACTTAGTATAGTTGGGCAAGTTACAGTTCAGAAACCTGCTTCCCCATGCTTGACCTCAGAAACATTTACTATCACACTCTCAGAAGCACAGCACAGGGGGCAAAGGACCACTTGAACTCTCATTGACTATTTATCCATGCCATAGCTGTGCACATTTCAACAGGAATTTGACCACCACAAACAGGAAGCATTGGTGTGTCTGCTCATTCCTTCACCTAAGAACATTAAAACGGTGCACTTCTCTCTATGAATAGGGCTTTCAATAATATAATGCATGAGCCCACTTACAAACGGAGAGTAAAAAACACAGAGACCTGAGTTTCAGAAGTGTAAGCCGTTACCACTGCCTTTAAAGTCGCCAAAAGCTACAAATGCTTGGTAAGAAAACTACTCATGCTGTTACCATAACAGCATAGGTACCTAGTTTCAGCTCCAGAATGTAAACCTCATCCATTTTTCAGATTACATTTCTAAACTGAGTCTCTAGTTTGGTGTTTTTAAAAAAGAAAACAATTCCACGCTTCTTATTCACCACCAAATTATATCTGCAACATCCCCACACAGAGTGACAGAATAGTTATAGTTAAGATTTACTTTCTGTCTTCCTCTGCTCAAAACAGACTTTGTAAGTGAACTGCACTACCCAGTTAAGCCACTGGATAGCATGAAGGGGCAAACAACTGTGCATGCAGATACTTGAAAAAGCAAGCATATAGTAGCACTACTGGTTAGCTATTGATCCACAGACTTCCAAGGCACACAGAAGCATAGGATTACACTCAAACATTTTTTTTCTCCCTCCCAAATGCTCTCCAGGAAACAGAGACAGGTATTTATTTCATTTCAGAGACATGAGATTTACCATCTTCCTATCAACTGTGCCATATTTTAACAGCTATGAAGAGACCTGTTAAATCCATTAAGTTAGTTTTTCCCCCTTCTTCCTCCTCACAAGGAGCTCAGACATTCATGAAGTATATCTAAAACTGTCATGACAGATTAAAACAAAAATAAATAAATTTCACTGCCTAAAGCCTTTTAGCATTTTGCATTCAGGCAGATATAACCCACACTACCTGGGCAAGTAACTGTATAGAAAATTCCTTGTCTTTATCCAGGGAAAGCCTAGCCTGCTCTCCAGTTTCAAAACATGCCTTAAAAGTAGTTTATGTCAATACAATGTCTCTTGCTCACTTAAAACATTTGCTACTGCTTACAGCTCTGATGGTTATTAAAATCGGCCAGCACTCAGAATTGGGGTCTTCAATGTTGTACGGATGCAAAAAGTCAGACCTCAAGTCCTGAACAGAAGCCTCTACTAATTACGCTACAGTCACATGAAAATAAGCCCCCAAAAGTCTGATTGCTTGTTTACACAATTTTATCACCTATTTTACCTTACTTTTAAAAAAGACCTGAACTCTCTGGTGTTTCCAAAGAAGTTTCTTCCCATTTCCTTGTGGGAAAAAGGAGGGGTGCAGACATGAAGGGAAATAAAGAATTGCAGCAACCAAAGCTGACCTGTAGAGAAAGCTAAAAATCAGAGCTAAAAAGCTTGGGAGGAAGGAAGGCAATGCCATTAATCTGGTGACAGCACACTTCTGTGAATACCTGGAGAGAACTGGGCCTGTTCAGTGTGGTGAAAAGGAGGCTGGTGGTGATGCAATACCCGCCTAAAGTTATTTCAAGGGCAGTTATGAAGATGTGAGCCAAACTCTTCTTGGTAATGCCAGATAGAATAACAAGAGGCAAACCCATCAATTTTGGCTGTGGACTGTCAGACTGGACACTAGGGAGAAAGCCTTTTGCTAGGAGAGAGGTACAACACTCAAACAGGCTGTCCAGAGAGGTCACAGCATCCCCACCTTTGAAGGTTTTCAAGGTTTGGCTGGATAAAGCCACGTCTAGCCCGTGACGTGGGGTTAGCAGCAATCCCACTGCTAACTGCTGGGCAATCCCACTGCTAGGGGAGCAGGAGGTTAGACTGGAAAACTGTCTAGAGAGCCCTTCAGATGAAGTCTTCCAGGGTTTTGTGATCTGCTATTTTATATAGTGGATATGGTAGAAGAAAACAGGTGGTGAAAGTTTTTACTGTTACATTTTTGCTATCCATAGTAATGAAGTATAGAGGGAAAATGCCAGTAACTAACTGAAGTTAAAAAAAGGGAGTGAGAGAAAGGGGTAAAAAAACAAGCAATATTTTCAGACATATTCAAAGAACAAAAGTTTCAGAAGAGTCTGCAGAAACCTTTCAGGGAGAGATTTTTCCAAAAAAGTTTTGAGAGAAGTCCTTGTCATCATCTTCCTCATTCCTTTTCTTTTTGCCTATCTCTTTCTCTCCATGTAAACACACGCAGAATTTTAACCTATACTATTACTGTGCTGCTTCTGTAAAAGTAAGTGGGCCTGTCAGCCAGAAAGACTATTTTTTTAATCTAAAGATGGCTACATTGCAATAAACCAACTATATACTATCAAAACTAAGCTTCCACAGAGAAGGCAATGCACTTGAGCAAAAATGATATACTTCAGGTTGAACTTCAGAAACTGTTAAAAACTCACCTGCGCTTTGTTTCTGCTTTTCACACAGTGGTACTCTGCAGGTACTGGCATAGTAAAAGTTAACTGTTTTAAATTGAGATCTCAGCTGGAACTGCAAGTCTGGAATTAAAAGCTCTATACTTTTGAAGGTCAGAGAGATGAACTACAAAGAATTTAAGGGGGATGCAGTCTTCCTAAGGGCCTGAAGGAGGTAACATCAGCTAGTCTTCACAGGAAGGTACTTGTAATATTCATTAGTGGTTCATACTGACTTAGGCTGGAACAAGATGACAAGGACATGGACTGCAATAAAATTAGCATAACAAATTGAGGCTGTGACAGCTATTGGTCATCAGGCCCACATAACTCAGAATGACAATTCATTATCTACATTTAGGGGCAAAAAAGCAGTGCTGTCAGGAATTCAGCACCCTTAGCCAACATTGGAGTTAGAAAAAGACAGCTTACCACAACCTATGAAGTTTTGCACAAGAAAACATAACTGTTGATATAGAAAGCAAGATGTAATTCTTCATTTGTTTACGATGTTAAAAATGTAAGACACTGAAAACTTTTTTTCTGGCTTTTCCATACCCAAAAGCTAGAAAATCTTTCCCATACTATGTACATTCGTACTGTGCTTAATGCCTTTAGCCAAGTATGAGTTACTGGGTTATTCACCTTTCCAGTTTCAATAGGTACTCCATAGTCATAAATGAAGAGTACCTGCTCCTTCTTTGTTCTCCTCTCAAACTGACAGAGTACTATTTAGACAAAATTTGGGGAGGAAGAGACAAATGCACATAGGAACAACACATCTCAAAGATGTAACACTTCTTTCTCCTGCAAGCATCTGTCTCTAAATACTCTCATACTGAGGCAACTATCAGCAGTTTTACCTGAGAAAACCCCAGAAAACAGAAAAAGAGCTTAGACATTGTACAGCAACCCCCCCCCCCCAAAAAAAAAAAAAAATCACACCCAGCTCCAAGACATAGCTTCACTGGCAATAAAGGAGCCTGTGCCTCACAGTTTGTAGGTAGGCTTGAGCAGGAAAGAAATCCTACCAGAAGAGTTCATATTATTGATGCAGAAATACTCTACTAGTTCCTTCAGTCTCATTTGGAGACTGTGNTTCTGTGAATACCTGGAGAGAACTGGGCCTGTTCAGTGTGGTGAAAAGGAGGCTGGTGGTGATGCAATACCCGCCTAAAGTTATTTCAAGGGCAGTTATGAAGATGTGAGCCAAACTCTTCTTGGTAATGCCAGATAGAATAACAAGAGGCAAACCCATCAATTTTGGCTGTGGACTGTCAGACTGGACACTAGGGAGAAAGCCTTTTGCTAGGAGAGAGGTACAACACTCAAACAGGCTGTCCAGAGAGGTCACAGCATCCCCACCTTTGAAGGTTTTCAAGGTTTGGCTGGATAAAGCCACGTCTAGCCCGTGACGTGGGGTTAGCAGCAATCCCACTGCTAACTGCTGGGCAATCCCACTGCTAGGGGAGCAGGAGGTTAGACTGGAAAACTGTCTAGAGAGCCCTTCAGATGAAGTCTTCCAGGGTTTTGTGATCTGCTATTTTATATAGTGGATATGGTAGAAGAAAACAGGTGGTGAAAGTTTTTACTGTTACATTTTTGCTATCCATAGTAATGAAGTATAGAGGGAAAATGCCAGTAACTAACTGAAGTTAAAAAAAGGGAGTGAGAGAAAGGGGTAAAAAAACAAGCAATATTTTCAGACATATTCAAAGAACAAAAGTTTCAGAAGAGTCTGCAGAAACCTTTCAGGGAGAGATTTTTCCAAAAAAGTTTTGAGAGAAGTCCTTGTCATCATCTTCCTCATTCCTTTTCTTTTTGCCTATCTCTTTCTCTCCATGTAAACACACGCAGAATTTTAACCTATACTATTACTGTGCTGCTTCTGTAAAAGTAAGTGGGCCTGTCAGCCAGAAAGACTATTTTTTTAATCTAAAGATGGCTACATTGCAATAAACCAACTATATACTATCAAAACTAAGCTTCCACAGAGAAGGCAATGCACTTGAGCAAAAATGATATACTTCAGGTTGAACTTCAGAAACTGTTAAAAACTCACCTGCGCTTTGTTTCTGCTTTTCACACAGTGGTACTCTGCAGGTACTGGCATAGTAAAAGTTAACTGTTTTAAATTGAGATCTCAGCTGGAACTGCAAGTCTGGAATTAAAAGCTCTATACTTTTGAAGGTCAGAGAGATGAACTACAAAGAATTTAAGGGGGATGCAGTCTTCCTAAGGGCCTGAAGGAGGTAACATCAGCTAGTCTTCACAGGAAGGTACTTGTAATATTCATTAGTGGTTCATACTGACTTAGGCTGGAACAAGATGACAAGGACATGGACTGCAATAAAATTAGCATAACAAATTGAGGCTGTGACAGCTATTGGTCATCAGGCCCACATAACTCAGAATGACAATTCATTATCTACATTTAGGGGCAAAAAAGCAGTGCTGTCAGGAATTCAGCACCCTTAGCCAACATTGGAGTTAGAAAAAGACAGCTTACCACAACCTATGAAGTTTTGCACAAGAAAACATAACTGTTGATATAGAAAGCAAGATGTAATTCTTCATTTGTTTACGATGTTAAAAATGTAAGACACTGAAAACTTTTTTTCTGGCTTTTCCATACCCAAAAGCTAGAAAATCTTTCCCATACTATGTACATTCGTACTGTGCTTAATGCCTTTAGCCAAGTATGAGTTACTGGGTTATTCACCTTTCCAGTTTCAATAGGTACTCCATAGTCATAAATGAAGAGTACCTGCTCCTTCTTTGTTCTCCTCTCAAACTGACAGAGTACTATTTAGACAAAATTTGGGGAGGAAGAGACAAATGCACATAGGAACAACACATCTCAAAGATGTAACACTTCTTTCTCCTGCAAGCATCTGTCTCTAAATACTCTCATACTGAGGCAACTATCAGCAGTTTTACCTGAGAAAACACCAGAAAACAGAAAAAGAGCTTAGACATTGTACAGCAAC
>VYZV01041167.1:4244-48864 GCA_013401275.1 Pandion haliaetus | reverse complement strand
CAGAAAGAGGTGCAACCATCACACCCTGCTCGCAGCATCTATCAGCATGTGAAAAAGGATCCTGGATGTCATCAGAAGATTGCTTAACAAGTAAATGTACTCAGAGAAAACTATCTAGCCACCAGGACCACAAAGCTGCCACATCAGCTTGGAAAGTAACAGTCCTCAGCAATGGCTTTTCAGCCACAAGTTCATCTGTCAGGGCTGAGAAATATACTGGCTGGAAGGGTGTGAAAGAGCTCCCCATAGAATAGTCCCTAGCAGGATTCGCAAAAAAGGATTTTAAACACTCAAAGAGGAATCACTGTCATGACCTCCAGGAGCTTTGCCAGGTAACATATGCTTTATCACCTAATATAAGAGCGGCTAAGAGTATGAGCAATTTGCAAAAGTAAGGAAAGACCCAAAGTGAATCAGATCTCTAGGAACCATTTCCTTGAGGTCACAAAGAAACAGCTCGCTCTTGGCAGTTAATTTTCCTTGTTTTATCTTCTCAAACAAATGGACACAATGCAGCTGAAAGTAGACATATTAGAGGTGTAAACATCTATGCATTTGGAAGTGAATGTTCATCTCCCCCTTGCACCTGCTTTAGAGGGCAAGTCAGAGTTTCCAGATACCACAAGCCATCTTATTTGCCCATCTTGACATCTCACACTAGCTTGATATTTGGGAGCCCAGATACTCAATGTTTTTTTATGAAAACAGCCTCAAAAAAAAATGAGGCTGCTCAGAGGATTTTTCAAGCCATCTCCTGGAATGAGGCTCTTCCCATTGCTAGCCACTCCTGAAAACACACACCACTCCCATTTGGTGGTGCTCCTGTGACAATACTAGTAATCCAAAAAGATCCTTTAGAAATAAAAATAGTCACAAAATCTACCTATTTTCTCTTCTGTGAAACAGCAGTTCTAGCATGTGTGCACATGCGTGCAAGAAAATACATGTGTGCAAGAAAATTACACGAATGCAAGCATGCAAGATGTTTTCATTCACACACATTTAAAAAACACACCAAGCACCATTTTACAAGCTTGCACTCAAAGATGCAAGCCCCCTCCTTGCTGAGCACTAGAAAAAAGAAACAGTAGAAAAAAGAAACTTTCCCAATGCACACATCACATGTCTGATTGCTGTTTACTTTCTTACAGCTTCCTCAGAAGAGTTGGGACCTGTTCACTAGAGGAGGCACTGACCTTATGCAACCAACCATTTCCTACCTCCTCACCAAGACTTTTGAAGTGCAAGGCCACCCAGAGAACACCTTAGGAGGAGCCAAGCCACCCCAGCTAGTTCAACTCTTTTGCATCAGAACACGATCAACCTCCACGATTTCTCAGTCCATCATTTACCCTTAACATGTTCACGATGTGTCTTTTATATATGATACAGGGACCAGCTGCATGTTTTACCATCACATCACAGACCAGCAGCAATTCAAAGTTTGGGAAGTACTCCCACAAAATTCAGCATAGACCCGGAGCTCAACAACTGTCCTATTCTGCCCCTCTCCCTCCTGCCCTCCCCAGCATCACTGGTATTTTGGAATGTCTTACAAGCATTTGGCAATTTTGGAGGCTGCCAGAACAATACAGTTCCCAAGAATATCATAGAGGATTCTCTGCATTTTCTCAGTGCCAAGTCAAGCCTGCTGTGTTCACGACAGCCCTTTGAGAGAGCCAAGTATTATCAACAGTCCATAAATAGAAAAAAATAGCAGAAGACCCAAAAGTCCCAGCTACCAAACTCCAGTCCAGTTCAGAACAGAAAGCTGTCATCCCGCCATATGCACAGCCTCTGAAATAAGAATGTGTGAGAATAGTTACAAGCAGCTGACAGCCACATTAGAGCTTTTTAATTAAGGGTGGAGGAGAATGCTACAACCCATCCTGTGCCCTGGGAGCCACCCAGTTGCCTAATCGAAACATTGTCTCCTTAATGTCAGTTTTCAAAAAGAAAGACCATAAAATAGTACAAAAATAAATAAAAGTGAAGTCTATTCAAGCAAGGATAGTGGATACATACATACACTCCCACGTGTATCTATCAAGCATATGACTAAATGAGGCAGAAACGCTCATTATCAGTCCATGTGGGAGAAGAGAACAAACTATAACTAACTGCAGTGCTGACCCTGTGATTTTCTGCCAGCTTTGTTTATTACTTTCTTATCTACAATGATTACACAAAATGCCATTCAGTATAAATGGTCAAGATTTCTTTCTGAAATAGTAAACATGCTCACTGCAGTAACCGAGATGTGCTGGTAATTCCCAGATGTGCTCACCTACCTTATTTAGATGCTAAAAAGGAGTGCAAGCTGGCAGGTTGCTGGATTATACAACCTACCTTTACCCTTTGCAGTAAAGGACAAGACATGCAGCCAGACTATTTAAAATGGCAAGCAACGGATTAACCCCTACCAATTCAGCCACTGTTTTCTCATTGAAAGCAAATATCTAGCACAGGCATAGTAGCCACGTAGGTCAGAACAGCAGCTCTCCCCAGACACTATCCAGGTGACTCACCACCAGGTGAGCTGGATGGAGGGGAATAGATCAAGATGTCTTTCAATCACTGCAGTTGTGAAAGAGAAAAGCCAAAACCAAACAAGCCCTTGCAATGATGTAGAGATTCTGTTTGCAAAGTTGAAGAGATGAAGGCATGACCTAAATTCAGCGTTGGTTTTCAAAGAAAAGCACACTGTTAATAGGAAGACACTTGTTTCTGATGAGAAAAGAAATGCTTTTCTCAGTCCCAAGTGTTTTAGGACACTGGCTGGAGGTGGCTTTGCAAGCAAGTGAAAAAAAGATACCACACAGACACACCCCCATGAGAAGACACACTGAAATCAGCAGTCACCCACTGCCACCATCAGAGGAGCAAGAAACTGAAGATGTGCCCACACTGCAAACACACCAAACACCAAGTCTGAGTTTTCACACAGCCATTTTGCCAGAAATCTCAAAGCAGCTAGCAGGCTACAGCTGATTAACCCTTCCAAATTCCCTCATGGCACTTCCAGCTTACAGGAGAGGTGGTAAGTTTCACTGGATTGCCTGAAGCACATGGCAGGACAGAAATGTCTCATTAGGTCTGACCCAGGACAGTATCTGAGCTACATCAGAGCTCCCTGCACATTACAACAGAAGCTGTGGGGAGTTTACATGCTTACCACAGACATCAAGATGGATTTTCTCCACCTTATGGCTATCATTTTTGCATTGTGGACACAGTTCTATCAACATGAAGCATGTCACCAGTGTGGCAAGAACTTCTTTTTCCCTTTATGTATGTATCATATATGTATAAAAAGAAAGCATTACCTGGAAAATTACAAGTTTGCAACTCAGATATATTTTTAGAACTGAAGAAGCATCAGGAGCTTTAGTGCTATCATCATTTCACTGCTCTTGGAAGTCCAGGAGACAAAAATATACAGGTGGTATCACACCACACAGGCTACTGGTATTTCAGAGCACTGATTTCTCCCTTCTGGCATACAGCATAACCTGACCTGCCAGCACATCTGATTCAGTGCCAGCTCACATTATAAAACAGCAGCTCTCAGTATGTAATCCTCAGCATTAAGACTATTCTACAACCATAGGGATATGGCAAAAAATAATTGCACTTCTAGAAATTCTCACCTACCAAGCCCTTTGAGACAGTAATCACATGAATCACATACTGCAATTGTGACAAACGCTACCAGGAAAACTGGGGTAAGAGAACATACACCAAGAATATGGGAAATTCTAAATAAGCATTCTTCGAATTTTAAGAAATAGTTAAGCTATGAAATAAATTCCTCAGCTATCTGCAATTTGTTACATGTTTAAAAAAAAAACAAACACAAAAACCACCCCCCCCCAAACCCAAGGCAAGCTCCAGCTGACAGGACTATTGGTTATAGGAGAATAGCCTGTCATTTATTACTACAGGGCAGGATATCCAGAGCACCACAGCAAAAGTCTCTTCCAATTACCATCAAAGCTTTTGTAAAAAGAAAACAAACAGCATGCAAGCCATGAAGCAAATGCCCATCTACCCCATTTCTGCTCCCACAGTTAAACTACTCTATTTTTACATTTACTTTGGATGTGGGATGGAGAAAAAGGCTCCAACAGAGCAGTCTTGAGTTTCAGGGCTTGCTTTTCATTTCTCTACCACATTTGTTTCATGCATTTGAGCATTTCTGAGCCTGTAAGCTACAAGTCTGTTTGATAACGGTTTGGCAGGCAGAGTCCAAGTTAGGAACAGCCTAGAAGCTTATTCAAAATGGCAAATTATGAGAGGGGAAGGAGAATAAGGCCCACAACAATGGCATTCCCTGTTCGGTACAGCAAATTCACAGCATGCTGTTCAGAAGCAACGGCATTTCAATGTACACTATATATATGCAAGTTTCCTAACCTTCCTTGACACATCATCAGAATTATAAAAGAGTGAGCATGCCAACACTGCGTGCAAGACAGGCTTCTTGGCTGAGAACTGTCATGACAATATTTAACAGAGAACTTAAACTTGTGACTAACTTAAAACTCTGGAGTTTCACACAGCCTGTTAACCTCAACAGGACCAAGCTGCAAATTCTCTGGGGGAGGCGAGAAGACGGAAAAAAAGGATTCTTTCCAAAGTTAAGGACAAACAAAAAATTATCCTTCAAGATCCTTAACAAGTATCCTCACTGAACAAGCACCAAACGCCAATTATTTATTTAAAACATACAAAACTTATTTGAAGGCACTAGACGTAAAAAGTGAAAACCAGAGGTGATTAAGAAACATTTGCCAAATCAATTTTCTTTAATCTACGAGCTGTAACTGCAGTATTTCACACATGGCGCGCACACACACACACATTCCATCTAAGTTTCAAATTCAAGGGGAAAGGAGGGTAAGGCAAAGCCCTGGCTGTGGCTTAAGAAAACTATTTTTGAGAAGAAAAATTAATTTTTAAT
This sequence comes from Pandion haliaetus, assembly GCA_013401275.1. Taxonomy (NCBI): domain Eukaryota; kingdom Metazoa; phylum Chordata; class Aves; order Accipitriformes; family Pandionidae; genus Pandion; species Pandion haliaetus. Next base: position 43,901 of record VYZV01041167.1, on the reverse strand, counting down.
TTCCTCACCACTGCTGAAACAAGGCGCACACAAGCAGTAGAGCCAAGATTCTTATTTAGCATCTATCTAAAAGGTTTCAGAGTAGAAAGTGCTAGTGCCTTCTGGGATAAGCAGGACTGTTACGACAACACGGCTGGCATGTTTGGTGATGCAGAACCGCCCATGCCAGGACACTATTTCTTGGTTTAAAAATGTGCTGCCAATGCTCCAAGGCAGCATCATAAATTAGACATCTACTTTTACCCAAAATTTACCCTGTTGTCCCCTCTGATTAAGGGACCCAGGGAGTGCCTTCCCTGCACCCTGTTCCTGGCTGCCTCCTCTGTCCTGCCTAGCCCAGAGACATTGCCAGGCTCAAGCGGAGCTCGCAGCCCTACTGGGCCCCACACTGCAGCAGCCAGTATGAGAAAGCCTGCTGTGCAGAGCTCCTGTCTGCAGGGCCCATTGCACACAGGACACAGGCAAAACGGGCCTGCCTGACAGCACTGCCACAGCAAGGTCCCTAGGCTGTGCGGCAGGCTCTCAGCCGGAAAGCCATGTTATCTGTCACTAGACAGACTCCTGGTGCCTGCAAGCCCAGTCAGAGAGAGCTCATGCTGGCCCAGGAAAGACCATGAAAATCTCTTCTGCGTGATCAGCTGGCTCAGGAGCCGAATTCAATATTTGCTGCTACAATCCAGTGTCTTCAGACTAGTCAATCAGCTCTTTCAAGACATTCCCTCAGCCAGCCTTGACAAGGTCCAATATTTTTGTCTGAGGCAGGCAGCACATGAGCAGGATACAACTTGGCCAGCACAGAAGTTGTCCTACCAGATGCCAGTTCCCAAGTCAGCAAATCTGCCCTCCTGCCTCCAGAAACAGACAAGGCACAATAATGCAGCAGAAGTAAACACTGCCCAGAAACCCCCACCCATCAACCACTACCCCCTGCTCCCACACCTTCCCTGTGAACCAAATACCACACTCTGGGCCAGAAAGGAGTTTCCTGCTAGCCCTCCCTCAATCTGGCCTTGCCAAAAAGCACCAAATAGATTACAAGCCCAGGAACAAAATTCTCCTTACCAAAAAGTGGTCAAAACAAATGGTATTTTACAGCTTAAATTAAGTTCCTGCGACAAATGGATGAGAAAAATTTTGCATGGCTAGTTAATTACAACATGTAAAGCATTTAAGTGACATCTAAATCACATTTTACAACCTTGGGCATGAAAGGTAATCTTACTCAGTGTACTCCCATCTGTTGTGGTTTAACCCCAGCCAGCAACTAAGCACCACACAGCCGCTCACTTGCTTCTCCCCCACCCAGTGGGATGGGGGAGAAAATCGGGAAAAAGAAGTAAAACTCATGGGTTGAGATAAGAATGGTTTAATACAACAGAAGAGAAGAAACTAATAATGATAACACTAATAAAATGACAACAGTAATAATAAAAGGATTGGAATATACAAATGATGCACAATGCAATTGCTCACCACCCGCCGATGGATGCCCAGTTAGTCCCCAAGCGGTGATCCCCCTGCCCCCACTCCCCCAGTTTATATACTAGATGTGACATCACATGGTATGGAATATCCCTTTGGCCAGCTTGGGTCATCTGCCCTGGCTGTGTCCCCTCCCAGCTTCTTGTGCCCCTCCAGCCTTCCTGCTGGCTGGGCATCAGAGGCTGAAAAATCCTTGACTTTAGACTAAACACTACTTAGCAACAACTGAAAAAATGAGTGTGTTATCAACATTCTTCTAATAACTAACTCAAAAACATAACACTATACCAGCTACTAGGAAGACAATTAACTCTATCCCAGCTGAAACCAGGACACCACCAAACATGCTAGGTCATCAAGCTCTTGCAATTTCCAGGGTTTTAGAATAAGCCAACCTGCACTGCAACCCAGTTTTATGCAAAGTAGATTGTACCTGTTCTTCCTTCCTAGTAAAAAAGCAGATTTCCACAGATAGGGCAGGATACTTTCCATCCAGGAGCCTTTGAACAACTCACAACAGCTTGTATATTAGCACATTGAAAATAATTGTCACACGAGACACATTTTGCTCATTTGATCATCATCATGTAGATGATCTGTTTAGGCCTTCTTGAGTGCAAAAAATTATCAATGAAGTCTGTTGGGTTTGTGGGGTTTTTATGTTAACTTTTGTTTCTAAACCTCTGAAACAGCCAAAATCCATCTCTCTAGCTAGTTTCTAAAAAAGCTAAACAGTAGTTTGAGAACATAAAGGTTTGTGTGTCTTCTTAAGCTGCTGGAACGTATGACCCCCAGTAATTCCCAGTGTGGGCCAACTTCCCAGTCACTATCTCAGCAATGGAAAAAATGGAAGAGCAATCACCTGTTCATCGCCTGCTAGGTATCAGGTGAATTGGGTCTCGTGGAAATCTCTTGCTAAAACACCTGCAAGCAGGGGAAAAACAAATGCCGAGGACGTGGTGCTAGACTCAGGACTTGGTCCCCACTTTGGAAGCTCTGCTTTTGGATTTGAGGTTTTACTACCCTGCTTACTGAAAAAGAACAAAGCTCCCTGGAAGACTGCAATTGAGACAAAACTGACTGTGAAGAAATCTCCATCTTCCTACCCCTCCTGCTGACTCCCCTCTCCTCTTTATTTTTATTATCCTCCATAAACCTCTTCACCCATGGCTCAGAAGTCCTGCTTTAAGCAGCAGCAATGAGAAGTTAAGAAATCTATACAACTCTACTACTATTCCCAAGGCTCTGAACAGCAGCTGTCGCATTGATCAGATGGGCTGTTAACTTCATTCTGCTGCTACTGAGTACTTGTCTATACTACAGAAAGTTTTATCACATTAGCTATGCTGGCACATCCTCCTCCTCCACAACATGAAAACAGCTATTGCAAGACACAAGCACTCAAACCACCACTGCTCAGTCTGGCTGAAAATGCGGAATGAGCTACACCCCATAGAAACCACCTTTATATAATGCAGCTGCACCTACACGAGTTATGTCAGCCTTAGCCCTACAGGTAAAAATAGTCATTGCCTTCATTGACAAAGTCACACCAGTACGTTTTTTTAAATGTACTTGAGCCAGCAGAAAAACCAGGACTAGCAGTCAGGACACTGGAGCAGCCTGCCTGCAGACCAGGGCATATATACAGTGCTCACTTACACACAGGTTTCTTCATGCCCTGAAACATCATTACTTAATTTGTTTAACCAGGGACTCCGCAAATCACATTCTCTCCACTGCTGCTGAGGAGTGGATTTTTTCCACGCTTGGTTCCTCTGCAAGCAGTGCTCTGGAGGATATTCTTGGTAGAGCAAAAGCCTCATCTTGCACTTGCCTAACCAGAGGAGCCCATTTGTGAGAGCCTGCTCACTGCAACAGGACGTTTGTGCCCGATTGCAAGTGGGCACACGTACAGCTGCTTCCTTCAGCACTGTTCTGTTGGCAGCTGGGAAAAGGAGAGGGGGGGAAAAAAATAATTAAAAAAAAAAAAAAAAATCAAAAGCTCCCTCCTACGGTCACCACAATCTAACAAGAACCAGTGACAGAAATAAGATGTTGCTACATTTTAAAGGCAGTAGAAATGAGTCAGTACACACAGGGAGAAGATTTGACACTGCAATTTTTCAGAGGGTATCTGCACGTTAAATACTGGGCTTCACTGGCAGGCTTTCTGCCTGAGATGAAGGGTCTGCACGGTATTTGGGCAGTCAAAACAATGCACATATAAAATAACACACTGGACTCCTGGGCCAGGCCTGGCTGATGGTATTGGATACTAGCTTTGAATATTTCATTTGCATACAACAAAGATACATCTAGTGAGCATTCAGGGCTGGGAAGACATTATTTACCTTGTGCTGTTCTTTCACCAGCGGCCGACAGGCAGACCCTCAGGACACAGCAATCCGCACAAAACAACCCATATATTGGTCTGCTGCTTTGGTGAACAGAGACTAATTTCTCCCAGGGGTAACCACTTACCATATCGGAAAGGCCAATCAGTCTTAATGTTTCCCTCCAAAAAAAAAAAGTTAGCATTTATTGTCCTAAATTCTTAAAAAATAAAAAGATGCCGTAATTAAGTGAGCCATGAGAGCAGAAGATAAATCAGCAGCAGAACACAGATTAGCACCCATGAGCACTGATGTTTTCTTGCTCTTTCCATAATGCCCAATTACAGGACTGAAACATTGGTGGGAAATATTGGTACCACAGGGCATACTGAGACCAGAGGAGAAAAGAACAGCAACGGATTCTGTACAATGCATCCAAGTCGCTCCCTTCCCACATTAAAAAAATAATAACCAGGAAACATGCCCATTTCCCTCTCCACCCCCAAATACACTTCTCTCCCAAGTTAAGAACAAAGTCACAATTAGAAGAAAAAAAAACCAACTACCTAAGACAATTTGGTTTCTTAATATTGCCCTGTTTATTTTGGAGCATTTCCACTTCACTTTTACAAGCTCCTCACTCTAAACACCAAAGCAAGAAATACTCTCTTGTTAAGAAATCAGATTCTCACAGAACGTCCCAGTAGCTGAGGCTCAAAGAAACATTACCGAATATCAAGAAACCTCTTGCGAAATCATCTGGGGCACTATCCTTTCTCTCAACCCTGGCTTTCCTCTTGAAAATAAAACCAACCTATCCCCAGAGCTTTCATTTTGTCAATTTTTATTTTACACGCTTACACATTGTATTGTGAAACATCAAGAAGCTCCACTGACACCTCAAGTGACTTGCACATGTTGGTGAGACCCAAACTGTCCCCTCCAGTTCTCTCACCTGGCTGCTCCTACCAACACTTTCTAAGCCAGATGTCTCCTCTACAAAACAAAGCCAATTTTCCTCAATTCAGGAGAGACGTGCAATAGGATTTTCTTTAGGCTATTCAGAAGGCAGCTAGCACATAATGCAGCCTATTTAAAGAGACTTTGCTAAAGTCAAATTTCATAATTTAGGAGATTTAAGAGCAGTGCGCATCCAAAAAAAACCCCATGCTGCCTAGGCACTGTGTGCCTTTTAGCTGCTGTCCCTGATTCACTAGACCAGTCTTGATGTTTCAAGGACAAAGGTTTTCATCTTTTGAGAACATTTATCAGCAGATAATAAGAATTTAGAATTGCAATTCACTCAAATGTCAACTATTGAAGTTTAGCTTTCAAGAAGTATAAAAAAAAAAAGCACTCACATCAGTAAAATTTGTTAGCTTGGAACATTGAAATAAACAGCACTGCTAAGCAAAAAAAGAAAAAAAAAGTTGGAAATTGTACTGGGTTGAACTTTGTAGATTCATCAATTCAGACGCTCGCCAGCAGACCTTTTCGTTTTTCAGAATCCACTGAGAGAAGCACCATGACGTGACAGACTGCACATGGCTTAAGACCCTCTTCTGCTAGGAGGTTGCTGAGAAGTCCTGCAGAGACCAAACTCCTTTCTTGTACTTTAACTCTTGCGGAGGGACATTTTAATACATGCCAAGGGAAAGCAGAAGCAGCCAAACCCCATTCCTGCTGCACCCCCAAACAACAAAAAGGCATCTACCACTTTCTACACAAATTCTTAAGAGCATCCTTTTCAGTGAATACAGCCCAGGTTGGCATTTCATTTTACACTGCAGAAGCCCTCATCTTTCTTCACTTGCCAACAAAACACCCTTCCAACACGCTTGCTACTATTTCCAAACCAAGATCCAATAGCCCACTGTAAACACAGCAAAAATTGTTACCCAGAACTTCAACCAAACAGGATTCTATCCTAATGTTTTTGTAATATTTTGTAGCGTGAATATAACTCAAGCCCATATGACTGAGACAGTCACCAATTTCAACACAACCAGACGTTTCTTCCCCTCTTGTTTTTGTTATGCTGTTATTAAATACATGGCAATGACCTTGCCTCCAAGCAAACTTTTCCCATTTGCTCTACACAAATATCTACTCATCAAATTGTTGAAGGGGCTATGTTTGTCAGGCTGAGCAGAACACACTTGGGTGGTTCACTGTCTTTTTAAAAACTATCAACCCCCCATGTGTCAGATGGCAAGTTTAATTTAGTAGGCTAGGAAATTACTCAGTCTTGGAAAATCACTGCAATATGGTATATATCTAACTCAGCAAGTCCATCCAATATGCAGGGCTGTTAATGCTACTGATAAGTCCCATCCTTGGGGAGCTCCTGCCAGCAGCTGTCTCTACAGTAACAACTAAAGCGTATGTGACCTTTTAATTTTCTTATTTCTACCCAGCAACAGACTATAATGTTTCCTCCATTACTGAGAATTTGCTACATGATCATCAACACAATCAGCTGAACAGTAGTGAGCAGAATAAACACAGTCTGTATCTCCAGAATCAGAATACAGAAGCAAGTAGGAGCTTTTTCATGCTCTGTGCTGCACTGAGTATGGTGGAACATAAAGACTGGGACTGCTAACAGGGCAGGTTCTCTGTCCCAGTCAATTAATGCCTGGTATCGTTATGGATTTGTATGTGGGCAATGCAGGCATCTATCTGCTAGACACTTTTTGCAAAAGACATAGGCCATTAAAAGGCACCAAGAAATACAATAAAAAACTAGGCATGACAGAAAAAATGCATGCTATTAACATGCATGATGTTCCAAAGGAACCCTGCAGACTCAGTGACAGCTGTCCCTTGTTCAACTGAAATACACCATGAGCACGCAAAGTTCTCAATACAAATGCAAGTAAAAACTCATGCCATGGGATTTCAAGCTCTCAGCTTAAATGCAGTCAGGAGGACCTGAAAAGTTTAAACAGATCTTTTTAAATTTTCAACCATCTCACACAAGTGAGAGGAAAGGGAGACAGAAACATGGCTTATAAAGCAGTTCTTCAGAGTGCGCTACATTTTACTTTACAAACACCTTCCTAAAGAACATCAGAGGCTATAGATGTTGTCAATGTCCTCCAACTTGCCAAAGGAAGACAGTTTCTTTGAGCTCTCCCAATGCAAGAGATGCTCTCAAAAATGAAAGGCTGGGACACAATAATCCACATCCACAACCATCCTAAAGGTCCAGGAATTAAAAATCTCTGCTCAAAAATGTAGAACACTCTGGCCCTGACCCAGCAAAGCACTTAAGCATTCAACTGTTTCCCCTTCAACTTCAGAGGGACAGTTTACATACCTAGAGCTAGCACATGTCATAGGGCTTTGCTGGCTCATGATCAGATAGCTCAAATACGTGCAAGAGCCCACCCATAGTTCAGCTTTATCTTGCAAAACACAGGATCTCCTTGACCATCTCCTTACACACACAAAAAAAACAGGAACAGGAGCAGGACACTGACTGGAGCCAAAGCATGTCAGACTGACACACATTTTCCAGCTGCAAATGATTTCTCTTTATTGAAGAGAGGGTGCATACTGAACAGAGGAAGACAAAAAGGACAAAGTCTGCAGGCAACAGCCACTGTAACACTATCACAGAAGAAACTATTGCTGCCTGTGGGTAACTCAACCTCTGAAGGTCTGCTTACCTCAGCTGGACCCTGGGACAAGCCCTCTCCCTAGTAACACCTCTATGGAGGACACAGGCACAGCATGTCCTACCTCTGCTAAGGGGATGGAGGATGCTTTGAAGGAATGTTACCTTTCAGTCGTGGCCTATTGCTTAGCTAGCACCAGCAGCCTGGTTCTCATTTCTGATGCAAAGGAGGTAGAGCTGAACTGGTGCCGGTACTTATCTGGGGAGGTTTATTTTGCTTCATTATTAGTAAGAGCTTATGCAAAATATTCCGTAACAACTCCTTCCTATACCACCTGCTGGACACTATCTGTGAGAATGCAGGCAAGGCATGGTGCATTAATGTAGCAATCCATTCATCACAGCACAAGGAGGAATACTCCCAAACACATACACAGAGGGGTGCTGGCTTCTGATGCTTTGCAGTGCTTTTACTGTTCTTGATGTATTAAATTACTTTTTAACTTAGATATTTACACAGAACATAAACCATTTAGAAGGATAACTGTCAACCAGCCAAGACCGCTTTGGCAGGACTTTGGGGTCATATTTTACTCTTCTGGTGATGGCAGCTCTGGCACAGAATTGCTTCAGTTCTGTAAAATTACATCTATATATGTTTGATCCCTTTGGGGAGACTACCAAAGCACCTAGATTAATTAGCAACTTACCTAAAACACACTATTAGATAGAACTTAAAGGGTTCCTTGTCACAGACTGCTTTATAAAAACACAATTTTGAAATATTAATGAATCTATATGACCTAAGATAACATTGGGAACTCTGTCTCAGTGCCCGTTCTCATCTTCACACTAAGTAAAATGACTTTTATTAGTTTCATGACAGCTCTGCACTTACATCAGCTTTGTAGAGTTCTAGCCAAATCATAGAAAGTAAATTCACTTGATGGACAAATATAGCATCATTATGCTCCCAGCTACTGCAACATCCTCAATCAATATAGCTTTAAATGCAAATAAGAAGACAAGAATGTATTCAAACTGATGTGTGATCACAGTGCAAAAATAATTGCAAAGGCTCTTAGTAATTGTGTTGAAATGTACACTCCTAGTACCTTTGCCAAAGGAAAAGAACAAAGGACAGGTATCAAATAATTTGCATAAACCCTAGGAAAAAGTTACAGACTAGACGTGGTCTAAGCGTCTGCCAATACAAGTGAGATGGGGACAACACCTTACTCGTGGTAGCATTGGATGTTTCATTTACAAGTCTTCCTCTCCACACTGGTTCCAGTACAGCTGGTCAACAAGCTTGATTTCTCAGGGAAAAGCATGGTTGTTCCAGTCCAGGCTTCCAGAGAGGCTGTGCTTCAGCCTGCTTCCAGTTCAGAACTGGCACTTGGAATACGCACTTGCCTGCAGAAGCCTGCATCAGCAGCAAGCCTGGGTACCCGCAATGCAACCAGCCACACATTTTCCTTCTTCCCCTGATCCTCAGACTAAAAGTTTTTAGGGTAGAAGCATTAGCTCACGGACTCATCCAGTCCTCTGACAGTCCCACCATGTATAAGAATGGGGGCGTGGGGGCGCTGCAGTAAGAACCTCACCACAATTAACAATGCAGCACTGAGGGGTTTGTGCTGTAACAGCATCGGAGGGACAGCACAAGACCACACAGTTACAGAACTAGATGTTACTGTAGCTATGCTCATACTGATGCTGCTAAAAATAAACCAGGAAGACATTCCTCACCTAAGGCTCAGGAGGGTTCTGGTATGTAGCTGACTCATGCAACAATTATTAAATTAAACACATCCTGATCCTTGATTTACGCTCCATCAGCACAAGCCAAAAAAATAAGCCTTTTGTGCGTACTGAAAAAGCAACACTGCACCCACTGAAACAAGGCACAAGGAAGTAATTTGAAGGTCAAGGTCTCCTGGAAAACAATTGCAGTAGTAAGATCAAATTGCATTAAGAAAGGAGGAAGCGAGAACAGGTGCACAGACATTTTTTTTCTAAACAGAATTTGACAGAATGTGTTTAGTGCTTGTGGAAGACATCAGAATGACCGCAACATCCTTAGTCAACAAAACAGCACAAGCTTCCCCGACCTGTTAGCACCACACACATTCTGCTTGGCTAATTGCAAGGCTTTGCAGTGCCAGTGGGATCATCTGTGCCAGAAGCTTAACACAACTCATTAGCACTAGGTCAACTTGAAGGTATAACACAAGCTCCATTTTTGATGACTTGTCATTTCCCCATACCAGTCTTATCATTGAAGACTATATCCCTAGCTGTCATTTGCACCTAAGCTACATAGAGCATATGTATGTATGCAGGTACTGGATTCTAGAAATGTTAGCTACACTTTACACAGGTGTAAGCACCTTGTCGGTAAGAGAAAGCTATCAAATCTGCCTATATGTACAAAAAGATTGTGATGTGCGCACTGGTCCCATTTTCCTACCACTGAAGATATTTCTGCTGGCCATTACAGCACGTACAAGGTCATAGCGTGACTGATTTTCAGGACCTTGGCCCTCAGAAGTGCATCCAACCAGCTGGATTAGACTACCTAAGAAATTTCATTCTTTACCACCTTCTTTCTTTTTTACTTTAACTTGTAGCACTTCCCACACACTAAAGGTCCTCTTGAAAATCTTCACAATAGCTGCTTACAATCTAGTGATTTCTTATAGTTTCTATTCACTTCTTTCTACAATAGATCACAGGCATGAGGCAGGCCATATTCTGAGAAGACAGTGCAGCATTAAGTTATATGTTGGTTTAACTTATACATATGGGAAAGCAAAGATCAACATGAGTTAAGGAAAAATATCCTGACTGCTACTGTAGTAGAAAAAAAAAAAACAAACCACAGCAAAACCCACCAGATTTCTCAGTTCAATAAATGAAAGACTTCCAAACATTAGTGTGTTCATTTTTTAAAAGCCTGAAGCATTTTAACTTGTACACAGGCACCTTTGGGACAGCAGCCTTCTTTAGCTCCACACTTCAAGAAATGCAGAGTTTGAAAAATAGGCCAGCCAACAGGTAACACCAAGCATTCAAAGCACCAGCTACCAGAGTCACAGTGCATTTGAACTGGTAGAATACGATTCATAAGTGTCCTGCAGTCAGTATGGTCTCACAAAAGGTGAGAAGTCCAGCTCAGATGAGTGAACTGCCTGAAACAAGGTGATTTTGCAGATCCACTGTCACACAGTTCTTAAACTTTTATCTTTCTGATGTACAGGTTTAAAGAAGTACTAAGGGAATTCAGGGTGAGATGACAACCCCCCTTCCCTGGTCAAGCATCCCTTGCGCTGTGTTCCCCCACTCACAAATTACACCAATCTCTCCAACTCTTTCCTTTTCCAGGGAAACTGCTGCATTACTGTCTCCTGCAGGCATCCACACTCCAAGAGTAGTATCAGAGGAACAGAACTTGGCCACGTGTGCAAGCTTCAGTTTCAAGTTCAGTCTCGGTAAGACCACTGCAAATTCACCTTTCCAGTTTAAAACTTGTTAAACAGGTTGAGCTTACAGCTAGGAAAACCTACCAACACAATCACTGTGAGCCACTGCCTTAAGAGCTCTCACCCCCCAGGTGCTGTTCATTTTATCTCACAAATTACTTCAATATGGAGGTGAACAACCTTAGTGCTGCTTTAGGCATGTAGGAACAGTGTCAGAGGAAAAGGGCTGACTTGACATCAGTCACACTATCTAAAGGTTTTGCTCTAAAGCCTCCTTTTTTTCTGCTAAGCTTTGCATCAAGATGCACCCTCTGATACTCCTGCCTTTGGATATCCCCAAAAGACCCTTCTCTACAGCAATCACACAGGCCAAAGAAACACACCTCCCAGAAAGGCATGTAACACCCATCGGATAGCTGCAAACACCTCTGTCTTTACAGACACAACACTGCTGCCAAGGGTTTCAGAGGTGAGCAACTGAGGGAGACAGGACGCACAGAAAGGCTGCAGCAATGCAAGACCCAGTTGCCCAAGTCATCAGCTATAGCCAACAGTCCACTCAGACAAACTCTGCTTTCCAATATTCTTGTACTCATTTCACAGAAGCCATCATTTCATGTTAACGAACACTGCCATTTGATGAAATAAATCACAGCTTTCACCCAGCCACTACTGCCCCTGAACTGACTATCCCTATGCCCTGAACAAGACCAGTGAATTGATTAAAGTTAATTTTAACACAGCAAAAGGAAAAAAAAAAAAAGTATGTGTGCAAGGGGAAGATATTTTCAGCCAAACCATCCTCATGTCCATTTTGTGATGTAACTGCATGAACACTTGGGCACCAGACAGTGAGATCCCCAGGGTCAGAACAACTGGCTGGGGTTGGAGAGGCCAGACTGCTCCTCTCCAAACCAATGCCAGCTGAGCAGCATTTGAATGGCCCCTGCATTTCCTAGACAATCCTCTCTCAGTTACAACTGCCCAGAAATTGAGTTTGACAGACCTGCAGCAGCCTACAACAGAAGGCACAGGGACAACATTGACACATACAGGTCGGGTTTGCCATTTCTTGACAAGAGCCCAGGCAGGTCCAGGTCTTGCCGTACACTGTGTGGCTTACTGAGCACACAGGGAAACATGCTGCAAATCACTTCAACCAGGCTAGTCCAGGTTATGGACCAGGACCATCACTTAGCGATCAAGTTTGACTTTACACTAGAGGCCCCAGGAAGAGCAGAGACCCCTGAATTAAGAGCTGGACATGTACACCAGCGGCCACAAGATCTTGCCTTAAAGGCCTTAAAAAACTCAGGGACCAGTCTGGCTGAGAGAAGAGATGGAAGAGACCCCCTGCCTCCATGCTGCTCTCACAAAAGGAACATCCCCCCTTACATCCTCCTCATGAACCACTTTTCCTTTTGTTTAAAACTACCTAAAAGCCCAACCTGAAGGTGCATCCACTTCTCCTACCCCCTTGGGAAAGACCTCCCGCAGGCCAGCTGGGATAGTGGCCAGCAGCCCTGCTGGGCCAGAGCCTCAGGGTCCATTACCAGGCCAACATCAGATACCTGACCAGAGCTGTGAGTCTGCACCTTCCCGTGCAGAGCACGGCTCTCCCCACCCAGCACGGCCCTGAGGACTCCCTGCCAAAAGGATGCACAGAGCCAAGAAGTCAAAATCACAGAGGGATTAGCTGTTCATACAGATGCAGCAGGCATAGCCAGAACAATCAGCATTAATAACAGAAGTGTCAGAAGGGGAATTTAGCTAGTTTAATGATTAGAAGCCAACATTCAGGGGCTGAAAATGGGAGACTACCCCGCTTACCTCTTGACAATTGGGGCTGGCCAAAGTCAGAGTATCAGAAGACCTTTGGTGTCTTCAGGACTCCGAGTTAGGACAGCCCTTTTGGTAGCTGAGCCCCTCCACCTCACTCCCCCAGAGGCTGCCAGGAGCTGCAGAGACTCCAGACAGAGAAGTTATCCCGTTGCTTTACCCACGACATCGCTTTGCCACATACACCCACCTAGCTTGCCCCCTACCCTATCCCCTAGGATACTACCAAAGCACCTGTGCACTGAGAATCAGTGGGAAAATTTAATTGAAAACCTGGCAAATAGGACATTTGATGAGGGGAAGCCAGAATTCCTGAAAAGGAAGCAGTGTGCAAAAAAGGTAAAGCTGCAACTCTAAACTCCACTGGCTTTACAAAGCTTACTCTCCGTGTTGCCTTTGTTTAAACAGTAGTATATCCATGTTCTCTATCCAGTCTCCCACACACAGCGCACTGCATGTCCTCCCCTACTCCTCCTACCCACAGATAAACAGGCTCTGGAAACAAAGCTTGATCAGATAACTGTGGAAGCCCTGAAAGAAGGACAATGCTATTCCCTGTGGAGAAACAAAGATACCCACATAATGAAGCTGTCTGCTTGGGATGCTGTTCTGGTCTCTTGAGGATAGGATCAAGTAGTGCCTTACAATTAATTTGTTTGTTATTTGTGTAACATATCCTTATTTCTATCCACTGAAATTACTAATAGCTCAATTCACTCTCTTTTTTGTTGTTCTTTAAATCAGAGCCATTCCTGTTGGGTAGAAGAGCCTGAAATGCAATTTACACTGAAATGTAAAGCAACCTTACTGTAAAAACATACCTAGCCCTTCACATTCCCTCCAGTGATCAGAAACAATAAAACAGCTAGTTATGAAAGAGAAAGGTCAATCTAGGATGCACTTCTGCAGGGGACAGATGCATGTCACAGCTAAGGGGTGGGAAAGTTTGAGACACAGTGCTACTGGCCTACAGGGGTTTTGGTTGCTAACTGCGTGGAAGGCACCCCCACTGCAGTGCATGCTGCAGTGAAAATCCAGACAGGCCTCATTCCCTGCTCATGCAACAGTGAGCTGTGCACTCACCCTGCAATGTTTTATTGATAAGGCTCCACTAATTTTGTGTTAGTCAGGCACATGCAATCAACCATCAAAAATAGGATCTATAGTACAGGTGGTTTTAAGCTAGACACAGAAGCACATGGCCTAGAAAATGCAGGACAGCTGGCAAAGCGTGGAACATGCTCAAGATGCTAACCTCGAGTTAGCATTAGGAGGCAAGGATTACAACATACTGTATTAATAGAGAAGAACATCTTACCAATAAGAAAGTAATCAAGGAGTAAGTGACTGAAAGCAACCACTACAACAATCAGGCCGCAACCCTGAAAGCTGCAGGCAGTTTTTAAAGGAGATGCTACCAAAGAACCCCCATGACTATGAATATATAAGCTACTTCCACAACTTCAGTCACATACCTGAAGCAGCAAGGCAATATTTGCAAAACTTCTCCCCCCTGGAAGCCCACTTCTCAAAATTGGGCAGCCCTAAAGGCAGCAATAAGCATATTAAGAATCATCTGAACTGCCGTGACTAAGTGACTTCTCCGATTGACTGTTTAATACAGCTTTGTTTGTTTGCTTTCCTTCTTACCTGCTGATGTTGCCTGGCTCCTGCTGTGATAGACTTGACAAGAGTATCTACTAATGGCTTACACATGATCTGTAACAAAGAAAGACCCAGTCTCTTATTAGTGGTTTGCTGACAGGTTTGTTTTTCAAGCAAAACAGTCTATATTTTACACAGCTTCTTGAGTGAGAAGAAAATGCCACAAGACAGAAAAGTGCCCCGAGATCAGCAACAGCTTATTTGAAAATTAACAGCTTTGCTCACACCAGCCCCAACTGAAATCTTGATCACAAGGAAATCGGCAGCAAAACTCTTAAATTGGAAAAATCAAGCAAAGATTTCACCTCCTGTGTTCTGCCTGGTTCTTGATTTAAGTCCGCCTCTGCCTTTACAGAGGCAGTTCACTTCGCCCAGAGAACAGTCCCAGAGGCAAATGAGAACATGCTGAGTTAGACTGGAGAATGTCAGAGCTTGGGGAAAGATCTGAACCCATGTGCTAAAGGGGCCAGAAACAACTGTGTCAGGAGGAAATCCTCCCTGGAGACAGTTTATCTTAAAGTTGTCCCTTGCAACAAGTCTTGATCAAAACCTTTCTAGAGGAGGGGTAATTGTCAGCAAAGCTTGATGAACTTCTGTTCCAGCCTAATCCGCCCATTTCAATGTTGATAGGCAAAATATTTCCAAACTGAGGGGCACAAGGAATCCAGACAGAAGAAATGAGAAAACATCTGGATTGCAAATACTTTACTGGCATACCTCTAATGTTGTCTATCAGGCACTGGATGGTCTGGCCCTGACAAAGCACAGACAGCAGTTTGCTGCACAGTTCCCTGACATATCAGGCACCACCTGAAATGGCTTCTTTTTTGGGGGTAAGAAGACTACTCAAAGAACAGATAGCTCTAGCAAGTGGGCAAAGCCCTGCTTTAAATAAGCCAGTATCTGTGTATATCATTACCTTTGTTTTATAAAAGGGATGAGCTTAGAGATTTTAAAGACATTTCTGCAAGGAACAGCCACATGGAATCCACAGTCTCTAGAAACCTGCAGATAGGATCTTAAGCTTGCTGTCCATGTGGGCAGCACACAACCCTTCTCTTCCCCCTGTTTCACTTCATTATGTAGGTAGCATAGTGGGCTGGTGTCCTAAGAAACCTGGTATGCAAAAGAACTCTATCCTGGATGGATTCCCTCAAGAGTCTGAAAGCATCCTCCCCCAGTTACACAAGCCTGTGTCTCCTTCCACCCTCAATTCTAAAAAGATTGAAGCCCTTGAGAAAGGGCTTCTGGCAACTGTCTCTACCTCACCCTGACCTAAAAATCCCTGAAGAACTGTATGACATTCAGACCCAAGGCCTGTTTCTTAAAAACTGGCTGTCATCATGGTGCAGACCAGCTCCAGGCATAGGTCAAGTTTGCAGGAAATACCTCAAACATTTCAGACACTGACACTGTCTGAATATCTGCCTTGCTGATTAGATTCCAATTAGACTCTATGCTCTACAGCCTTCTTGGAAGAAAATTTGATAAACTGAGCATGCAGTCAGAGCAAAGTTGGACAGCAGCTACATTAGCCATTTAAACAAGCTGGCCCCTCCTGCCTTTCTGCAAACCTTGCTCATCCATGTTGTCTTGAACACTGGTAAAAAATCAGAGCTTCTTAAGCTACGCTTTAAAGAGCAGCTTTCTGTTCATCTACATTCTCCATACAGTTACACAATCCAAACCACAGATGAGATCCTGGCCTTCTGCAGCATTGCTACCAAAACATGCAGTATTAAGAGTCTGAGCAGGTGAAAGGTGAAGATCCCAGGAAACCTTACAGCAGTTTTAAAAGCCTGCAATAAAGCAGAGAAGTTTCTCTCCCTACTTTCTCCAGAATTACACCTGTACTTTGGAGCCACCAGAAGACAACATACCACACAGTCAGCAATACTTACCGGAAAGCGTCTGAAGAGATCATGGAACATGGAGCTTGTAAGAGCACTGTTCCGTTTAGTCAAGAATTGTGTCAGTGCTTGCTGATATATTACAGTCACCCTCTCCATATCCAAACAACCTGTGCTCAAAAGCTATAGGGAAAAACCAGAACAAAAAAATTTCCAGTGAAACACAAGGATGAATCACCAGCAATGAAGTAATTAATTTCTACCAGTGCACACAGATTCTTCCAAAAACTAGATATTATTGGCTAGGTTGTATGATACAGGCCTACAAGATACAACATAGAATCATGAAGAAACAACAAAGTCGGCCCCAAACATGCTCTCCCAGGTACAGATAGCCGTATGACCATGTTAGTGAAGGGCAGCACAGCTTTCTAGTAAGACTCCGTACACTGCATGTAGTGTGGTGTAGTGTGGGGTCTGTACTTCTAGGTTTGTGGTGGGCATGTCTCAGACACAGGAAATTCACGGAGCACTCAAAGACCATCCTGCAGCAGCTATTCTGTGCACATGGTTTCTCAGCTGTAGAGCTATCCCAATCTGTAGATATTACTATACGTAGATATCTAGATCTACATAGACTCAGCAGCTATGTCCAGGATTTCCAGGTACCCAGCAGACAAGCCCTAGCTCTGATCAGGGATCCAGCAGTCCCAGAACTGTGTAAATGCTCTAATATCCCCCCCTGGTGGGGAACAAGAAACCCAGACATGCAGCAACCAGCTGAGACCTGCACAGGCCATATGGATCTAAACTAACAACAGAGGGGTGAATGAAGAGCAAAGTGCGAAGCATCGCATCCCAACATTCCTGACTGTTCTCATATTGCCAGGGAAGCACAGCTCACTGGGAAGAAAGAAAAACTAACTCGCAGGAGGTCAAAGCTGTGATCTTCACAACAGTGGATGGGCCTTTTGCAAACCTCTGCCCAAGCAATTTTTCCATGGCCCCACAGCAAGTTAAAGACATATTAATGTCTTTATGTTATGTGCCATTCTCAGGTCAAATTCCCAGTGCTACTGCAGCTGAACACAGGGTAGAGTGGAACAGGGGAGATGGATCTTGAAAAACATGACCCCAGTTTCCTAGTGAAGTGTCTATACTTAACACTTAGTTGACATATACATCTGCAGGGAAAAAATTAATTCCTCCTCCCAAACAGATGTTTACTGTAAAAAATTTCTTCTGTAGTAACAGGCTTTTCACTGCATCATAGGATCTACTCCAGTTCTACTTTGCTGCTTACTGAAAAGCTCCAGATTATGCTCACAAAGCACTGCTCACTGGAAACACACCACAACTTTGTCTCGGGTTCCCCACTGCAAAACCTCCCCAGCCTCAACACAATGTCAGAACCAGCAGCATCACACAAACTGAACTGTATCACTTCCCTCAAACCAGCAACTCATTTCAGCTGCTGGCTGTGTCCTTGGCTGATCAAGACCACAGCTCTGCTCCTGCAGGAATAATAGCCTTCTCTGTGTAGGACAAGGAAGCACAAGGATGCTGTGAAGCATGTCTCACTCTAGCCTTAACGTCAAGTATGTTGTTTGTATTCCCCATAGATTTCTGTTTTTCTTTCCAGAAAGGCCCAGCACAGAACAAGAGCTGCTTGGATTAACACTCTTGGTCTCTCACTAAGCCTTAGAAACATTGGCTGCATTTTCAGCTGCTAATAATATCTAAGTGTCTGTAATTTCCAGATCCCCTCTTGTCATGAGGTAGCCCTGTTTATTTTTCTCCCCCACAAAATATCAACCGATTAAGACACTAATTTCTGCACATAATTTGAGAGGTTCAGAGGCAAGTATCAGGCTAGCTGATGAAACACTACTTGCCAGGTTTCTAGTGGAGGTGACTGGACTGGGCTGCCCAATATATAGGGTCACCAAATTCAGAGACCTGTGAAATTCACCAGAGACAGTAGGTGAAAGGGAACCAGACAGTAAGGCTCCCCGAGTAACAGACACCCATAGCACAACCAGATGAAGAGTCTCCCTGCAAACAACTACCACTGAAATCAGGGCTGCTCCACACTCTCTTCACCCCAGGATAACTCAGCCCAAACCTCTAAGAGATGGGAATTCACTCTCATCCAACACTGTCCCGTGCCACCCTGCTTCTCAGCACCCTCCCAGAAAAGAACTCAAGAGTGACCGTCAAGAGATTGATGGAAAAAGTAGCAAATCAGCCAGGAGAGCAGCATAAATATACATCAGGCTTCTTAGGCAATTAACCTGAATCTACTGTACATCAGCAGCCCCTGGTGGCTATGGGCAAGCAGGTACTGCAAAGGCAGGAGGGTGAAGGCCAGAAGGGGATGAGGAATTTGACAGCTTTATGGAAAAGAAATCATGTAGACAGGTATCTGCAAGCAGCAGGAACAGTGAGACTGAACAAGCAAGGCCTACTCAGTGAAACGGGATAAGGCAACTTTACTGCAAAAAACACTGCCTCAAAAGCAGCCTGCTGTCTAACCTGACAAGCCTGCGGGATGGTGTTGCTCTGTTTCTCTGGCAGAGTGGTAGGAGGAGTTGATGACTTATCGGACGTGTTTCCTCTCAACACTTTGAGCAGGTATAATGAGGCACTAAAAAAGAAAAGGAAAAGGGGAGAACATAGCAGTTACCACAGTGTCACAGTGCCACTGCAAAGCTACCTGAGGGCAGAGGCCAAGTGATGCAGGCAGCTTATTCTGTACCAAGGGAGGTTAAAGAGTCCAAGAGGGCCACTTCTCTCAGTCTAACCCACTCTCGCCAGACCTAAAGACAAATAAATCTTAGGAGGCTGCATCATTTCATTATCTGTCACTGCAGTCAGACATCCTCATTATTAGCCTGGTTTCCTCAAGCTCATGGACTAGCACTGCTTGAGGACTTCTGCATTTGCCCAGGATTTCCGAGCCTGCACAGCTCAATCAGTGCTGCAGTGCAGCCCTTGCAGCCCAGGCTGCTGTGTGTCTGGAGAACTCAGGCATATCAACTGAGGGAGCATGCAGACAGTCTGCTGCTTTTGAGAAATGTCATATTAACTGGGCATGGCTCCACTCAGGACTGCCACTGCCAGGAAGCTGTCAGGGAGCCACGCAGCACACACAGCCAGCCCTGTGTTGCCAGGAAGTATCACAGTTCCTGCACAGCCACAAGCCAGGTGTGCTGCACAGCCAACACTGCATGATGGCACTGGGTCGACCATGCAACATGGTACCCACTTCACACACAGTTATGTTGAGAAACCCCAGACAGAGTATGAAAGTCCTCCTGAAACTGCCTGCAAGTCACGAGAGAGCCTACTGATAAATGGCATTCCCATTTACACCAGGAAACAGCAAGATTGCTTATGTTTCCTAACAAATACACATATGGCTTATCCTAATTCACCTGTATTCAGCAGCAAAGGAGTGAATACTGGTACATACAGTCAGGACTCATAAACATTATTGTTCTCATAGTGCTGTCATGGAGACATTAAACCACTGTATTTACAGAACGATCATTGCAGATTGACTACAAATTATACTCATCCCCGCACTGAATCACACACAATTCATAACTCCCCAATGAAGCCTCAAGGAAGTGCTTCCCATCCCTATCAGCAAAGCTGTACCAGACCATCTCTGTATAACAGAGCCCACGGAAGATCATCACCAAACAATGGACCTCTGAAAATGCTTCAGACTGCCAGGATTACTGACTAGTCCTCATGTAAGACACAGATGCTGGCACCTAGCCTTTAATCAAGTGTCTTGCTTCCCTGAGCTGTTTTAACATGCAACATTATGCCTGCTTACAGATCAGCCCACAGCACTAAGTAGAGACGCTCCTTTTTTAACACTCACCTGAAATAATAGAGAGCCACTGAAGAGTCAGTGTGCTTGCAGGCTTTCTTCACAAGCCTCTCCACAAAAGCATGCAAATCTTCTTTCAGGGCATCCACTCTCTTGCAGTACTGCTTAGTTCGGCACAATGAGTTTCTGAAAGAGCATTAAAAACAAACCCAAAGCCATTACCTACAGAAAGGGCTCCAGGAAACAGATTGCTATGAACCCTTATTACTGGGCTCAGGGCGACACATAAACAAAAATGGTGCTAGCTGTGGGCAGCAAAAGAGGCAGTCATTGCTGTGGCAAGAAGGGTGAGGAGACTTAACCACTCTTTGCCTTCAAGCACCTATTTAGGCATCAAAGTCAACTTTCCTCCAGAGCTCCCACAAAGGGGATTAACTGCCTTAAACGCTGTTACTGCAGAACTGCTCCTCAATGGGGGGTAGAGAGCAGCACTGAAAATTATTTAGAGCAGCACTGAGGATGTCAGCGAGTGGTGTACAGAGGGCACATCACGTCACACACCATGCATTATGTCTGTGTCTAGCTTCTACCATGCCTCACTTCTGGCTGTGAACAGAGAGAATTTGCACTCTGCCTGTCTCAATAATAACTTGTTGGGAGTTTTGTTCCGGCCACAGCAGCAACTCTAAGCCTAGGGAGTTGTTGCATGGTCCGACTTGGAGGTCAGAGGCCTGTGAAGATATTCAGTGGCAGAGCACTGTGCCTGCAATACCAATGTTTGTTCTTAAGGTTTCCACCTGCAGACAGGTTTGACACTTGAAGTCCCTTAAGACTAGAAAACCCAGATCCTGATTTCTTTTCTGCAGGTTATGACTAAGCATCGTGTGCATGTGTGGTGCTGGTAACCTAATTCTACATAACCTATAAGCATAGCAATTGTCTTCAATCTTAGAAAGACCTCCTTCTGGGATTCAACCAGTACCACTGGTGTCTATGAAAAGCCATTGCCTATTATCTGGAGGACTAAGGATGCTTACTTGAAGATATTGGCTGTTTTCTGGAGGAAGTCAATCTCCTGCTTGTCAGAGTCTGAGCTCATGCATTGTTCAATCACCCGAAGCAGAGGCTCAATGACATCAAACACCAAGGGGTTCTCTGATTGCTTAGTCAGGAATGCTTCAATCAGATCCAGCACCTGCAAACACAGTTATTGATGTGAGAACTAATGCAGACATAGAAACATGATGGATCTACCCAAAGCAGCTCCTTCAGACTGGAGTGGGCTACATAGCAGCTGAAGGGGGCTGAAGAAAACTATTTGCAGCTGAGATCTGTACACCTTCTGCTATCATTTGTACTGCTAGAACATGAGAAACTGAAAATTAAAAATTTAAAACTGAAGATTAAAGGCTGCCTGTTGACTTCAGCCTATTTTGTGCAGTGACACCATTTAGAAACAGCAGTTATGAGAATCACTGCCACCTGGCCAGACCCGCAGTCACTATAACTTGGCACATATCTCTTAGCACCATTGACTGATAGCTCTCACCCCTGCAAGCCCCCCTTGACTTCCAGACAGTGCGTTAGCATAAAAATCAGCCTCTTATAGCACAGCATCAGAGTGAAAATGCAGTAAAGCCAATGGCTCGCTATACCATTCAGCCTTCATCTTGGCTAATCTGACGTGAGACATTTCTATATGTGAGCAGCTGGAGCTGTACCTCGATGCTCGAATATTGTGGACAGGCCACACTGACACCAGGTGGCCTGAAGTAAGTATTACAGTCACAAATAACCAGGGGCTGTTAGCCATAATCCTCCTGATTTTATTAGCATAACAAGCCAAAAAAAGCTTACATTGCAAAATTGCCAGAGGGATTTTATGCAGGTCACACTAAGGCACATCAAGCTTGTCCAATTTACAAAAACTGACAGGCACCTACCTTTGGGTAGGCATGGGGAAGGATCTAATAAACTTAATCATTTCAGATCAGCAAATGGAAACCATGGTTCACTTTTTGATAGCACAGTCTTGTTCTTTTGTTTTGAAGTAGGCATATGAAGCCTCCAATCAATGACCACAATCTTGCTGTGCCAGGTGCTGTTACAAAGCCAGAACAATCCGGTCCCAACCTCCAGGAGCTTATGACATACATGAATGTCCAAGCTGTTCAGTGTTAAGTAGCTCACAGCATGCAGTAGGCTACAACTAACGTGCTAGTAAGCCAGAGGTCTTCACACCAAACACTTAGCTCCCACCTTAATCTTGAAATCCCTCCGTAGGATTTTCTCTTTCCGCATCCTGTCTTTCTCATCCTTCTTTGCCTGGATCCGTTTTTGCTGCTCCGCAAAAAGGGCTGAGATATTCTTGTCAAGAGCCATCATAGCCTCATCATCCAGCTCTTCATCACTCTCATCTCCTCCCTTTTGTTTTTAGAATGCAGAAACAACATGTCATTTCATGTACTTCAAAAAGACACTGGGGAGAGAACCACAGCCAAGAGCAGACTCACAATCACAGTAGAGATGTGCTTCCTCTAGACCCAGAATAACAACATGGGGAGGGAAAACAGATGCTCAGATCAATGAAAAATCTAGCTCATATTTCCTATCAGGTAATCCTGGGTGCACAGTACTAACACACAGAGCTAGAGGATCAGGAGAGGGAGGAGGCTGAGGTTTTGACACTGACTCCCTCTGTGCTGCTGCTCCTTCAGTAAAGAGGTTAATACGTTACTATGTCTGTAGCCTTTATAGGAATCATTAAACCACACTCCAGCGCTGCTACAAGAAGACTCCAGAGTGGCCTACAGGAATCACACTCCTCCACACAGGCCAGCCAATACAGGCACCACGTAACAGTATCTCGGTGCTTTAGTTCACATCAATCTCGTTTATTATAGGCAGGAATACAAGCTATATCAGGCTAGACTGGACAAGCAAAAACACTCAAGACACACTAACAATAAATAAAAGATTTATTCCCACAGCATGCTTTGAAGATCCTGACCTCCTGCTTCAAATGCCATACAAAGGTGACTGCCAGGATTATCACTGCATGGGCTCAGAAAATAATCTTTCAGCACCCTGAACCTCCTGGTATCTGTATCAAGGTAGGCAGTGAAAACGTACCAATGCATTCCCTGCTTGGAGAACATTCATCAGCTGGGTGCGAAAATCATCATCAACTTCTTCATTCTTTTCCTCATCTCCACTGTCATTCTCTTCCTCAGTGTCACCTTCATCTGAGGAGTCCTTGCTTCCTTCCTCGTCCTGAGGAAGAAAAGTTCAACTCCTGACCCCACCGTTCTTCAACCCCTACTCAATCCTCAGGTGTATCACTGTTCAGAAATAAACTCAGGTCTCCCCGCACCCCATTGCCTTGCTTCCAGCCCTCAGATTCTAGTAAAGACACCTCAGATGAGATACCAGGTCTTCACAAGACCTAAAGGCAGAACGTAATACAGACTTCTCTGTCATATTAAACCAGTATCAAAAAGAAGCTTCAAAGGAACATCTGAAGTAACAGCTGCCATCCTTTCTGCTAATGCTTATAATGCTTTGTGACTCAAATCTCTGCAGTTCTTAAGACCCAAGATCTTGAATTCAGATGGCTGTACATCACAGCAACAATTCAGTCTGCGGCTGCAAAAAAAGAGGCCTGTGCTAATTTCAGGACGCAGTCATTTGTTCTCAGGAAGTCATCTATTCAAACAGCCATACCTACAACAGCATTTTCCTTCAAGGCCAAGAGACTAATAAACATGCACTTCCAACAAGCCATTTGTGTGTTGCACTTTTAAAATAAATCTTAATAGAGCAACAGCCATTTCACTCAAGACAGAGAAATGCAATTACGTCTAATACCACAAATCATGAGAAACATTATTTTTAAACAGTGAAGGTCTGAAGAGTATTTGTCAACTGGCAATGGCACATCAATTACCGTGTCCTGCACAGATCTGATCTTTTTCTCCGATTCTTCCATCACAACAACAGCACTTTCTTCATTTTGCTCTTGGTATGGGTCAAGAACCTGCAAAAAAGAGGGACTTGTGTTTTTTCAGTGTTTTGCTTTGATGCATTTCTTGTGTACAACAAACAGGAATTTTGACACAATAAGCCAGCTGAATAATGAAATAGTAAGTAAGGGCATTCAACTTTCTGGCTTACAGTATCATGTTTGTTAATATGCTAAGTTCTTTCTATAAGAAACAAAAAAGGTGGAGAAAACTGAAGAGGTTGGTGACATCACACATTTGGATTTGTTACAAATTAAGTATTAGGTTCATCATATAAAGTACCTGACAGCTCATCTTTGCAATCCACATATTACTCTCTCAGAAGACACCACCTTACTCAGTGGTACAACCAATTCAGATTTTCAGTGTCACTTATTTTTACCACTGCTAAGCTTAGCCTTTCTAGAAAAAAGTTGTTACCATTTATACTCACATATAAAATCTACCAGCTATATAAACTGAACCAGGAATTTCTTCAGCCTAAATCTACCAAAGAATACAGCTTAAAAGTTAGCAGATCTCACACTCCCATTAAAAAAACAAACAAAAAAACACCCCAAAACCACTCTCTGTAAGCTACATTTAAAATTCAATAGCACACATTGTCAGACATTTTCTAAATCAAGGAGACTTTTATTTAAATCCCAAAATAGAGACATGCTTGTGTATCTGTTAGGGACAAGACAGGTGAACAGTACAATGCCCTACTAGTGCCTCACTTACATCCAGAATCAGCTGCAAGCCCCTCTTGGTCAGGTTAGGGCATAACCGTACAAACACGCTCTTGGAAATCCGACGTACAAGTAGGCTGGGCTGGGCAAGGAGGGAGAGAAGAATTTCCACCATCACCTCAACCCATCCTGGCTCTGCATTGTCTGCACAGGAACAAACAAACAATAACAGGAAGAGGCAAAAACACTGCACTGGCACATCAATAGACTACAGAAAAATTCACCAAGGAAAAGAGATAGTTCTTCTAGCTGACTATTAGAAGTACTCATTCAGCAACACAGACCAGAAGGAATCAAGCGTCAAGCTAAAGACTGTAGCTGTGTTGGAAGGCTGCTAACTGTAGGGAGAAAAATGCTTTGCTTAGGCCACTGCAAAGCCTTACCAGGTAACAAAACCTACTATTCATTAAATCATTACTTAGATTAGCAGTTCTGCAAATCATGCAACACCTACTTGGCTGCATTAAAGCAATCAGCAGCTAGTCAGCAAAAGTATATATATATATTTTATGGTGTTTCCAATGAAATCAGGAGTCACAGCAGCCCAGGAAAAGCACTGACATTTGAAACTGGTCCACTAGTCCAAAAGTTTGGGAATCCTAATCTACATACAACCAAGCCACCATAGAATTATGGCTTTTATTTTCACAGTACCAGTAGCCTCAAATTTACAGAGATTTAAGGAGAACAAGACCACAGTTAGAGAGGAAGTCAAAAGACCAAGTCTGGTTCTTTCCTGGTCAAGTCCCAACCTAGCTCCGCAGGCCCTAAACAAGGACTAGCCTAAATCAGCAAACAGGCTGTATCTACACACAGGACACATTTAGTTTGCCCAGAACTTAAGCTGTGAAAGTACCATGTTTCAGGCCTGCCGGCTGTTAGGAGAGCCCACAGCTTTGCTTGGGCAGATGCTACCACTTCAGTCAAGCTCTTGGCCAGCACCGAACAAGGACTCAAAAAGACTGAACTCCCTTGGACACTGCTTGTCTGAACAATGGCCTGCAATGAAGCCCACCTATCCTTTAGGAGGCACACAGGAACACAACAAACTGAGGATGCAGATAGAGAGCTGGAGCAAGAGACAAGAGATTTAGAAAGACAAGGAAAGAGAATGAAGAAGAGGGGATTCTCCTGGAGATAAGTGCATCAAGCCAGAACCAATGCAGTCAGAGTGCTTCACTAATGCAGAACTGCCATCTTCTGTCTTTTGATGGACCATTAACAATCCCACCCCATTTCCTTCTGCAGGAAGGACTCACCAGTCTTTTTCTTCTTAGGTTCTTTGCTGAATGCCCTCTCTGTGCAGTTCAGAAGGTCACTCAGAATATCCATTGTTTCAGACTGATTCTGTTTGATCACAAGCAGACAGTAAACCCCCTCTGAATTCCCCACTACCAACAGCAACAGGAGGAATATACCCCAAATCTAAGGACCTCTCTAAATATGTACAGATATTAAAATCAGCTACTACAACCCTTTTGCAGAAGAAAATATGAAACTAAGTAAAAATTGCTCCAATCAGCAGCAAATCAAGGGCAAAATTAATGCTCAGGCCAGGCTTTGCCCCTGTAAGTCAACGTATACCGTCAGTGTAAGAATCACAGTTTATTAGCTGCCAGTTGCCCGTTTTTAGAATCCAGAGGCTGTGAAAGATTGGATCTCTGAACACAAAGAAACTCTTCAGCTCAGTGCTCAGAAAGCCTAGCTATCAGCCCAATGTACACCACAAATATGCTTCAGAGGTCTTACCTTGAAAAGATGAATGGCCATTAAAAGCAGAAGTTGCTGGAAAGCAATGACTTTGGTACTGTCTGATTTATTTTCCTTCTTCTGCAGATTCTTCACAGACTGAAGTGTTCTGAAGAAAGAAACCCTTCTGAGTCTTTCACAATTACAACAGCAAATCCTTTCTTACAATCAGACTAAAAACAAGACCAAATCTATAGTACCATTTCCTGTACTTAACATTTAATTTATTGAAATTGGACATACATACAGTACACAGTTAACCCAACAACAGTATCTCACTGTGTGTAG
Source organism: Pandion haliaetus (assembly GCA_013401275.1). NCBI lineage: Eukaryota > Metazoa > Chordata > Aves > Accipitriformes > Pandionidae > Pandion > Pandion haliaetus. The sequence goes on along the minus strand of VYZV01041167.1, from coordinate 16,988 downwards.
CTTATAAAAAACTCTGCACTTGAGCACAGGCTAGATTCCTAATACTACAGCCAAGGCATAGACCTTTATGGAAAATCAAGCTCAGAAAAGAGCACCAGAAAGAGTCACTGAGAAGTTAGTACAGGTATTATTAGGAGAAAAGATTAGCAGAGTTACAATCATGTTTGGGAGAGGGACTATGAGCAAAAATAGAAAAGTACATGGCCATCTACACATAGTTAACACATAGAAGGAACAGGAAGAAAGTAACAGGGTGATGAGAAACAGAAAGGCATCTTAAAACTCAGCCACAGGTGAAGGACACTCAAAGGGAAGAAACAGAACTGCCACTGTCTGTGAAATGGCTCTGCTACAGTAGCCACAACAGCAGGAGGATGAGAGAATACAATCTCTCTTTTACTAGCCCAAAGAGAGACTAAGACTAGGGCTTTTCAACCTTCCTCATTTCACCAACCCAGCACCCAGCTTCCCAAGCCTCTCACCTCTCCCAGGCATCCCTCTGTCCCTTGGTAAAAGGCTTCACAGCTTTGACGTGCTCACTGGAGAGCAGCTTGTTGGCATACTCAACAAGGAGAAAGATCCACAGTTTCCCATCTGCAGTCACACCATGGACGTGCTTCTCCCTCAAGGCTGCAGCCTTTGCCGTATCCCCCAAAACAGTCAAGGTGTTTAAAGTCTGAAGTAACCTGCAAAGAAAAACAGCCAGCATGTTACTCGCAGAGCAACCAGATGGCCTTCTCACACACTCCAAAATAATGCCCACCAGTAGAGCACTCTCAACCCAGAGCTCTGGTCACTCACTGCAACCCAGATTCACAGGGCCTAAGTTTCAACCCACGCATGTATCCAAGTACAGTAACGTATAGCTCATTGTCTTGGTGTTCCCAAGCATACCTGGTGCCTCCAAGGACAGTGACTATTATTCTCAGTTGTTCCCCGTTCTGTGTCCTCTGCTTTCCCTCTACTGAGGTTGGAGTACCAGCTTTGGCGCTCACCTAAAAGCATCTATTATTACCAACTCCATCTCCCTTAGTACAGGGAGGACTGCAGAGCCATCAGCAGCTTGGATGCGGAGCAGACAGAAAGCCAACAGCAACCCACACAACCCCGCCACCTCTCTCTTGGGTCCTTCCACTTCCAGCTTGCAACAGAGGCAATGGAAATCTTACGAGAGAAAGCAGCATGAGCTCAACTCTACACCGACCTGATCATCACACACATACTCACCAGGCTTGCCATGCAAAATTATGTTTTTATTGGACAAAACTTAAGGATCTTTAGAAAATCCATCTAGGATCTCCTTAAAAAAGCCTTTCCCTGGTCCTGGAGTCGAACGAACACTCCAATAGCAGCTCACAATCCTAAACTTCTTGCCCTGCCATTCACAGGCTGATCTCTTCTTCAGGAAAACAGAGACATTTCCAAGCTTAAAGCATACAAGCAAAATCCTTACCCAAAGAAGTAGTTTTCTGCCACTGAATGAGCCTCTTCATCTAGGGGGTCTGATGGAAGGACATTCGCCTCATGTATTTGGGAAGTCTTTTTCTTAGTCTCAAAGAAAGCATGGAAGAAGCAAAACCTAGAATTCACAGAAATAAGAACGAAATTAAGAGCCAGCTGGGTTGTAATAAAGCAAAACCAGCCCATGTGTCCAAACCAAATAGCACCACATATTCATCACATTTTTCCTCAAGGATGTCCAAGCACTGAAAAAAGTCACTGTTTACAGTAAGACCCTTTCCTCAAGTACACAAGGTAAAGAAGACAGAAGGATGCTCAGGACTTCACAAAAGTGAAGTGCCAACCGTTGAAGCCACACAATACAATACTCATCGGACTGTCAGACTGGGGTCATAGTCTCCAAGACTTTTAAACTGACAGATAAATACTTATTAAGATCTGATGCAAAGATTACAAGTACTGTCTTCAAGCAGTTTCAGTAACCAGAAACCTAAAATTTACTGAAAACAAACAGGACTAAGGTGATTTTATGTGCCTGAACTACTTATGACAAGAGTTTGCCCAAGTCTGCAGAAAGTATTTTGAAAACAGAACCTAGTCTCCTAAACTATTTATGTTATGGAATATTTCCACTACTGAATTTGCCTAGTGTCATGGGGACAGCTTACCTGGAATATTGCTATAGAGCTAAACATAATTATTCCAAGCACATGTGGCAGTAAGTCTTTAAATCACTCTCACCTGGAAATATCCATTACAAGGCTCTCTTCTTTTTTCACCGGACTTTCAAGGATGTTAGCAAGTCGGTGGATGATCCATTTTCTTAATCGAGCAATCTTATGTTGTGCTCTTTCAATAAGGAAGTGGACACAATCAGTAGTCTGAACACTATCCCAAAATAAACACAAACCACACAATCCACTACAGCAAGAGATGACTTACAGATACTTAGAGGCTTTACACTAAAGATAATAGTTATGTAGTAAGAAAGCAACAGGTAGATAAGAAGAGATATAATCTTCCCAAGTTTGCTTCTTACTGTGCAAAAGACAGTCTATTTACCCCACTGAGGTACTGCAGTTCAGCAAAAAGCACTTCAAGAATTGCAGTAGTCAGTAGAGCGAGTTTATAGGCACACAAGTAACACACAGACATACTGTTTTAACAGCTTACATCTTCTTTGGAAGAGGCCCCTGCAAGTAACCCAGTACCCACAGCACCAATTTGTGGGTATTCAGCAAGTAGCAGTGCCAAGGAGGACAGAACTTTCTCTTGGGAAGTTTTCCTAGCTAGAAATTGCTACAAATGCCTACCAAGGATATAAATATTTACAAGCTACTCTTGAGACATGGAAGGGTGTGCTTTGCTGTGGGCCAAGAAGATGAGAGCACTCAGGCCAGTTTAACAGCCACTAAAAGGGATGCACAATTCCTACAAAGACCTGAGAGTCTGTAGTGAATAAGGAAGCCACTGGACCTTTTTGCCAAAGCAGTTGTCAGGGCTAGAAAAACAATAGAAAAGGCTTCTTTGGTGACCCAGTCTGCTTTGGTCAGGCTGGCTAGTTCTCACCATGCTTGCTCCTTATTTGCAGAATTGAATTTTGTCCCAGCAAAAGAGTCAGATGCTGAGGCTAAACCTTCTGGGGCAGAGGAAATAGAACAGGCAACAATTGTCTACTCATGAGAAGGGAACCAGCAAATGTTGGCTGTCCAAACCAGACTTCACACAGGTAGCTACTCTAACCACAAAACAGAAAGAGGAAGGTGCATCATCTATACACTCACATGTTTACATTCCCCTGGTTCTGTTTTTGCCGGTTACTTGAAAAGTCTAAACAACAGTCAAAGTCTGGACTGAGGAACATGTCTTTGAGCCAGTCAACGTATTTTTGCAATGCCACTGGCTGTAGGTGTCTGACTACCCTGGAAGAGCTGGACAACACTGGATAGCCTTGATTGGTGAGAGTAGAGAAGCCGATCATCACTGCCAGCTGCCTCTCCGGGTCATCACAGCTGTTCAGAAATTCATCTATATATCCCTCCATCTCTGGAGCAAACTTAAATCGGTCTGGAAGCTAAAAAACACAGTCAAACAAGCAGGTTAGGAACCTCACACTGAGTCTGAGTGTCTTTGTAAGTACAAATCACTTTACAGATTTGACTGCAGCATAATTAAGTTTTTAAGTAAATTAAAGTCACATGCCTGAACATTTGTCATAAGGCATAGAGCAGGTCATCAATTTCACCTCATGGTCTTCCTCACATAGAAGCAACCACTGTAAGCAACCACAGAATCCTGTCATGTACCAACTTCAACCCTTTAATTTGCACCTTCCCCAACAGTCAGGCTTCAGCAGGATGGACCACATGCTGGCCAGTGCAGCTAAGCTCCTAGCCTGGTCAGCTCTTTCTTTGGGTGAAAGTCTAGGGTGTTTCTCACATCATGTGCCTTAGACGTTCCCTTGATTTGGAAATTCACCCACATCAATTCCAGTCTCATCTAGCAGCCCTGGAGCCTGCTGACCTACAGTGGGTAGAACAAATCCCACCTCTTCTCCCTGGCGTCTCAGAAGTGTTGAGGCATTCTGAAAGGAGGGGGAGTTGACATGCTTAACCTAAAAACCATATCCTGAGGTGTTGCTGCTTTGTGCTAAGCCCTATCCTCAGTCCTGCCACCGATCTATGAGGCATACAGCTGGCAGGCTGCTGGCCTTGGAATACCTTCCAGCAGCATGCAGACCACCAGGACATGTCCCATCTCACCACATATCCCATTTCCTTATGTTCTTTCATAGCTCACGGTGTTCAACCCCACTCATTTGTTCTGGAAAAAACCAAAAGCATTAACTGGAAAAACTTTGAAGACAGCAAGCTGTGGCTTCATTCCAAAAACGCAATGCAACTTTTGTAAATTAATAAAGCAACACATTTGGTATAGTGTCATGATCAATGCAATGACTTGGCAGGAGCAGAAACAGTAATGAAAGTCTAGGGAACACTGTTCTTTTAAATAAAGGGACTATACATTCCTAATTAACTACAAATCCATCCAATTAAGAAATCTCACACAAAACACAACTTAGCAAGCTCCTGCTTCCACTGTTGGAAAGCTCAATATTTGTGCGTCAGTATGAAAGCTGGGAGAAAACCTCCAGGAGAGACTGCTGTAAACAGGCTAATAACTCACAACAGGGGTTTCATCAATCATCTCTCAACAAAAGCAAGTCAAGTACATTTGCTCCCCGTTGAAAAAAAGTGGATTCAGGAAGATAACTGCCAGTAATACCCGATTCAAGTCTTGCCTAGTTCCATCTCTAACAACAACCAAAATCCCATAAGAAAAGTACAAGATAACAGTATTTGCTCTCCAAAACAATCTGTGTCAAGGAACAAAACAAACCAAAACAAACCCACAAAACCAACAACAAATTCAAGCTAAGATCTTTTCTACCTCCTTATCATCAACAATATTAGGGGTTTCTCTTTCCATATAGTCAATCAATGTCTTCAGTGGGTTTGTACATTTCAGACAGGAATTAAATTAACAAATTTTTTGATGCACACGGAAGAACACAGCCTAATTCACTGTGCAACAAGCATAAAAAGCAAGAAACAGGAAAACAACTAAGTCAGTGGATAAACCCTGGAGAAAACTGGTCCATACAGGGAGGCACCACGGTAAGCACTATTTTCAGAGCAAACCCACACATCTATTGCTGCTTTGATACCAGAACAGAAAGACTGCAAAGTCCTATTCCTCCCAGGAGAGGGCAATGATTTTTGGGCCCACATGAAGAGGCTAAGGATTATGTTACCACAAACGCAAAGCCAAACCCTGTTTTTACCAGTATTCCCTTTTTATTCTTCCTCCCTTTATTGCAGAGCTGTGTTGTTTGCTGGCATCCCAGAAGGGAAGGAGGAAGAGGAGTTCCAAAATCCAATTCCCAAATTAAATTTGTGCTTAAATCTCAGATATGCTTATTGAAACAAGCACTAACATAAACAAAAGCATGAGTTGTCCCTTTTTGTCTTTGACTTCAAATGTTCATGCAACACCCAGCACAATGACAGACAAAAAGGAGCTTCTGGACACACAAAATCAAAAGGACTGTTAAAGGATGACATATGACATTGTCAATATGCTGAGGGCTGCCCTTCCTCTGCTTCCCCCATAGTTAGAGCTTTCTCAGCAACATCAATGAAAGCAGGTGGATCAGTGCTGAACAATTTCAAAACCCTTAAAATAAGTCTGAGTGAAAAATACACAAATAGGCAATGACGATTAAACACAGTCTATATTCAGCCCACTGCAATCACTGGTCATACAATAACCTTGTTTTTAGTAAGAGTCCAAGGTCTAAAATTACATAAACTTTTTTTATACAAGACAATGTGAAACTAGAAAGGAGGGTGGAGAGGACTTCTCAGGACAGGGTCTTTAGCCCTGAGCACAAGTACTTTCAGAAGATCTACCTGAGTCGTTACGACGTGTTCTCCATACTGCTGCATCACTTTCCCTTTGAGAACCATCTGTAGCTGATCCAGAGACAACAAGGGGAGAGCACTGCCCAGCAACCGGTAGCACATGTAACTGAGTGGAAACAAAGAAGATTCCCTCAAGTAGAGGCACAGCAGTAAAGCCACACACAAGGGCAAGACAGAGAAGAAGTGGTGGGGCAGGCTACATGGAACATGCAGGAAGGCAGAAGTAAAAAATTCATGGACCCTGTGTTCAAAAATTTTACTGCCCAAAGCTTCTCTTCCGACTAGCGCAGCTGCTACAATCTCTCCCCGTAGCAGGTCCTCTGCTGTCTAGAAATAGATGAGTCCTCACCAGCAGTTCCTTCCTCAGTCCACTTTCTGGGTCTCTTCTTCCCAGGTATTTTATTTCCACAGGCCTAATAAAAACTTGCTTAGTTTTTGACTACAGAAATTTACTTAGTTTTGACTGTGACTTGCTGCCAAATTTGATCAGAATTGCCCAGTGGGCTCAGGAGTTATCAGATGGACAGCACTAGCCTCATTTCTGCAGATCAGGCGAAAAAAGCAACACTGTTGAGCATACAAAGGGTATCAAGACTTAAACTGCTCAGGCTTGGAAAATAGTTTCCTTTTACTGTGATACTCATGTAATACGTTAAGAAAATTTTTTGAAGGTGCACCTCTACAACTTTTAAACTCTTCATCTAAAAAAGATTTAAACCTGGCCACAGACTGCCTTGCTACGGTTCAGATTAAATTACAGTCCCCAAAAATGCTCACAGTTTTGTATTCTGGATTTTGCAGCATTTTTATACAGCATGAGTTTCAATAGACAACTTAAATAATCCTACTAAGATCTAGTATTTGACTTGGAAAAGGAGCCGAAATAGCTAGTTATGATGTCAGCGACAGCCATATCCTACTTAAAAACATGGACCATGTCAGAATCCAAATATATCCAGGCATTTTAATTCAGTCCATCCCACAAAGCACAAGTCCGGCAGTTAGACAGATTTCAGAACTAGGGTTTGTCTAAGCAGGAGATGTCCTTCTTAAACCACGCAAACAAAGCCGAATGACTCTCCCTCTCAACCACTTAGAAAGAAAGGGACAGTACAGCTCCTCTGACAAGTCTTGTAGGAACAAGCTATAGATTTAAGACACCTTTATGCCCAATGAGGTGCATCACCTTTATGTGCTGTCCTAGTTAAATTTAACCCCAGTTTGTTATACGTCACAATTCTAAGAGGAATCTTACTAACTCCTGGATTTAGGCTCCCTATAAAGTTTCTCATTAATACCTAAATAATCAAAAGCAAGCATTCTCACATTGCTCATGAGAAACCATACACTCCATCCTACCACAGGGCAGCAGCAGAAAGACTGGGGCAAGAAACAGAAAGATAATATGGAAAAGAACAAACAACGTATGTTAAAACAAACCTCACAGGTCCTGATTTCTCCTTCAATAGCCCATTCTCCACACCTTCTTTCCAGAACAGTTCAAAGGCACCTTCCTTCAGTGAAACTTTCAGCAAATCAAACACTACACTGGGCAATTTCTTGTCCTTCTTCTCAGACTTGGCAGCACTTTGCAGAAGCTCTACAAGTCTAGAAGAAGAAAGAAAATAATATGAGAGATCTGGCCTGGAAGGGGATTGAAGAAGACCAAATTAATCCTGCTGAAGGACACAGAACATTTCCTGAGCACAGCAGGCTGTGCTTCTTGGGAGAAATGAGAGCTATAATTTAGGAACCTGCGTAACAGTTAGTACCTAACTCTTAACAGCAACTGCAGTGGCAAATACAGGCAGGTATCAGAATGAAAGCCACACCTCCCTCACTGCTAGCCAACAGACAGAGAATGTTGCATTTAACGCTCCTTATTTAAGAACTTACTTGGGAATATTCTTCTCATTTACAACAGTAGGTGAGCCAAACAGCTTCTTCAGATTTTTAGGTTTCAGAACACTAGGGAATTTCTGTATGCCCACAAGCAAAAGGTGCAGGTTGTCTGGAGACGTGAAGGCTGAAGCGAGGTCACTTTGCAAGATGCCAAACAGGACCTCCTCAAACACAGCTTCAGGAACCTAGAACAGGAATGAAAGTGAAAGCATAGGAGAAACATCTGAGGGCATTTTACTAACTTGCTGTGTCATATATGCAAATATCTGCATTGTAGAGCATTTTACTAAAAGCTCGCAGTGTTCTGGAAACTTCAGAAATAGTCTTTATAGTGACACAACCAAAAATAAATAACGAATGTGTCCAGTACTGCCTGCCATACAGTCCCCAGGTGCTTAACCACGTGGAGTAGGACAATATGTTGTCATCAGATAGCAATCACGGTCAACTGACTCCAGCTGCAATCGTTCTCTTGTCCGACTGCTCCTGTCTGTACAGCCATGCAGCCCAGGGAGGAGGAAACACTCTTGTATTAGCTTTTCATTACACCTCCCAAAAATAAGTTATGTGTTTCAATAGGATTTGCTGTTCAATGTGTTCAATGGTTTTAGAGAAAACTGGATCCAACGTTTTCATCAATAAAATAAGACAAGCACAAAACCCGCTTTGATTTGTATTTTTTAAAGACTGGATTCAAAATACATTTAAACCTAATGTCAAGACTAAATGACACAGAATCCTTCCATACAAAACATCATTTATTTTTGATTTAACACTGTTAGTCTTCACATCTACAAACAATACGCACATACAAGAAGGAAATAAACAAACTCTTCTTTTACTACATACTCAGAGTTCCTTCACTCCATGTCCCTATATCCTTTCACTCCCAACAGCCCAAAATTCAACCTCAGGCCCAGGCATGGTGCATAAAAAAGGAGGTTTGCTGTCCAGAGTTTTCAGCATACTTCTATTCAAAAGACCATAGGATCTAACGTACCACCCAAGCAAGTCAACTGGGAAAAAGCAGACTATGGTTTTGTCCATGATGAGATCAGACTAAGCTAAACCAGAGCATCCTTCCCAGAATAAAAGCATCTGCCTGCAGACAATATAGAAAACAACTCCCACAGTTTAAACTCACTCTTGCACACACACATTTTAACTTTCAACTATGAACAAACTAAGGAAAAAGCAGTCCCCAAAGAAAAGTCCTCCCTCCTCCCACCGACCAGCTGCTGTGGCTATACCTCAGACATGATGTCAATAAGAGTTTTGCGAGGGAGATCCCTGAGGTGTGCTTGGTGATGCGCCAGCTGCTGGAGAAGCTGGATACTCTCCAGCAGAGCTTTCCGGTCCTAGAAAGGAAACATAAGCCAAAAACAGAGGACATATATCAAAGATTAAGCTGAAGGCTTAGGTAATAACCCACTCTTACGCCTACTTGTACTAAGAAACCTACACAATTGCTTCCCGATAGGCCACTCAGGTTTTCCCGAAACGGTGTTTTGTGGCTGTATGTGACAATAGATCCCTTCCTTCCAGGAGAGGTAGAAACCTCCTGTACTATCTGACACAGTTCCTACATTCTAGTCAGGAACAGATATTTAAAAGGCACAAAAAGTCCACGAATAATGCAAAAAAAAAAAATGAACTGAACTTGATGCTTCGAATCCCATCTCATCGAATAGCCAATGACCCAGCCTTTCTCTCTACATCCTCTCTCTACTTCAGACAGCCCTAGAACCACTAGTGAAAAACAACATAACAACAGTAATGTCACCTTAATAAGACGGCCAGATTGAAACAGAGCCACAACTCCAAAAAAGTTTCCAAAAGCAGCATTTCTCACGAGTTTCTGGAAAGGAAAAAAAAAAGGCAGCGGTTAAAAATCCACTTCACTGATCGGTTAGATTTCAACGTCCAGCTACAGCACTGATCAGTGGAACAAGATGGCTGGAAGATCTAGCCTTGAACACCCTGCCATATAAAGATAACATACTGAAAAGCACCCCCCTGCACTATGTTTAAGAACTGTCCTAGATTATCTTTCCATCACATGGATGAATCTCAGCTAAAACAGGGCCAGATGACAATGTCATCAACTTCCAGTTTTCACAAATACTTCTCTTATTTTATCATAGTCATTTGCTTTAGCAAGAATGCCAAAACTACAGTATCCAGGCACCAAGTCTTCAAGGAACACAGAACGGTTAATTTAAACTAGCTGTTGGCCAATGCAGCTCTGAGCTAACTCACCTTTTTCACTTTTTCCAGATTGTGTTTTTCTTTTATCTGTTCCAGGACACTGCACATTGGAATTTCCTCAAAAGCTTGCAAAACCTGAGGAGATGGATGGAATAGCTCAGTTTGCAGTTCTTCCATTTTATGAAGTTTTATCGGGTTCAGCCAAAACAGAGCTGAACAGTTGTTCAGCATAGCAGTAGATGTGCTGCTTTACTAGGCCAGAATAGAGACAACTAGATCAGTAGAAGATGTGCCAAAATAGGAACTAGTGTAGACATAAACATAACTGCTGATATTCCTTTTTTTTTTTTATGTACATGACATAGCAGGATTAATAATGAGAACATTTTGCTGCAACTGCATCACCCTGTAACAGAAGCAATGAAACTTTTTCAGCACGGGCAAGGCCCTGATCTCAGCAGGAAGAACACAGGCTCTTCTACATAATCAACTTCTTAGGCAAGATAAGGTCAGATCCCACTGGTGATCCCAACTGCTGTGATGCTAGCTATGTTAGACTCAAACAGCATGGAGGAAAAAAAAAAAACCCACAACTTTGAAGCATGTGTTAAAGGGTTGCTTTTTCAGATCTCGCACATAAACTGCCCAACACCAGGAGAAGGTCAGTCTTAAGACGTCGCAATAGTTCTAAACGCAGCATATTTGAAAACCTGGTCAAAGCTGGCAAATTAAGGATGGTTCTTGAAGCAGGGCAGAATTCTGTAGCAAGAGTGTGATACTGGTATAGCTTATAACCTTCTAAGCGTATTGTTTCTAAAACGGACTAGCACCATTTAAAACTGCACAGCTTTCCTACGCCGGCTGCCAGAGCCTTCCCCGCCACCTGCATGCAGAAGGTGCCAGAGGGGAGCCCTCCAGCCTCCTCACAGGCAGCACGGGGGGACCCCTGGACCTGACGGGGGTTGGCGAGGGGCCGCAGAGCTCCGAGCTCTTGCTCTGCTCCGGGAAATACTGACCTGCGCCAGGGCCAGGCTGAAGCCCGGGCGGGCGGCCTCGCGGGTGGCTCCCAGCCCTTCCACCAGACGCTTGAGGGTGTACTTGAGCTCGTCGTCCTGGAAAAGAGAGAGAGGGAGAGAGAGAGATCCAGCTCCGGCGGTGCCCGCGCTCCTCCGAACCCCCGCCGCACGCCCGGCCGGCGCCCCGCCGTGCCTCTGCCCGGACAGACCCGTTTCCAAGCGTGAGCGGAGGGAAGAGCGGTGCCGACCCGGTGCCTGCCCGCACCCACGGCCCGGCCGGCCGGCCCCGGCCCCCGCCTCACCTTCCTGCCCTCCCTTAGGTGCCGCAGGAGGTTCTCGGTGGCCGCCAGCCGCACCTCCTGCTCCGGCTTGGCGATGTCCCAGAAGAAGTCGAGGAAGGCGCGGCCCTGCCGCAGCACCCCGCGGGGGTCGGCGACCACGCCGCCGCCCTGTCCCCCCAGCTCCGCCATGCCTCCGCTGCCGCACGTGGGCCGCCCCCGTCCTCCGCCCGCTCCGCCTCTTCCGGGGTAGCGGGGCCCGAGCGGGGACGGGCCTGTCAGCCCCGCGGCTTCTCCTCAGCCCCCCGCTCCCCGCAGGGCCGCGGCTCTCCTCAGCCCCGCGGCTTCTCCTCAGCCCCGCGCTCCCCTCAGGGCCGCCCCTCAGCGCCATATTCCCCTCGCCGTCTCACAGGCCGGCAGTCCCACAGGCCGTGGTCGTCCCTCCACTGCCCCAAAGGCTTCCTTTGCTTCCCCGTGCCCCGGTTAGCAGGTTTTGAGGGAAGGTTGGAATTCTCTCCCCGCGGGGAAGCGGGGGGGGTGAAGAGGGCTGAAGCCCTACGGGGCACGGAGCGCTCCGTCTGTCCGTCTGCAATACGGCGGTCCAGCCGTGCCGGGCCGAGGGCGCCGGACGTGTTGGCACAGGTGGTTGTGCTATGAGAATCTCTGTGTCTCGTGGATTTTATTATAAAACCTGAAATAATAGCCTAGGAAAAGGAAACAAATCGTTTCGTGCAAAGGCTACGTTTTTAAGGGCATCAAGAAACTTTCGGCTGCGTTCTATTTACAGTAAAATACAGCGCTATTCCTCAGCTGCCGTGCAAAAATTGCGCACGCTTGCTGCCCTCCTTGCAGACTCCCTCACGCCATGCCAGTCGCAGGAGTGTAAAGAAGAAGCCTTAACGCCTGGAGCACGAGCCGCCTCTGCTCTTCATCCCACCCGCAGCCACTGCAAAGTGATCTGGGGACACAGGAGAGGCCAGCGGCTAACACACCGGGCCGATTCAAGCACGCTTCAGAGCCAAAGGCCTAGGCTGGTGTCGCCGATGAACGCCCAGCCCTGGCCCCGGGAGCCCCCGGCAAGAGCCCGGCCGGTGAGCGGCTCTGACGGCGGCGGGGCTCCCTGACAGGCAGTAGCGTAGACGGCCCCAGCGGGGCGGGGAGCTGGAGACAGGCACCGCCAGGGGCAGCCCTGGCCCGGGCTCCGCCGTATATAAGCGGCGCGGGGTCCTGCGGGCGCGGTCCTGTCACGCTCGCACGGGGAGGAGGCTGAGGTGGCGATGGCGGATTTTGATCCTTACGACGATCGGGCCTACAGCAGCTTCGGCGGCGGCCGGGGGTGAGCGCGGAGCCGCGGGCGGCGCCAGGGCCGGGGCCGCTGGGGAGCGCCGAGGGCTC
>VYZV01041165.1:97431-107761 GCA_013401275.1 Pandion haliaetus | reverse complement strand
CCCCCTCCCCCACCCCCCCACTGGCAAAGCTGTGGTGTTTTGGGCTGGTGTGGAGGGGTTTGGCATCACCCTGGGGGCAAGCACCGGCGGCGGCTGTGCCATGCATTGGGTGCGGCACCCATGGGCAAAGCACCATGCTCTTTCCTTTTGCCTCCCTGCCAAGTTAACCCCCCCAAAAAAGCCTCTGGTCCCCGTCTGGAAGCACCAGCAGTGGGTACTTCAGCCCCCGGGGCCTCCAAGGGCCGGCTGGGTTTTGTCGTGATATTTTATTTTCCATTGCAGCACCACCGCAGAGATGGGAGGCCTGTGTGGAAGCAAGTCCTGCACGGCTCGGTGCTGTGGGGTTTGGGGAGCAGCCCTGAGGCTCTCCAGGGGTTTAAGCAGATGATGGGCTTGGTCTGCAGTAAAAGAGCTTTATTCTGAATTCCTGTGATGTGTTTTGGAAGTGGTTTAGGTCATTCTGGAATAGGAGCCGAGACCAGCTCTCCAGGTAGGTACCCCAAACCCCAGACCCCCGTTGTGTCAGGGGCAAGGTTTTCCAAGGCACGTCAGGCATTTGGCATCTGCTGATGGTTTTTTTGATGGGGTACAAGGAAGTGCAGAGCTCAGCATCCTCTCAATGATGGGACTGTGCATAATTCCTCCAAACTCCTGCAGAAACTCCAATCACAAATTTAATGGAAACTCTGATTTAGGTGCTTTTGACCATCCTGACACTAAGGGTCGAAATCTGGAGTTAGGAGCCAACCCTTAGACTGGCCAAGGATGGATTTAAGTTTCAGGCAAGTTTTTATTAAAAAAAAAAAAAAGCACCTTTCAAAATGTGAAACTTGGAATATCAATATTTGCATGTGCAAAACTTCTTCAGCAGGGAAGATTTATGATGTAAAAAGAAACAAATCAAACCGAGCCAGGTTTGTGGAAGTTTTTTTGCTAATTGTTATTTGGATTTTTAAAATCCCCTGCAAATTCCCCTGACTAAAACACAATCAAAGCAGTGTCCCTTCCTGACGATTAAAAAATGAAAGCAAAGAGGAGGGGAAAAAAAACCACCCTGTAAGAGGCTGACCTGTTTTCAAACGCCTGCAAAAAAAGCAAGCATCACCCCGCTTGCATTGCTGCGTTTTGGGACTGAGCCCAGCTGCAGCTCCCTGACCAGGGACCAGTGGTGGGTCTCCTCCATCCAAGGACCTTGCATCCAGGCAAGGCAAGGTTGTGGAGATACCCTGAGTATCTTTTTTTTTTGGCTAAAATTGGTGTTCCCCCTGCCTGAGTTTGGAAACCCCCCTGCCTTCTGCCTGCAGCAACCCCAGCCCTGCCCACAGCAATGCTCGGGCTTCCCCCTTTGCCATGAGCCTGGCAAGGAATTTGGTTTCTGCCCCTGGCAGAGGCTCGTTGTTATTAATATCCCTTGTTATTTATTTTGCGGCGGCGGTGAATGGCTGTAACCGGATTGCTGCAAACAACCTGGGCTGCTCTTTCTCACTTTGATCCCTGAAACTTTTGGCAATTCCCTGCTCGCCAAGCCCACGCCGGAGCCTCCCGAGGGCGGGTGTACCTGTGGGGTGACCACCTGGTCTTTAAAGCAAAATAGTGCCGCAGCGGTCCCCTGAAACTAAAGAGTGGCGGTGAGAAGTTCCCAGCAGCCGGGAGCAATTCCCTTATGGGAAATGGGCACACAACTGCGTGCAATGGGGGGAAATGGGGAAAAAAAATTGGGGTTTGGGGAAATGGGATTTGTTTGGTGCTCAGAGCACATTTGCTAGGACAGGAGGACGCAGTCCAAGAAGATCATTTTCACTTTTGTTTTTGCAGTTTTCCCGAGGTAAAGCCTTGCGGCCGGTGCGGGTTTGGGAGCAGGACTGGCGAGGTTCACCCGCCCTGCAGTTCAGTTCTGCAGTAAGACCACAAAGTGAAAATGGCTGGAAACAGGGAAACGAGAAGTGATTTATTTTTTCCCCCCCGTTGCGGCTGAGCCTGACACAGGTTGCGGAGGAGCAGCCTGCGCTGTGCCGGGGTCGGCATCACACTGAGCTGTGCTGCCCCGCGTTATCCCAGTGAGCCAAACAAGCTGGGAAACCCACTGGGATGCAGGCAGGGGATGTCCCCAGCCGGGGCTGGCCAGCCATGGCGGGAGGGGACAGGGACAGGGCATGGGCCTTTGTTTCCCCTCCTGGCTTTGTTTCCCGATGGCCCCATTGATGAAGCCCCATGTGGCCAAACAGCCCCTGACCCACCCTGAAAATCTTTTTAATTTGATTCAACAGCTCCTTCCTTCTCACCCACGGAGGCAGGGTGGATTTAACACTCGCCAGTGCAGTATTTTCCTGTAGCCCTATTCCGGGGACAAATTCCTAAATCACCTGATAAATTATAGGCTTAAAGCTGCTGCTGCTTTTGAGAGCACGAGCCCTGAGTTTGCAGGACACAGTGATGCTGGCACTGTGGGATGCTGCATGTGCTGCAGATGAGGGGTGCACACATGAATTAGTGGCTATCCCTATTTTTTTTTAGCCAATATTTCAGGCCTGGGAGAAGATCTGATGGGGAAATGGGTGCCCAGTGCTTGGGAAAAGCTGCACCTCTGCAAGGTCCCCTGAAAAGAAGGTGCTTGAAATCATTCCCTGCTGCTTCAGCTCAGCAGGGCTCTGCAAAACTGCAGGCGCTGGATGTCTGCCCCCAAAATGCAGCCACCTCTGGGGGAGGATGTGGGGGACCAGAGGGTGGCTCCAGGGTGGGAGGACATCTCATCCAGCTCTGCCCCATGTCCCGGCAACTATCACCGAGCCCCGCAAAGCTGCATTTGGTATTTAGGTGCTTAATTCCTGCTAATTTCCCTGGGAAAGAGGAAACCGGATCTTCTAAGGCAGCTCTGGAAAAATTCTCAGCCCAGGTTGTTGGGTAATTGGAAGGGCTACCCGACTAATTAAGAGTGTAGTGTGTTTGTCACCTCCAAAGCCCTCTTGAACAACAGTTAATTAATCCGCATGGTTCCGGGCCTTGCAGAGACAGGTATCATTACCCTCATTTTGCAGATGGGGAAACGTGTGGTTCAGAGGTGGTGTGATTTGTTCGAGGCCAGGTGAAGAGCATGTTTCACCAGTGTTAGCATCCAGTCTGGTGCTCAGGCTGCAACATGTCCCTCTCAGATGCCTTTGCTCAGCATTGCTCATCAGGGAGGTTTCATGCTGTGCCTGGAGCATCCCCGTGCACTGCCCTGGTCCCTGGCTGCATTGTGAGTATCATTTGCTGAAGATCCTCCTTCTGCACAAGCGGTTTTGCAAAATGCAAAGCCACAGGCAGGACCCGGCTCACTCTGAAGCTGAGTTTTCCCATTTCCAGCATCCTTGGGCTGATGGAGGCAGGGGAGCACATATTCGGCTCCTCTATGCGGAGGAGCACCTCTTGACTGCTCCCGGTGTCTCCAGGGAGGGAATACATCTCAGCTGGCAAAATGCAGCTCAGGCACAGGAGGTGCCCGAGGTTGGGCAGGAGGACAGCAGCAAGGTCTGACCCAGGTCTGGCCTTACTGCTTTGGTTGTGTCCGTCTCTTCCAGTGCATGAGTTAGCTGAGCTCTGCGTGGCTGGGATTAATGTTCATGGCATTAAAGGACCCAGCATCCCTCCAGTTGCTGCAGGGATGAGTGGAGATCCCCACGTTTCCACCCGTTTCTGCTCTTTCTCTGCAAGAAAAGTAATGGCTGCACAGGCAAGAAGGCTCTGCAAATGGGTCCAAGATGATTAACTGCCTTCCTTAATTCTTGCCCAGTGCAATATGGTGAACACCACACTTGCCATGCTCCGTGTTTGACTTTCTTAAGGCACTGCAGGGCTGAACTCCTCCTGGGAGGAGATCTCCCGTGTGGAGCATCCTGAGACCACAGCCCTTGGGAAGGGCTTTCCTGAGATTCACCATGTCCTGAAGAGTTTCTAGCAGACAAGAAGAAATACTTCTCCTTCCTCCAAAAAGCAGTGGGACTTACTCAGGTCCATGCAGGAGAGGCAGTAGTGGAGCGAGGCACACAAGATCCATCCTTTCTCCCATTGCCGTTACCTCGGAGCTTGTGTGCAAATCCCTGCTGAAATATTTATTACTGGCTGCAATCAATAATTAGCCCCCAGGAAAAGACATTTCTGGCAGACAGCTCCTCCACTTGCTTTCGGAGGGTGGTATGGGGCCAAGGCATGCGGGTTGCTGAGCGCCTGCACCCCATCTACACCCAGGGGAGAAATGGGGTGGAAAGGGGGGGGCTGAGCACTGGGACAAGGGTTGCTGTGGGTGTGTGTGGGTCTCTGTGAAGTTCGCCTTAGGGCAAAGTTGGAGGGGAAGGGAGGGAAAATTAGGCCTTATGCCTGTCCCAACCCTCCAGTGTTGAGGGGCCCAGGCTGACAAAGAGTGTGGGTGCCCTTTGTGCGTGGAAAGAAATGGCCAAATCTGCCCGGACCAAGCCAAGCATGTCAGGTGCTGTCTTGTTTTGAAACCTCTGCTGGGAAGTCACCCCTGGGATGGCTTGGCCGCCTGGGCAGAGAGTCATGAGGCTAGTTCTGGTGCTGCTGGGCACGCGTTGGGCATTACTCCCCCGCCTGCCCCTCCAGCGGCGCTGCCGGACACAGCGTTTTCTGTTTGCAACTGGGAGGTGATGGGGGCCAGATCCCCTGACTCCAGGAGCTGGGGATTTAGAGGAGAGCCTGTCCGCTTGGCCACAGTGTGGGGCAACTCTGGCCATGCCAAAGGAACCAGAGGTGAAGCCACCCCCATCCCCATGGCGCAATGTCCCTGATGGGGGGACAGAGGCTGGGGGCGGGCGTGGGCCCCTGATGCCCTGGTCAGCCACAGCGACCACTGACCTGTCCCTATCCCCACGCACACTATGCCTCATCCTTCCTCTTGTTCACCGGCCCTAAAAAAACTGGCTTCAGGCGTGCTGAGCACCCTTGGGTGCTGAGCTGCTGCCTTCCACACTGCAGGGCTTGGGCTTCATCCCCCCTCAATCTCAGCAGCCAGGTTTAATCCCACCCCTCCCTTCAAACAAAAATTGGGATTTGCTTTTAAACCCCTGCCAGCAGGAGCCAGGCTTGGAGGGGCTCGCTGCTGCCTGGGTCTGTAATATATATAACCCCATATATGTAAATATATACATAAACCCCCTAATATATAGCTCCCAAGAGCGCTGGCTGAGCCGTGGCAGCCCACATGGCACAGGGTGAGCAGGACGAGCCAGTGGGGCTGGAAAGCGGCTCTGGCTCAGGCAGGGACGCTTCTGCCGTGCCCAGGCAGCCACCCCCTGCCTGCACGCCCCAACCTGCCGGCACCCGTGGGGACATGTCCCTGCCTGTCACCCCAGCTCAGCTGCGGCAGGGTCTGGTTTACCCGCTTGAGCCAGCGTGTGCTTCTCCCGTCCCCTGGGATGGTGAGGATACATTTTGGGTGTTGCTGTCAGTGGGACGGGGAAGGGGGTGATGCTGGAGGGCTGCTTTGGTTCGGGCACCCCAAGGTGGAGCACCCCATTATCTTTGGGGTGCTGCTCAGTGTCCTGCAGGTGGGTGCCCCGTGCTCCTCGGCTGCTGGCCATGCCACCTCCTGGGGCCTGGGGTGGGCTGCTCGGCTCTGGCTCTGGTCAGGGAACTGGGATGCTCTGGGGCTGCAGCCATCGCTCTGGTGCACAATGGCCTTTTGTCTGCAGGGCTGCCCCGGGAACATCCCGCCATCCCAGCTTCCCAGTAACATGAAACCTCCTCAGGGCTGCCTGCTGGAGCACAAAGCCTGGAGCTGCTGGGGGGGGCAGCTCCAGCCCCATTCCTGTCTCCCTCCTCCGTGCTTTGGCACATATGCACCGAGTGTGTTGGGGCTCAGGTGGGTGGTGGGTGGCCACCACCCAAGCTGGGGTCCTGCATCGCATGGCTCCTGCTAGAAAGGGGGTGGCATAAATCAGGGGACCACCAGGAACGGAGCCGTGTGCCATCCCTGTGCCCACAGGAACCTCCATGCAAGGATGTGACCGACTCATGGTGGGGGCTCTGGCAGCTTCCTCACCCCGGGGCTCTTCATCCTCAGCAGACAAAGAGCTCCCCACCATTGCTCCCCAATCCTCCCAGGGCATGTGCCAGCAGGTGAGAAAATACCTGTGGGTGCTCCCTGGACCCCCTCTCCCTCTGCAGCCCCAGCGCAGCCTGTCCCGGGGCTGGGGGCTAACAAAAAGGGGTAACGAGGCCAGGGAGGAACTGCTGTAAATCATTAACGGGGGGTGCTGCAGAGGAGAATACGAAGGGTCATTGTGGTTCGCAGGGGAGTCTGGCTGCCTTTTTTTTTTTTATCAATTGCAAGTGGCACACCAAAACTAAACAGGGCAGCNGGTGCTGTAGGGGGTGGGGGGTAGCCGGTACAAAGGGTAGGTGGTACATGGTGCAAGGGGTGGGGGGGATGCACTACAAGGGGCTTGCAGGGGGCTGGAGGACGTGTGGTGCAAGGGAATGGGGGACATACAGTGCCAGGGGCAGGGGCCATGTTTTTCCTGCCCTTCCCATTTGAAGGGCTGGCTCCTCCAGCCCCTGGACTCTCTGCAGGCCATGTGTGATGGGGAAGGAACCCCCCAGCTCCCTGGCCAGCTGGCAGCTCCACTGCTGTGCAAAGGCCACCCTGAGCTGTCCCTGCTGAGCACCCAGTTTTGTGCGGGGCCATGTCCTGATCTCATCCTCCCACCTGGGCCAGCACCCCAGGGGACACTTATGAGCCACTTCCCTGGTACCTCTGGGACAGGAGACACAGCTCAGGGGACGGTCGTGTCCAGAGCTGCTGCCATTCACCCTCGCTTCCATATTTCCCCCCCCGTGGGGTGTTCCCGGCACTGCCCTCCATGCACAGGCGGGTGTGCGGACACAGGCACCATGTACTTATTTGCCCGGGGTTGTGCTCGCTGCCGGTGACCCCAAGTTCACTGTGGCAAAGGGGACGCATCGGAGAGGCTGCTCCTTGTCGGGGCTCCAAGAAAACACTTTTCCCAGCCAAATTCCTTGACACTTTCCCTTTTACTCAGCTCCGGTTGGAAAAGCATCGGGGACCGAGGGACTTCCCTCCGTCCCAGTGACTCAGGTGGTGGTCACGCGTGACTCAGCTGCTGGCAGCGTCCCCCGCTCCAGAGGCATGGGGGGGCCTGGCGTGACCGCAGAGGCAGGGAAACAGGAGGAGGAGGCGATGCCGGAGGTGACGGGATGGGTGACGGGGCCAAGTTGGCTGCTGGTGTAAAGGAGGGAGCCGGGAGCCAGAGCAGCCCTGGTCTCTGCTGTGGATGCTGTGACTCGTGTTCCCGTCCACGGGCTGGGGTGTTTAAATAATGGACTTGGGGGGAGATGGGTGACAGCGGGCAGTGGGTGCAGCACCTTATGGGTCAATGAATAACCCAAGAGGCAGCAGGGCTGGGTGGGAAGGGGCATCCTGAGATGTAACCAGCAGGTTCTCCTGGGGGAAACACACTCCCCGCTTGCCAAAGTGGTGGGTTTTGGGGCTGGAAAACTGTTTTCTGGCAGAAGAAAAACCCGTGTGCCCACCGAGCTGGCGGCCCCAGCGCCAGCGAGCGGGATGCTGCCTCCTCCCCCCCGGGGCGGAGGGGAGGGCTGCGGGGGGCCGGATCCAGGGGTCCCTGCCAGCCCCCTCTCCGGCGTGCGGTGCCAGCCCGGCGGTGGCACCGCGGTCCCCTGCTGCCACCTAATGGGGAGAGGTCTCTCGGCAGCGGGGTGGTCTGGGGGGGGACACGGACGACGCCCCCTCCCCCGGGGCCTCCTTCCCCGTAGGGTGGGTTCAAGCTGGCGTGGGGTGCGGGTCACCAGAGGGCTGCATCCTCCCTGCAGCCGGTCGGATACGCCGGAGTAAAGGGAGCATCACCTTGGAGCTGTGGGGTTGGGGGACATGTCCTTCTGCGGTGAGGGGAAACTGAGGCACGCAGGGGGCTGATTGCACTGCGGCTGGAGAGGGACTCGAGTGTCCTGGTGCTTACCCCAGGCCACGCGTGGGTGCTGTTGGGCACCCTCCGGTTAGGTCGGCTGTGCCCACCTTGGGGCTGCAAGCAGCTCCTTGTGGGAGCAGTGGATTGAGCCCAGCTGGGACCCCACAGAGGTGTGAACTGGGGCTGCACCCGCAGCTGGTCGCTGCTCCTCAAAGGCAGGGTGGGCAGAAGCTGGCCCTGGCCAGTCCTTGCTCTGCACCCTGTCCTGTAGGGCTTTGCGTTCTTCCCCTGCCTGCAGGCAGGATCTGCCCATCCCTGTGGTGAGTCTCAGCATCCCTTACTGGGGAGCAGGATGGTGCTGGGGCTGGGGAGGGGGAGCTGCTGGGGTGGGCTCGGGTCACAGTGGGGCCGGGCAGGGCTGAAACGCATCCCTGTCTCTCTCAGCAGGCAGCCAGCCCCTGGCAGTCCCCATGGGGGCTTCTTTGGTCTCCTGGGGAGGGGACGGACAGGAGGATGCTGGTGATCCCGGCTGCAGGGCTGAGCCCTCCACAGGCTGTTTGCTTTGTCCCACAAGGACCACAGGGGCAGCATGTTTGTCCCTAGCAGGGGACACGTGGGCATGTGGCGTGTCCCTGACCCTGTGATGCAGCTTGCCCATCCCTTGCGGGGGGACGTGACATCCAGCCCGGCCGGAGGATTAGGGCCGGCTATAATGGGCTGGGTGGTCACTGGCCGTTCCCAGCTCCGGTTACACAGCTCCTGGCCTGAGCACTTCCCGGCAATGCCAGGGGGTCATCTTTCAAATGGCACAGACACACTGGCGGGGGAGCTGGGGCGCAGAGGGCGCACAAAAGGAAAGTGGTGCGGGTCTGGTGGGAGTTCCACAAGGCTGGAAACCACCATGGGGCTGAGAATCCCACCCCTCCCTGCCCCCAAACCCACAGTGGGGCACAGCGGGCTGTGGTTACCCCCGTGGCCCCTGCCTGGGAGGGGGGGTCCTGCACGGTGCCTTCTGCGTTTGTGGCTTCGTTGTGGGGGGGGCAGGAGGTTTCTTGCATGCTCCGGTCCCCCTCCATCCATCACGAGAGCAGCTTGGTGGGAGTTTGCAAGGCTGTCACCCACCTTCCCAGCCGGCTCCAGGGCCTGATTAATTGCTTGCTTAGCAACTGCTAATCTGAGTGTAGGTGCTGAAGCCCAAAGAGGTGCACGTGTGTCTCCCCTTGGAGGGGAGCGTCATGACAGCACGGGCTGGGGGGGGGGCGGCTCACTGTGACTTGGAGCTGGGGGAGGACAGCCCCGTTCCCATTCCCGATGAGAGGCCTCAGGGTCCCTGCGGAGGGAGAACACCCCTGAACGAGTTCACACCACGCCAGCACCCACGCATCACCCTTAAATTGAGGGATGTACTTAACGGCTGCCTGGAGGGTCCCTGCTCCACAGCATCCTTGGGAAGAGCACTTGGGGTGCATCGGCCGGGAAGGGGGGATTTTCCCTGAAGATTTAGGGAAGGTTCCCGGGGGTGGGGCAGGGGGGCTGTTGAAGATGCGACTTGTGTGTCACCTGCTGCACAAGGGTGATGGGAGACCGGTTGCATGGAAGCTGTGTGCTCATGCTGTGCAACACCCTTCGAATGTGGGGCAGGAGGGGATGGTCCCCACCGCAGCCATGTGTGCGTGGGGTGTTAGGCCAGTGAATTGCCCTAAATACCTTCCTCCCTTCCCCCCCCGCCCCGGCCTGAAGGGAGCCCAGTGTGGCCAGATGCCTCCCACTGCATGGGTGCAGTGAGGACGGCTGCCACAGGAAGGCACTGGTGGCCTTTGCTGGAAGTCTGGGGATGTGAGATGCCGAGTCCAGATTTGGGACCCGAGAGCTGGTGCGGGGACCGTGGGCTGGGGTATGCGGCAGCCTGCGGGCCAGGCTGGGGGTCCCGGGGGCTGGCAGTGCTTCCGTGGGACCCATTCGTCACTGCTCCCAGCCCTGGTCAAGGCTGGCTTGTGATATTTGCTGCACAGATTTCTCCAGATTGCTTTTCATCTCTTGGTGAAAACCAACCCACCGTGCTGAGCCCCCCTCCTCATAAACCCCATCCCCTGCTGCTGGGGTGCCCTCTCCCCCTGTGACCCCGCAGCCCCCTCCTCTCCTTCCCCACAGCCAAGCCCCCTTGGAGCTAAGTGATGTACCCGCCTTTGTCTACCCCCACCTTGTCCCAAGGGCTGGGGGCCTTGCTGGACCTTGCTATAGCCAATGCACAGGACACCCCCCCCTCCCCCCCCAAAACCCCTTGCTAGGGGTGCAGCAAGCTGTGCCATCCCAGCATGGCTGGAGTGCCCGTTGCGGAGCTTGGGGTGACGTTTGGCTGCTGAAGGCAGGCTTGCTAGCAAAGGCTTTTT
>VYZV01041165.1:9079-86044 GCA_013401275.1 Pandion haliaetus | reverse complement strand
GGGTGACCTGTGGCTCGGGGTTTGACGGGGGGACGGCACGAAGCAGGGCTGGGGTGGGCTGGGGTGACCGGAGGATCTCACTGACACTGGCTGTTCGCCCAAGGCAGGGCCTGGGGAGGGAGGGAACTGAGCCGATCTGTTGAATGCAGCGAGGAGCTCAGGAAAATGCCAAGTGCCAAAAGAAAAAAGCTCCTTTCCTTCCCTCCCTTTGCTCCCTGTAAGCCGGGCTTTATCCGTACCAGGGCAGCGGGTGGGGGGGGGTGTGCTGGGCACAGCTCTGGCGGAGGGGAGAGTCAGGGCAAGACCTTCCCCCCTGTGACCTGCTGCCTCCGTGCTGAGAGCCGCAGTCCGACGGGATGTGCCGAGATCCTGGCTGCTTTTGGTCAGCCTGGCCGAGCCAGGGGGATGCAGCACTGGGGGCTGCGGCGAGGGTGGGCTATCTTTTTTGTCAGGGTGGTGGGTCCCCGCGGGGAGCAGCAGGCTCCAGCTGCCCTGGGCTGGGTGGGCACAGGCAAGCCCATTTTGGGGAGGGCAGCAGGCGCTGGACTGGTGGTGCTGAGCTGCAACCTGGGCTGTCAGGGCAGCGGAGGGGGAGCTTCAAGGGGATTTTACAGCGGGAACTGAGGCTTGGGTACAGCTGTGGCCTGGCCACACATCCTGGGGACCAGCATCGCCCTGTGGAGGAGCCTGCTGGCTCCCCGAAAAAGAGTGTCACGTGCTTCAACTTTGGCATCAGGCAGGAGGAGGATGGATTTGTCAGCTCAGCCACCCCCTTCCAGCTCTTCCCAGAAAGGCAACGGCTTGAAGATGTGGCAGGTCCTAATTATAACATATGCAAACCCGCTCCTGCCGCCCTCCCCAGCTTTGTGCTCGCTGCGGGCACCATCTCTTCCTCTTGGGCTCTATGTCTAATGGAGGAGTTTCCTCTGCAGGGTGGTCCGATTCCCTGTGCTGTGGATGGCCCTGCGCAAAGCATGGCTCAGGACAGGGGTCTCTGCCCCCGCCAGGGTTTTCCCAGGCTGGGTACGGGCAGGGGCTCGTGCTGCCAGATCGCAGTCTTGGGGTGTAGGTGTGATGGGGAGCAGAAATGCCGAGCAGTGTCACAGGCACCGCTGGGGACCAGCAGTCAGGCTGCACTCTTGCTCCAAGCCAGCGCCATCCCAATTTGCAGAAGGTGATAAAAAATTAATTGTGGGATTTTGCTGCACGTGGCAGGAGCGGAGATGAGCGCCGGCTCCTTCCCTCCCTCTGGCCTCTCCCGGCTGGAGCTCTGTGCACGTTGGCTGCTGGCAGAGACCCCGCGCCGCCTCCTGCAAGGTGAGCTGCTGTGATCTCCGCTTGCTCCGCGGCTGGATCCTGCTTGCCTCCCCCTCGCTGCGCTATCTGATCCTTCAAAGTGAAGGATTAGCCCTGGCCCGCTTAGCAGTGGGGAGGGAGGGGGAAGGAAAGAGCTTGCTTGCCTGCAGTTAAGGAGATATATATATATATATAGCATGATAAATATTCCCTGGGTCTGATCCATGCCCAGTGGGAGCATTTTATTTTGGACTTCAGCATCCTTCAGGGGATGCTCTGGGGCAGCAAGGAGGGTAGAGATACCCGGCTTTTCAGCCCGTGGGGCTCTGAGCTGGGTGCTGGCCGGATCCCGTTGCAGAGAGGTCAAGTTGGCACCCTGGCTATGGGCTTGGGCTTATGCAAGCCTTGCGATACTGGTTCGTGCATCGATCAAGGGATTGGTGCGGGGGGCTGCATCTTGGGGCGCGTCGGGTGGGTTTTGATGGTAAAATCTGGGGTCTCTGCTCACCACTGCCTGCTGAGCCATGCCCTTGCTTTTCCTCCAAGCGAATGCTGGGGTACTTGACCTGAATACTTAAGATTTTGCCTGGCGAGAGAGAACTTAACCTGGCATCCCCTCCCTCCGTGTCTAAATTCTACTGTACTTCACAGAGCTTTTGCAATTAAAAAAACCAGGAGCCAAAGCGAACTTCCTTGTAATCGCTTGCAAGCGGGGAAGAGTGAGCGTGTGCTAATTGGGATATTGTGCTGTGTGCCGGCTGGCCCCGCTTGCCGAAGGAATAGCAGGTGGGGAAAGAAACGGCCTTGATTTTCAAAAAGATGCCAGTGAGCTCATGGCAGCCAGCACGGCAGAAGCCGGCTCAGCCCTCCCAGTGCTGGGGCTGGGCTGGGGAGGTCTCCTTGGTGGTGGGCTGATGGGCGGTTGGCTCCTTGGCAGTCAGGGATGGGGTTGTGCAGGTGAGTGCTGGGCGCAGGCTCTTGGCTGCATCTGCTGGACCTGTCACTGGCTCAGACCTTTGCCTGGCTTAACAAGCCCCATGCAACTGGGTGGGCTCAAAACCAGTGCATGCCTGGAAGCCAACAGGTCCTGCACAGCTGAAGGAATCCCATCCTGCTGCAGGCAGAGCTCTGTGGTCCATGGGAGCGGGGTCTGCTTGGAGAGGGGTGGGATGCTCGGGCCACCCTGCGAGAAGCCCTGGCTGGGATCCAAATAACTCGCCTCGGCTTTGCCCGCTGCTGGCAATGATAAAGCCGTGGTGATTAGTGCTTAGCCGGCGCTTGGGTTGATGGCACATGAGACGTGAACTCGCCTGCCTGCAGTGGCATAGGCTCCACGGAGATAATGGCAGTTTTGACTGGGAGTCCTGCAGGGAGTGGAACGAGGGAGAGAAACGGGCCGTTTCCTTCCTTATTTATTCATTTCCCCCCTTGAAGGAGATTTTTCATTGCTGCAAAATCTCTGTGTCAAGGGGCAGGTCTGGGGGCCTCCAGCAAAGAGCCCTCCTGTGCTGTGCAGCCACAATGGGCCAGGTCTTCTCTGGCCCCAGGGCTGGGGGTCAGGCTGGGCGACCGCTCTCTCAGGATCGGTTGGTGCAATTTGGGGCTCCCTCTGGGCTGTCTGTTCCCAGGGCTGTGGCAGCACCAGACTGGGGAAGGGAAATTTTGCAAACAAACCCCATGCCACACGTGTGTGTGTGTGTGTCTCCAGCTGCCTCTCCTGGAGGTGCACCAGCCGCAGGCAGCAACCACAAGTGCTTGCCTTGGCTCCAAACCACTGGAGTGCAAACCCCCAATGTGGGACAGGCTGGCTGGCTCCGGGGCTGTGTGTCCAGTGGCGATGCAACCGGGGATGCATCCCAGTGCCTGTGAGCACCTGTGGGCTCAGCGGGACATGGTGAGCCTAGATTGTGTCTTGCTGCAGCCCTGCAGGTGCCGGTGCAGCCCCAGCCCATATGGTTTTTGCAGGGGTGCATGGAAGGAGCTGTGGGAAGGAGCTGCAGAGGTGAAGCCCAGGATGGCCAGTCCCTACCTCTGGGACATGGTCTGTCCTCTGGGCACTGGAGCTGGTTTTGCAGCAGGAGCTCTGTGTGGCGCAAGGGAATTTTTAATCAAAAATTCGATTTCTCCTGCCCAGCTGAACCCTCGCCCTGTCCCATCCAGGGGTCTTTGTGGATGGCGATGCCGGTGGCTCGGTGGCATGGCCACCGCTAGAGGGGGGCAGGATGCCACCGTGCGGGACTGGCCCTGTGTCCTGGGGTGCTGGGGACTCACAGGGCAGGGGCACAGCCTGGGAGCCAAGCGCTGCCCGTGGTCTCCTTGGTTCTCCCTGTCCCGGCATCGCAGCAGCCCCAGCACCCGCTTCTGCAGCTCCTGGCGCTCATTAGATCGGTCTGGCTCAGGGTCTGCAGATCCGCTCGGTTTGATTTGTCCTTGCACTGCTTTCCACATTGTGGATCTGGCTGTTGCATGGTCGGGATGAGGGCGATGGACAGGATTGTTCCTCACCGACGATGTGTTTGTGGGAAGTGGGAGGAAGCAGCATTGCTCCTTCCTTTGGTGCTGTGCATTTATCCCACCCCATTTATTACCACTCGCAGGGGTCCATACCTGCACCTGACTTGTTGCAAATCTGCAAATATTTTTCCCCCCCAGGGCTGCGTTGCCCCCACGGAGCTGTGCAGATGGGGCAGGAGGGTAGCTCCATCCCCTTGCTGCCTGTAGCATGTGGGTAAGGCTGTTCCCTGCTCCACGAGCACCTGCTGTAGGCAGGTGTCTCCCTCCAGATGTGTGTCTCCCACCAGATGTGCAGGACCAGCCTTATGATGGAAAGGCTGCTTTGGGAAGATGCAAGAGCTGGGCTCCCTGGGGATGAAGAGGCTGGTCCTACACCTTGGAGGAAGGATGGGCTGGGTGCATCCCTGGCACGGGTGCGACCAAGATTTGGGCTGTGCAGAGAGCAGCAGCTTGTGTGCGGCTGTGGGGATGCTTCAGGCAGGTGGAGGGTGACAGGGAGGAGGGGATGCTTGTCTCCTGCCCCTTTCCGATGAGTGCTCAGGCTGTTTGCAGCATAGGCTCATTGGGTAATTCAGGCTGCATCTCCCCTAATGATTCAGTGAGGCATTCAAACCAGCTCCCCTCTCCCCTCCCCATTATTTGCGCTTTCTTCTTGTCTCCTGTGATATTTTTACCTTCAGTTCGTTCAGATTATGTGATCAAAGGAGGCACAAAGGGGAGAGAACAGAGAGGAAAAAGCTTAAAAGAAGAAAGGGAGAGGCTGTGGGCTCTGGGGGCACTGTCAGCTTGGAGGATTTTCCTGGGAGCGGGTCCACGTGGTGACCTGTCGCACCTTCTCCAATGGGCAGAAATGTCACGGCTCCTGGGGTAGGATGTAAGAAACGACCTGATTTCAGCTGGCACAGGGCTGCGTGAGGGGGCTGCAGTGTTAGAGCATCTCTGGGTCTCCCCATCATCTGCCTCCTCGCTATGGGCAGAGCCTGACCCGCTTCCAGGCTGTAGCAGGAGCCACTTTCCCCTGCTCCGCTCCCGCTGCCGATGCATGGGATGATTCTTGCAAAGGAGACAGGATGACGAGGAGGGTTGATCCCTGTCCTTGATCCCCGTCTGAGCGGGCCTGCACTTGCAGGGGCTCTCTCGGCGGTGGGGCAGCATTCCCAAGCTCCTGCCTTTTGAAGCAAAGAGCTCAGCACCGAGTAATTCTGGTTGCTTAAAAGCCCCGGCTGTCAGAAATGCTTTGGAGATGGGCCTTCAAGTGGCTCCGACAGGCAGGGATGTGCATAATTTATGGAGGTGAGTTGAGGCAAGGGCCCTCCTGGCTGGGGCAGCTGCAGAGCCGGGAATCTTCTCCGTGGTGTAACGGGGCTTGGCATGGCCAGCTCTGGCAGGCAGCACCCCTTGGGGCCGGCTGAGGATCTGGCCCGGCAGGTGTGGGCTCGGATGCCAGGCTCTGCGCTGGAGCTGAGATTAATATAAGCTGTTTCTTCAGTCTTGCTGTTGCAGCCCATCCTGCTTGGGGAATGCGTTTTCCTGCTCGGCTCTCCTCTGCTTTTTGGTGCCTTGCATTAATCATGTGCTGCCCTCACAGCATCCATCAGTGGCTGCTTGGAGACAGCAAGGACGGGCTGCAAGGGAGAGCCTTCCCCCAGAGGGGAAACTGAGGCAGGGGGCTGTGCTGCTTGGGCAGGGGCAGCTCCAGGGAGCGGGGAGGGGGTTGAAGGGCTTTCTTGCAGCAATCTTGGAGCCAAGGCTGTGGCAGCACCCTGTGCGCACTTGAGCGGCTCTGTGGTGAACGCAAAAGAGTCAAGGTGAGGGCACAGGGGGTTGCGGGAGGTTGGTGAGAGAGGTGAGACCCCCTGGGCTCCCCCCCCAGCGGCACAAGGGTGTGAAGACCGGGATGGAGGGGCTGGGATGGGCTGAGCCCTCTCTGCCAGCTCCAGCACTGGCTCCGGAGGAGCCAGCACCTCCGAGATATGGTGCGGGCACTGGTGTGCTGGGGCAGTGGGGCAAGGCACCAGTTAGCAAGAGCAGGTGGGTTTTTTCCACCTGGTGAAAGAACCAAGTCTCACCTCATGCTGTTTGATGGTTAACTGGGACCTGAGTGCCTCCTCCCCGTGCTGTGCTGCAGGGCAGTGCTGCTCTTCCATTGCTGCTTCTTAGGGGAGAGCAGCTGGCAATGCTGAAATGCTCCCCATGGGCCGTGCTTGGTGCTGGAGCTGCTGGTGCTCCATGGCCCTTGGGGAGTCATTGGGATATGTGTCGGGATGCAGGGTGTATCCATGGGCACAGCCTGTGGGCATTGCCCGGGCACTGCTCCCAGTGCCATCACCACCAGTTTTGCCCCCACTTTCCCATGGGACCATTTGCTCCCTCCTTCCTCCCCCATGGGCACCCAGCTTGGGGTCCGAGGGCCTTTGCAGCCTCATGCTCTCGGCACACAGCTGACTGTCCTTGCTGCTTTTAATTTGAGCGGACCCTCGGGTCGCTTGCCTGGGGCAGCCAGAAAGCCAGACTCCCCCCGGTGGCTCAGGCGAGCCCTCTCTGCTGTCGATATTTGTTGCTGGAAGCTGTCGATAATGGATGCTTGCAAAGAAGCAGCTGCTGGTTCAGAAATCAATGGCCTGAAGGAAGAGTGGCAAGAACAGCAATGCTTAGGGTAGCGATTCAGATCCATAACGCCGGGTTTCGGCAGTGCCTGGCCCGTGTTGGCTCTCGCTTAGGACACAGAGGAGCTTCCAGCCTGCTTGGTTTGCTGTGTGGCGCTCGAGACGTGGGGACTCGTGGCAGGAGATTAAAAAGCCCATTGGGAAACAGCCCCCAGCTCTTTTGGCTCCTCCTTGCTTGAGCTCGGTGGTGCAGGGGACGGGGACGGCTCATGGTTCTGACCCCCGCTGAGGGCATGTGCCTGGCTGACCTGGGAGGAGGCTTGGGAAGATCTTCAGCCGCAGGCTGCTTTGCTGGGGACTGGAGGTTGTGTCTGGCAGGGCCATCGATGGGGACAAGGAAGGGGCAGGTGGGTGCAGCAGGGGATGCTCAGGAGAGGAGGGGACTTGTCACTTGATGGAGGGGCTGTTTAAAGAGCAGGTTTCTCCCCAAATCAGCTCAGGGTCTAAATCAAGCTCAGCTTTAAGGTGGCTGCTTGGCTCCCGTGCCTGGCTGTGCCCTGGGGCAGGGGGGATGCTCTAGGGCAGGCAGGGACCAGGGCTGTGGGTGCATGTGGGGTTTGCCCCGCTCTGAGCACTGTCTTGGGGCCTGTCCCACCCTGGCAGGTCCCTGAAGAGGGGACAGGATAGGATGGATTCCCAGGGCCTCCTCCAGCCCTGAGCTGGCCACTGACCTGGTGCTGCTCCTCAGGGCAGAGCGAGCCGGCAGCCCCTGTACCAGCCCCTCTGCCCAGATGCAGCTGGGGCTGAGCCAAAGATGCTGGCGTGAATCAAAAATCAAGTGAATCCCAAATCTATTTTTTGCAGTAACCCCCAGTGCTAATTTCTGCTGGGCTCTCTGATGAAAGCTTAGAATATCTGACGGCCTCTTCATGCTCCTGCTTAATTTTCTTTCTCTCTCTCTCCCTCCCTCCCTCCTGTTCCCCCCACCCCAAAAGGGCTCCGGAGGAAGGACCCAAAGCTTTGCTTGGGCTCACGTCTCTGCCGCTGCCTCTTCTCCCCAGTGCAGCCATGCAGACCCCGGTGCCCTCCTGCAGTTCGGCCACTGGCTGCTCCCCGGGGGCCGACATCAACGGCGGGGGCCGCTGACGGTGCCATGAGTGGGAGCCCACTGGGAGCCATGCCGCCCGCCCGCCACAGCCTCGCACCCTGACCGCTGCCAGGTTTTGGGCTGCGAGCTCTGCCCCAGCACGGCTTTGGCGATGAGTGGGGGTTATTTTTGCATGGAGCGTCTCTCCTTCTGCCTCCTCCTGAGTGCCTGGAGCTGGGGGTGGGTGCCTGGGGGTGCCGCCAAGCCCAAAGGCCAGGGCTACCCGCACATGAACTCCATCCGCATCGACGGGGACATCACGCTCGGGGGGCTCTTCCCCGTGCACGGCCGGGGAGTGGAGGGCAAAGCCTGCGGGGAGCTGAAGAAGGAAAAGGGCATCCATCGCCTGGAGGCCATGCTCTTCGCCCTGGACCGCATCAACAATGACCCTGACCTGCTCCCCAACATCACCCTGGGCGCCCGCATCCTGGACACATGCTCGCGGGACACGCACGCCCTGGAGCAGTCGCTGACCTTCGTGCAAGCCCTCATCGAGAAGGACAGCACCGAGGTGCGTTGCGTCAATGGCGGTCCCCCTATCATCACCAAACCAGAGCGCGTGGTCGGCGTCATCGGCGCCTCGGGCAGCTCCGTCTCCATCATGGTGGCCAACATCCTGCGGCTCTTCAAGGTAGGACTTGGCGAGGGTAAAAAATAACCACTCGGTGAAACCACCGTGGGTGTTTTTGCAGTGTTTCTCCATGTGTGCCTCTTTCTGTGCAGCTGGGGGTAGGCAGGAGCCAGTGTCTTTAAAACCCTTCTCCTGTCTCCCCCAGGTCCCTGGGGATCCTTTTCTCCATCCCCCTCCAGTGACGACACTTTTAGCAGGAGGATTTTTATCTCTTCTGCCCCGGCTTTGTGGTGAGGGGGGATGCTGATGCTCCTGGCGTCAGTGGGGCTGCGGGAGGGAGGTTGCCTTGCAGGTGGGGAGGTGGGCTGAGGATGGGTTTGGGGTGGGATAACTGGGGCTGGAGGGGACCCTGGGGGCTCAGCTCACTGCCTGTGCCCACTGGGGCTGTCTCTGGGGGCTGTCTCTGGTGTCAGACCAGGTTGCTCAGGGCTTGGTTGTGGTGGATCTTGAAAACCTCTGAGGCTGGAGAGGGTCCAGCCTCCCTGGGAGCTCCCCGAGGGTTTCTGGGGTGCAGGCCTCACCCCTGACACCAGTTATGGGGGATGGCTCGATAAGGGGGTGTGGGTTATACCCCCAAAACCTAAGGTCACACCTGAGCCATACGGCTGGGGAGCCGCAGGGCTGCTGCGATCACTGCCGGGATGGAGGCAGCTATTGCCGACGGGGTGCAAGGACGGCCGTGACCGCTCTGTGCTCCAGCCCAGGGGACATCTGCCAGGCTGGGGACACTTGTCCTGTGCAGGCCCTGGGTGTGCAGGGGGGAACAGGACGCTCAGGCCTGCGGTGGGACGAGGGTTGGCTCTCCCTCCTGCTCTCCATGCCAGCCTCAGGAAAGCCGCGGAGTTTATAATTACTTTCCCCCTCACTGTGCATTTATTTATCTGCAGCAACGTCCCTGGGCTAGAGAGAGTGTTTGAACAAGAGCCCCCTATGCAGCAAATAGCAGGGGGAAATGTAAACACTCCGCACACCCAGCAGTGGTGGGAGCCCTGTACTGTTCCCAGAGAGGGATCCTGGCTCTGCCTCCGCTCCCAGCACCTCAAAACCCCTCAGTTCTGCAGGGCTGATGCCGTTNCCCCCCCCCCCTTCCTCCGCCAGCCCAGCATGCTGAAAGCACCGGGTGCCCTCTTGGGAGGGCTGGAAGCTGTTAGTGAAGACGGAAAAAACAGATCGCTGATGGAGTTTGATTTTTCTGGGTCCCTTTTTTTAAAACGTGTTAATGTTCCAGGCGATGAGTGAGAGGGCTATTCAATAATTAAAATAATATAAATTAGAGGGAGCAGGAGGAACTTAAAAGCTATTTGCCGAGACAAAAAAGATTGAATGCTTGCCTCAGAGAGGAGGAGGGAGGCAGGCAGCAGTAAAGGAGGCAGGAGAGTGACAGTTGGAGGAGTGGGGGTTACCTACATCCTTTCTAGGTGGTTGGGTTTTTTTTTCTTCCTCCTTCTCCTCCAAGTTTGATCCTTGGGCAAAGCAGCTGTGACCTGTGCAAGAACGATGTCACTGAGCTCAGGCACTGGTGCTGCTGATGGCCTGGTGAGGACATGTCTGATGCCCTGGGTGTCCCCAGCAGCTTTAAAACCCAGAGTTGATCTCAGCCCAACGTGACAGTGAGGAGGCGGGTTGATGATGGAGACCTCGAAATCCCTGGGAGGGGACGATGCAGGACAAGCTCAACGCTTCCTAGACAGCAGCGAATCCCTGTGTGTGGGTATGGGGTGTGCATGCGGGTGGCTGCACTCCCCGGTGGTCCCCAGCACAGGGATGCCATCCCTGTGAGACAGACGTTGGGTCTCACGTTCCTACAGCGGTTCCTGCAACAGTGGGGGCTTGGGGGCCTCGGGAGGGCTCTTCCCCACCTCCCTCCCCCCAACCCTGCCATGACCTGAGAGCTGCCGCTGCTCTTTGTTATTCAAATAGTGGGTTTATGGCAGGGACATGCTTAAAATGAAAATAAGGCAACTTCCATTTCACGCCGCTGCTGACCTTTAAGCACGGGTGACTCCGCTCTGAGGTTCAGCAAAGCGTTTGCCTTCCCAGGCGCTGCTGCGCAGGCGGTTGCCTTTGCCCGTTCCCTCGGGAATGACACTTTGCCGGAGCTCTGGCTCCTGCCGTGGCATCATGCCACGAGGCGAGTATGGCTCACGTCCCCCTCAGTGTCCACACCAGGAGCCCTCGGCGTTCCCCCAGCAAGGGGATGCTGGTGTAAAGTGCTGGGACCTGAAACAGGGGGACCTGCTCCTGATGCTGGGGGGAGCACTGGGGATGTCTGCCCTAGATGGGGCTCAGTGCCCTCTCCCCACAGGCAGCTGGTGGTGGGGGAAGCGTGGGGGCATTTTGAGTGGTCTCCAAGTATTTTGATTTTTAGATGGCTGAAGTGGTTCTCCGGGAGGGTTGTAGCACATCCAGCGAGGAGCACAGGCACAAAATCAATTAGAAAGTCCAACAAGGTGAGGAGCAAACAGCTTCCCCCCCTGCCCACCCTAGCGCCTGGGTGTGTGCTCACACCTGCGTGCCCGTTGGATTGCAGGCAGGAGCTGTCCCCTCCCTTTGCCAACAGCATTTCAATGACGGCTCCCTTTGCCCTGCTCCAGCAGCCGTAGGTGGGTTGCAGCAGGTTCGCATCCCACTGTGCAAGTGCTGCAGAGCCTTTGCTGGGAGGGGGTCACAGCAGCTCCCCCAGTTTATCCCCAGGAGCTTGGAGCAGCCCCTTCTCTACCTCCAACTATATGCATGGTGGAGGTGGCCGTTCCCGCCCTGGGATGGTGCTGTCCCCCTCTGTGGTCCCTTGCCCCATCCCATGTTCCCCTCCCGCATAGCCCACCAGCGCTCCCCCACCAGTGGTGAGCCTTGCCCCTCCCTGCCAGGAGTTTTGTTGCTCCCGCGCTACATAAAAAACATAAATAACTAACATGTCCTTCGTTAGATGCCACTGTCTAATTAAAGCTGTACATCAGTGGAACAACTTGCAGATGCGGCATCCTCTGTCCAAGCTGGTTTCATCTCTCCTTGTAGCTCTGCCTGCAGAAAAACCTTCCCCCAAATCTCCGGTCTCGGCTCCTTGTGATAGCATCTCTCTGGCGTCGCTGTGAGAGCTTTCTGGCATGCTCCAGCTCCTTCCCACCCCTTTCTGCTAGCTTTCCAGCCCCAGCTCTACCCACTTACGCCTGAACCACCACAGCGATGATGGTGTAAAAGGAACCAGGTCCATCCCCTGCAAATGTGATCCCTGGAAAGCTGTGTTAGGGTCTGGGATGCATTTTTCAACCCCATCCAGAAAGACCTGGGACATGATGAAGCTCAGGTGCTCAGCTGGGGTGAGGAGCATCCCCGGCCAGAGGATGGACTCGACACGTGCTGGACGCTTTGAGGTGCTTGTTGTCTTCGTGGCAGCGAGTGCAGCAGCTCTTTTTAGCACAGGGGTGTTGTACAGCATGAATAATTCACCTAACGGGGGATGATGCCTGTTGCGTGTGCGGCAGGAGCTGGGGGTTCTCAGCACCTGCAGGCATGTGAGGTTTTGCTGCCTGGGGCTGGGTTGCTGCAGCTGGGGGAATGTGCAGAGCTGGATCAGCCCTTCCCTGTGCTGAGCTCCCCCAGACTTGTGCCTGCTCCCCACCATGGGGGATGCCCCTAGGCTTTGGGGGTGGTGGGACGGGAGGGATGCTGTATTCGGCATCACGCTTCTCCAGTTAGTGGCTAAATAACCTTCATGAAGCTGGGAAGGTGGAAATCGGCCGGGGGGACGCTCTGATTAATCACCCACTTCTGCCACTTCATTTCCTTGTTCTTCACTGGGTTTATTAAAATAAATTGCAGCTGCCTGGCTCCCCTGGGCTGCCCTGGCCCCACAGGCCCCAGCCGCGACAGCTCCACCCTCGGTCCCTGGGCATGGCATGGCACAGCATGGCAAGGAGGAGCGGGAGGCCGAAGGCAGGGGGGATGACAGGTTGGGCGAGGACCGTCCTGAAGGGCAGCATCTGCAGCTCTCTGCACCCCGTGCTTTGTTCTCGGCTGGGATGGGAGCTGGTTTTTTTGGAAGAAGGGATGCAACCACCCTCTGGCACCACCGGAGTTTTCTGCTGGAGCTGCCTCCCCATCACGGGAGGCTGGGTCCGTGGGCAATTAAGAAAAAGTTTTCTTTCTCATCGCTGGTTTTACATCTGCCGCCAGCACCTCCGGATGAGCCGTCTCCTTTTGGCATAAGCCTGTGCCAGGGCTGGCTGGGAGATCCTCCCGCAGCTGCTGCACTTCCCGGTGTTTTATTTCTTGACAAGAGCCAGATTTATTGAAGGGGATCAAGCAGTCCATGCCCAGCTGGCGTCAGCCCCAGCGTTGGAGTTGCCTGATTTACACGCTTGGTTTAACAGGTCGCGGCAAAGGAGCGGGCAGGTCAGGGTGTCCATTGCTCCCTGCCCCAAGCTGTGTCCCCTCGAGCGCGACTGTTGTGTGTCACCCGAGCGGCTGCCTTTTGGTGGCACCGGAGCTGGGAAACGGAGGAATTTGCTATTGGCTCCGCATCGTGTTGGTGCATTGCGATTCCCAAGTGATTTGCCTGCCCTGTGCAGTAGGAGCAGTTCCCCCCCCATTTTCAGCTGGGGAAACTGAGGCACAGAGACCTGGTAAGGAGCCCAGGGTCTGCAGGGTGGGGGATCTTTATTGCTCTCTGAGGAGATGCTGAGGGCTGGATCCTGTCTTGGTACTGGGCCTGATTCTGCGGGATGGGGGCTGCAGCTTGCTCTGTTCTGATGGCAAAGTCTGACCATCCCCACTCGGCCGCCTCACTCCTCCAGCCCCTGCGGTGCTTTACACTCTCCCTAATTAAAAGCTGCCATCCAAATGGCTCGATGATGGAAATTCTAATTAAATCAATTCCATCTTGTCAGTGAACCAGAGGTTTGCATAAGATATGCATGAAATTAGTAATTATGGTTAGGGAATTAGCTGCTCCCGACCCCATTTGGCATGGGGGGGGCTGGTGCAGGAGCCCCTTCTCGTGGGGAGGCTCCTGACCGGTGTGCACGGCTCTGGCTGTGCAATGGCCCAATTTTTTTTTTTTGGCTCCTTCCCTCCTGGCTGCTCAGGTTGATGTTCAGATTGATGGTTTAAGCCTCAGCTGAGGTTGTGCTGAAATCACCACCTTTGCCTAATTTTCCCCAACCTGGAGGGATTCTGTCCACCACTGGTACAGAAAATGCTGCACCAGCTTGTAAGCTGGTGTTAATGAAATGGGTGCAAAATCCAGGTGCTTTCGCAGTGCATTTGAGGTTGATCACACCAGTCCATTGATCCAGGGGGCTGGGGGGAGCAGGATGACACCCCCAAGCCCGGCTCCCACCTGCTCTTACTCTGAGGAACAATTCTCCAGGTTGGAGGTGCTTCTGGATGATGCTGACTCTGGTTTTCGATTCAAAAAAAGGGAGGAAGGAGGTTTTACTCCCTGCCCTGTGGTTACTCCCTGCTCTTGATGGAACAAGGGAGGTCCCACTGATTTCCCCACCACCACTGCGGTATTTATCCCAGGCTGGGGATGAGCTAGGCAAGGTACCATTGGTGCCCAAGTAGGCAGCTGAGATAGATAGGTTTCCAGCTCCCCCTCCCCACTGCATACTTCTTCTTTCTAAGAACCTTGAATTCCCTGCCTGAATTTTGCTTTATGGACCTAAAAGGACTTTTGTCTTTTATCTGAGAAAATAGCTGGTGCCAGGAGTTGGGCTATTGTAGACCAGGAGATCAAAAAGGCAGAGCAGGAAAAAGGCAGAAGAAGTCTATGAACAGTCATTTGGGAACTGGTATTTTATTTTCACTTCCATTCAAGGCAGAGGAGCAAGAGAGAAAAGCTCTTTCCATTTGTTTATTAAATTCAGCTTCCAGTTCATAGCCTGTAGATCAACAGGTATTTTCTAGGCTTTGTTTTCCAGCAGGGGTTTGAGCAGGATGAGCAGCCTGGGGGTTAAACCCAGATGTGCCCTGGCTGTCTGAGCTTGGATGGATTGGATGCACAGCGGCACAGGGGAATAGCTGGGAAGCCTCCATCAGCAGTGCCTTGCTGAGGAGGCACAGATCTGTTTAAACTAAACCACTTTGCAGAGAAAAAATCATTGGGAAAGGATCCTCTGGAAAGGCAGGGTTGCATCCCTGCCCCCAAATTTCCTTTGATGTGGGCACCGCTGCGTTCCATGCCCATTTGCCTACATCGCATGGGCATGCTACGTGCATCACCTCCACGCCGAGCGCCCCTGTCCATCCTTTGGCCAGCGCTGCTCCAGGCAAAGCAGGGAGGAGGCAAGGAGAGCAGGCACGGAGCAGTGTCCCATCCACCCCCCCGCCCGTTCCTTCCCCAGGATGAATGATTGCCAGACGAGCGCCTCGCCTGCTGAGCAGAATTTTAATCGAGTCTCATGCACTGGCTCCTGGTCACAGATACCCAACGAGCAGATCACAGCCCCTCGGAAAGGAGCACAAAGATTGTCACAGAGAGTAATCCCATTTGTTCCTTGATAAAGATTCCTTCCTTTCCCACTCCTTGTTCATCTCTCCCTTTTTTGCTCTTATATTTTGCAGGTAGGTAGAAGGGTGGCTGCTCCTTTCCAGGGGCCTTTTAGCATTCAGGTGGAGTCATGGGTTTATAACACCAGTATTGCATTTAATAGAGGGGGGGCGGAGTGGAAGAGGGGAAAATAACAGCGAAACAAAGGAGAAACTGTGAGATGCAGCCTGGGAGCAGGAGTGGAGGAGGATGGAGTGGGTTGTGGGGACCCAGAGGGTTGGGAGACCCGGGAGGGTCTGTGGGGTGGCTCCGGTGCAAGTTTTCCCCATCCTTGGGATGCTGCTACCCAGCCAGGCTCCCAGCAAGGTGGCTTGATCTTATAACACGAACTAGGATTCCCACAGACCCCAAACCTCTCCCTATCCTCTCCAAGCCCACCCAGGTGTCTCTGCTGCTGGGAATTGGCTAATTGCTTAATGGGGAGTGGTGATGGGTGAGGCCAAAGGCAGCCTGAGCTGATTTGAGCATCTGGCGTGACCCAGGTGCCTGCTGAGCCCAGAGGATTACTGGGATCCATTGCAGTCCCCTGTGGCTCTGGCAGTGTTTGTGCTCCTGCAAGCAGCAATTACTGAATTATTCCTAAACTGGATTTAGAGGGAGCAGGAGAGGGGGGAAAGTCCTTTAAGAGCTGGGAATTGCTGCTTTGCACCCACTTGCCCCCAAGGCATGGGGTGGTTTGGGATTGAGGATAGCCTGGGCTGTTCCTCCTCTGTTTGCACTGTCCTGGCAGTAAAGCAGCATCTGTGGGAAGGCAAGAGGGCAGTGGGTGGCCGGACCCTTCCCCAAGCTGTGCAGGCTCTGGGTAGGGTAGGGCTGTCACTATCTCTGCAGCTGCTGTCCTGTATCTCCAGCCCCTGTGATTTTATCACTGCTGAATTTAAAACCTTGCCCAGGTTTTGGTCAGGGCTCTGCAAGTCCTTGCAATGTGCTGGGCTGCACCCGGGACAGGTACCTTCTAGGGTGTGGGATGAAGGGATGATGGATGGGGCTCTCTGGGTATTTGGTATGTCTTTGGTAGGAAGCTTCAGGCTGGTGGGGAGAATGTGGGCTTGATAATTTAATAAGCCTTTTCCATCTTTAAGATAAATTAACATCTGTGGTGTGTTTTGGAGATGTAAAGTGCTGTGTAAGTGTTAAGCATCGTGTGATCCTCCGGTGCTAAATCATTCTAATGTACTGTGCGAGGTGCGGCAGCTCTGGTTAATTTAAAGGGCTTATTTATGGCTTGGGTGGACAGGACCTGGCAGGGTGGGGTTGGATCTGTCCTTCCTGGGGCAGAAAGCCAAAGGGAGACCTTAGCAGTGCTGTCTGGGGCAGAAGCAAGGTTTTCTCTTTGGCCTCTCCCATGGTGAGCACATCTGATGCTCAGGAAACCCTTCTGGGGTCCTGCTGGGTGTCCCTGAGCTTCAGGTGGTCCTCAAGCCCTGACATCTCCAGGGGCTGGGCCAGCCTGAGTGGCCAAGGCTTGGTACCTGCTTTCCCTGGATGGTGCTGGTCCCCTTTGCCCAGGCAGCACCCAGAGGCAGCTCTTGTTCTGGCTGGCACCTGGGGAACACGGAGAGGAGATCAAAGTGGGTAGGCAGGCAGGCAAGCATGTTACATGCAGAAATGAAAGCTTGGGATGCTCTGAACCTTTCTCTGCAAAGCCCAGGGCTGCCCAGCTCCTTGGTTAACCTCAAAGGGACTTACGGGTGGTTGCTTTGCCCTGGGGCTGGTTTCTGCTCTTCCTCGAGAGATTCTGGAGTCCTTCTGACCTGCTGGGCTCTGCCCAGCCAGGCACTTCTGTGGGCAGAAATCTAAAGCAGCAGCTCTGCCCTTTCTGATGGTTTTATTTTTCCCCTTCCCAGACATTGGTGTGTGTGGGTATAGACTGATCTGGAGGGTGCAGAGGAGATGTGTGTCCTGGCATGGGCTGGGGTGGTTTTGTGTCTCCTGTACCCAATTATGGATGGAAATCACCAGATCAAAGCCTTTGGGTTGCCACAAGGCCCAGTAGAGCTGATCATCCTCTCCTTTGTGGTCTCCCCTCCATGAGCTGCTGGTCCTGGGTGCTGTGGAGCATCCCATGTCTGTCTGGTGGCACATACTCCCACCTGACCCATAGTCTTCCTTGATTTCTACCTCCCTCCAGAGCAGGGCTTTGGGAGCATCAGCAAGGTGAGGGTATTGTAGTGGGGTGGAGATCACCTCTTTCTCCTGACATTTTGTCTTTCTCCATCCCAGATCCCCCAGATCAGCTATGCCTCCACTGCACCGGACCTGAGCGACAACAGCCGCTATGACTTCT
The DNA here is from genome assembly GCA_013401275.1 of Pandion haliaetus. NCBI lineage: Eukaryota > Metazoa > Chordata > Aves > Accipitriformes > Pandionidae > Pandion > Pandion haliaetus. Next base: position 69,013 of record VYZV01041165.1, on the reverse strand, counting down.
TCTCCCGCGTCGTCCCGTCTGACACCTACCAGGCCCAAGCCATGGTGGACATCGTCAAAGCCCTCAAGTGGAACTACGTCTCCACCTTGGCTTCTGAGGGCAGCTATGGTGAAAGTGGTGTGGAGGCCTTCATCCAGAAGTCCAGGGAGGATGGTGAGTGGGTTTCTTCTGAGACGGGAGCTCAGTGTGTGTTTGGAGCAGCTGGGGCTGGAGGAGAAAATGCAATGGATGGGAATGGAGGGATGCATCTGGTTGGGCTTCTTGGCCTGAGCTGGGCTGTGGTTGTGGTGCATGTCTGGGAAGGATGGCACGGTTTGGGGGACAATCCCAGGGCGCTGTGGGTTTTGGGGCTACCTTGCTGATTGCAAGGACAGCGTGGGTCCAGCAAGGATCCAAGCTCTCCAGCAAGGATCGGGACCAGCAATCCCAAGCTGCCTCTGCTCTGCAGGGCAGGCTGCTTTATTTCTGCCAGGTCTTTTTGGAACGCATCTCGAGATCCCATTCCCTGCTTACCAGGAGACCTCAGATCCACTGAGCTGGTCTAACCCCCTGTAGTGGTTTCAGGTCAGCTCAGTCGGTAACAAAGCACCACGAAGCCGCTCACTCACCCCCCACCCCCTCGCCTGGCCACGTTGGGATGAGGAGAAAATCCAAAGGCAGGCTCGTGGGTCGAGACAAGGACTGGGAGGGATCACTCCCCACATATTGTCACGGGCAAAAGACAGGCTCAACTTGGGGAAGAAACAAAATCAATTTAATTTACTACAAATCAAAACAAAACACAAGGGTATTAGGAAGGGAAACTAAACATCAGAACACCTCCCCCCACCCCTCCCGCCTTCCCGGCTCAGCTCCATTCCCGGTGCTTTCTACCTCCTCCCCCCGGCGGCGCAGGGGAACAGGGGATGGGGGTTGAGTCAGCTCGCCACACATCGTCGTTGCCGCTTCTTTCCTCAGGGGGAAGATTCCTCTCTCGTTCCCTGCTCCAACGTGGTTCCTTTCCGCGGGCTGCAGTTCCTCACAAACTTCCCTGGTGCGGATCCTTTCCGCGGGCTTCAGTTCTTCCCGAACTCCCCTGGCGCGGGTCCTTTCCGCGGGCTGCTCTCCCGTCTCACACTGCTTCAGCACGGTTTTTACCATGGGGTTACAGCCACCTTCGGGAGCCTCCGCTCCACCGTTCACCCCCACGGGCTGCAGGGCCATCAGCCTCCTCAGGCGCCCCCTCCTCCCCCTCCACTTCCATGACTCCAGTGTCGGCAGCGATGTTCCTCTCAGGTTTCCCCCAACCCCCACACTACCGGTTCCCCTTCTTAAATATGTTTTCCCAGAGGCGTTACCACCGTCACTCCCCGCCTAGAGGCAGGTCCGACATTTTGGCACGCGGGTCTGACATTTTGGGGCAGAGAATTCTTCCAGCAACTTCTTAAAGGGGCCGCCTCTGCAGCCCCCCTCCCCTGCCACCAAGGAAAACTGCGCCACACAAACCCATAACACCCCCTCCCTCCACGGCCGAGCCATGATGCTGGGCATGTTCCAGAAGAAAAGACTTTTACAAATATTCCCAGGTTTTAACAGAAAATAAAGTTGGCACCAATGCACACTTTGCCCAATTTTAGTGGAATTATCCCCAAGGGCAGGTGCTTTCACTTGTCTATAGGCTTTGGACAGGCAGAAAGTCCGTGCTCAGCAAAACTCTTTGGGAGAATTTGTCTGGAGCCAGAAAGCATTTTGCTGACGGGAGCGCTGGGATGCTTAGGAGGGATTAGCAGCCTTGGGAGTGGCGGAGGAGCTCGTGGGTACCCACTGGTGGCTGAGCATCAATCCCAGGACTAGCTGGGCTGGTGAGGATCCCCGGGTGTTGCCGTTGTGGGTGCCATTACCACAAGCCTAAAGCTGCCCTGAGACCTTGTGGAGGGACCAGCGCAGCACTGGGGTCTCTCCTCACTCCGGCATCACTTCGCCTCCGCAGTGTCACGTGCATGGGGCGAGACGGGAGCTAAAGAGTGTTTTCTGAGGCAGTTAAAACCCTGCAGCGCACAGGCTGCTGCCTATTACTGGCTTAACTGTATCTGAATGGCACATTAAGTTCTGGCAAAATCGGTGGGACACCAGCCTATCTGGAGCTAGTCAAACTGTGTTATGGCCTTATAAATGGATAAAGGGAATAAAAACTTCTAGGTGACGAGCTCCTAATCAAAGCCCTATAAATAGGAACAGCGTTAATTCTGTCTCGCGCGCGCGCCCTGGCACCAGGAACCGGCTGTGCTTTTAATATGCAGAGAAATCCATCTGGGGATTCAACCTGGAAACTGCTCTTCAGGATTTTAACTTGAAAAGCAGAATATTTTCACGGGGCTGCGGTTTTGCAAGGAGGAGTGCGTGGGGATGCTGCCGAGTAGGCGGATGCGATACTTGTTGTACGTCTGGGTGTGGGGCGTGCTGCCTGTCTGCCCCGTGATGGGGATGCGGGTGTGAGCGGTGCCGGGGTACCTGCGCTGAGCTGGAGTTGTGTCTGCACGCGGTTGGGCGTGACGGTGAGTTGCTGCAGGGGATACATGGGGCTGCAGATGGGAAGGTGCCCGGCAGGTCTGGGGGAGCTGGATGGGGTGCCCCATGGAAAGGCTGCGAGCAAAGGGCTGCTTCTTTATGGCCTGTTAACAGCTTCACCGCTAACCCTACTGGGGTTTGTAAATGCTAACAGCAGCCCCATCTGGCTAGTGATGATAATGAGATTCTCATCTGACTACAGGAGGAATAAGGGAAAACAGCCTTTTTTTTTTGGGGGGGGGGGGGGGGGGGGGTGGGNGAAAAACGCTTTTTTTTTTGGGGGGGGGGGGGGGAGGGAGTGTGGGTATGGAAGTTTGCATTATCATAAGCATTTTTCCACCCAAAAAGGAGAGTTTCCTTGCCCACCTTGGGCCATCAGGTCCTGCCCCGTGGGGTGCCCAGGGCAGGGCTGATGGGGCTGCTGGGTGACATGGGGTGGTGACGGTAATACTGGGTTAAGCAGCTTCGTTAGCCCATGCCCGGCCCTGTTGTGCCCTTATCCTGCGGCAAGTGTGGCCGGAGGATGCTCTGCTGCCCTGTCCATGGCCACTGCTCCCCAGGGGGTCCAGGTGCCGGGCTGCACGTGTGCTGGGAGGAGCGGGCTGATGCACAGGCACGATTCGAACCCACATTCCTCCTCCATTAAGCACCAGTAAGGAGCCGTTGTCGTGACTGGTGGTCCCACTGCAGCGTGAGCACTTCTTCTTTGAGATACCTGTGGTTACCGTGAATTCCTATAACCAGATGGTTAATGATATGACAGCGTAATTGCAGAGTAAACGAGTGTACATGGAGTCGAAATGCACGCGTATTAATCCAGGGCTGAGGCAGTCCTGTAATTTGTGTATCCACATAACCCAACGATTATGTGCATTAGTGATAATTTAGTTATCAAAAAGCATAATTCCACTGTAATTGCAGTATAACAGCAGTGTAAGTGCAGCCCATGCGTTATCAGCAGTAACGCCGCTTCCCTGCTCATGCTGCAGGAGTACATTTATTTATGAGCCATTGTATATCAGCCTCATCGTAGGGTCCCAGGGAAGCAGCTCTTGCTTGGGTCCCTGGCGGGGCTCTGAGCTGCTCCCTAAAGCATCTCCCCCGGGAGGGAGTGCTGGGGGTTGGAAGATAGCTCTGCAGCCATGAATAATGGTGAGCTTGGACCAAGAACATGATTTTTCTCCCCCCCCCCCCCCCCTTTATTTTTTTTGTTTGAAAATCCCCCAGCCTTGCCCCCTGTGGCAGCATCTGCAAGGCTGGAGGAAAAGCCGGGCTATGCCTGCTATGCCTTTCTATCTTCCCCCATAAAAATGGCTCTGCTGACACCAAATTCCTTTACACCAGTGCAGAGCCACTAGGAATCGGTGAAGGATCCATCCCCTCTTTTATAGCCTGTTTGTATATGCCTTGCTCTCATTTGCACTTCTCTGGCAGCATAAAGGGTCCTGCGATTTATTGCTGCTTCAAGGTGCCTCCAGCCTGTCAAAGTGATGTAAAAGGGCTGTCGCTTGACTCAGGATCTGGCCTCTGCTGAGGGCTTGCCAGCAGTTTGTCAAGCGGTGGAGTTTACCCGTGTGGGGGTATTTATGCTGGGGGAAAGAGCCAGCCCCTGCGGGACGGAGAGCAGCAGGGGCAGTGCCGGCTCTGCCTGGGGGATTTCTCACCCACCCCTGGGATCAGGGTGAGCATCTCCCCGCTCTCCTCCCGAACAGCACTCTGCTTCATTTTTCATGCCAAGCCTGAGTCTTCTGAGTCGGTTTTTATTTCCATCAGGCAATAATGCTCATTGCTGTAGTTAGCAGTTAGCATTCAAGCTGTTTGCTTTCTGATGCATTATCAACTTGACCTTCAGTTTCAATTTTTAGCAAAGCCTCACGTTAAAGCCTTCGCCGTCGCAGTGGAAAGCTTTTCTGCTCAAGGCACAAACCACCCCCCTCCGCCGGTGCGGGGAGAAGAAACTCGCCCTGGGGACAGGTTATTCCTCCAGCTGGGGCAGGCCCTGGGCTACCGAGACAGACTGACCTGGGTGGGCCATTATATCTTATATATTGTAATTACTCTGGCAATTATGTTGTTGGCCTCTGGTGATTGCTGGTGGTTGCACTGATGGACGGATAGTCCTTATTCACTAGAGTGATGGTTTTTTGGGTGCTAGCATTGCAGAGACGTTATGTCTGCAAAGGATGAATTTTCTTTGGCCATTTTTAAGTGTTTTAAGTGCTGCCCCAAAGCATCCTGCTCCCCCAAAGCATCCTGCAAAGGCAATAGGTGTCAGCTGTATTTACATTTGGCATCAAGGTGCATGACAGGGTCAGCATCGGGGTGTCCCTAGTGTCCCCAACTCCAGCCCCTCTTTTACAGCATCTCCCCCTGACCCTGATCATTGGCATCATTTCGGTGGACGGACAGACCCATCTGCAGCCCTTTGGCTCTGCGTGTGTTGACACCTCTGCTGTCACTGAGCTCTTGGAAATGAAGTATTAGATTTATGTTTATGTAATTTAGCTGGCGAGCGCAGCATGTTATACCATGCGTCGTAATGTACAGCGCTCAGTTTTGTGAAGAGGGTAATATTTCCAGCCAAACGCAAGACTCCTTAGTCATGTGTCTGGATCAATTTTACACTGTCATTTCCCCCCCTCTATTGTTTTATCCTTCGCTGAGTTTTCTATATTTTTAGTTAAGAGGCTGATAGATATTTGTGATGCATTTGTTCATCCCCATGTGACATTCATGGCTGTCTCTTTCTGGTTTTAGCCAGGTTCATTACTTTTGGTTGATGCATCAGGATGTCATCCCCAAAAAGCCACTCCCAAGTCTTAAGGCATAAGCAAGCATAGAATATGCCTTTACAGCAGATCTGTGTATGCAATCATGGAGGTTGCTAATTCTGGTTATTTGCTGGCCTTGGGGAGTGCTGTTCTTCTGGGTCCCATGGATGCCATCCCCATGGGACAGCTGGGATGGCTGGGAGGATGATGCTGGTGGGTACCTGCCCCTGGAGTTCCCACCCTCCCCAGCAAAGCATGGAGGAGTTCAAGTGAGTGACCTTCAGCCCTGTGACAGCGAGGTGTGATGAGCGGTAGGGCAGAGCAGGGCTGGCAATCCAGCTCCCTTTCATCCCCGAGGACGGCTGTTCTTGTGCAGTCAGCACTCAATTACTGCGGCTCACCGGAGGGCTGTTATTTGCTGCTGGCGTCTCGGCTCCTCAGCCAAATCCTCCCATTCAGCAGCCAGCACAGAGCTGGACATTTCTTCACGGCGTGATGCCAAGAGCCCGAGAGGTCCCTGCTCTGCAGGAAGGCTGGGTTTTGGGTGAATCTTTTCCTGCAGGTGTTTTCTGGCCGATAACACCAAGGGTTGGTGGCATCTGTCCCCGGTGGGGCTCGAATGGAGCATCTCTGAGAAGCCCTTTCACAGCATGGCTCAGAAAGGGTCTCTGGCACCCACGGGCCAAAATTGTGGTTATACCCATCCCCTGAGTTTCTGTGCTGGTCTCTATCATCCCACCCCCTGCCCAAAATTTAGTCCCAGCTCTTGCTGGATGCGGCACCTCTTTGTGCTGGATGGGGCAGCTGGAGGGTCAGGTCTGGTCACCGAGGCTCTGCTGCCGTTGCAGCTTTGGGTCCTGAAACTCCTGCAGGCTCCTTGGAGGCAGAAACCACATTTCCTGGGTTATTTTCCTATTTCTTTCCCCCACTGCTTCTTTTCTTTTTGCTACTGCCAACGCTGTGTACCCCAAAACAGCCTGAAGTGAGACAGTTTTCCTCAGTTCCCCACCTAAAAACCTTCCCTTCCCTTGACGTGTTTGCTGGTGGATGCAAAGTGTCAGGCAGGCTGGGACTGGGGAGAGCGAGAGCTGAACTGGGGAGAGTCAGAGCTGGACTGGGGCTACTGGGCACCGCTGCCTGGGAAAACACTCACTCCAGGCCTGGAGCTTGCAATGCCTTTGCTGGCTGAAATCTGCCTGTAAATAATGCTGCCCTCGCCTCTTAACTCCACTCCTTGTTTTCATGTCTCGCAGCGTTCCCTTTGTGCGGTGGAAGCGGGGAGGGAGGCGAGCTGGGCTGGACAAAGAGGAGCTATTAGTTGTGGTCGAGGCTGGCGCGCGGACTCTGGCTCACAGCCCAAACCTGGGCTTTGGAGGCAGCCCGAGTCGATATTTTGCTCTTTAATATTTTTGGTATGTGTTGCAGGGGTGCCTGCAGGCTGGTGACCCCAGGCTGGGTCATGCCAGGCAAATACCAGCAGCTCTGTTGATCTCCCAGTGAGGTCTGGTCCAAGATGGGAGACAGAGCTCTGGGGGATCAGTGAAGCGGAGACCATGGGTGTTTTCCATGATGTGGGCTTGGATTAGGAGGGATGAGCTAAATTATTATGATAAGTGATGGGAAAAGCTGTCTTTGCTTTCAGGATTCATCTGGTACTTCAAGCCCCAGCTCCTGGAGTCGTGTGATGGGTGGGGGTCTCCACTGCAGAGAATAAACTCAAGGCTCTGACTGCAGAGCGATGCTCCCTTTGCAGAGCAGTAGACGGGGGACAGACTGCAAAATCTTGCCATAAACCTCTCCCAAAATCCCAGAATCTCCTGTCTCTTCCCAGTTCAGGGCTGGAGCAGGGTAAGGGGGAAGGAGATGCAACCCAAGGGGCAGGTCCCTGCAGGGGGGCTGCAGGAGCTGGGGGGGCTTGACTCACCTGAGTCCCTGATTAGGTCTTTAGCAGAAGATTCTTCCTGTGGACACAGATTGTGGTGTTATTACCTACATGAGAAACCTGAATTTTCTGCCCCCTTGTGTCCTGCCCAGGGCCCTAGGTTTGAGCCGAAGACTTGCTTTTTTTCCCTTCTTTTCCCCATTGCAAATTCATTAATTACTGATTTAGCCCAGCAATGCAAGCAGTTGGAAAGCAGGCTCAAATTGCTCAGATTCATAATGTCTGATGAGATTTCAAAACACTGAAGAGCAGCATTTGAGCCGGTTCCAGGGATGAGGCAGGCAGCCAGTGCCATGAGCCTCTAGTGACAGGGACGCATGATGCAGAGCCCAGGACACACAAGGAGGGACCTGCCATCCCCGAAGTGGCACCAGGCTGCAAAAATGTGGGGATCAAGCAGCTGCCATCACTCCTTGCTTTGCCTTCCCAGGAGGGAAGGAGCAAGATGCCCACCCTGCAGTGAAGCGCAGGAGTCTATGAGCTGAGATCTGGCTGCACCAGGGGACACATTGGGGCTGCTTTTGGGTGACAAAGGCAGGTTGGTGTCCCTAAGCACAGCCAAGCTGGTAGCAGAGGCACTTTGCCAGCAGCGGGACTGGGACTCATGGGATATCACAGCCTCGGTGCTGGATAACCTGGGTATTGCTGTCATTAGGGCTCTGCCACAGCAAAGGAGAGATTACAGCCCCATGTGATGGGACCCAGGGTGGCTCGCCAGTACTGCCCTTGGTTCGTGCTGTGGCATGGGGCCGTTTCGCCATCACATCGCTCTCCTCAGGCCCAGCTTGTGTGCAGGTACCCATGGGATCTAGGGAGCCTTCCTCAAATTGCAAAGCCATTTGCTGCTACAGTGTTGAGGGTGGGTGGATGGATGGACGGACGGATGATGCAAGCCCTTGCCCTGTGCAGGGCATCCCATGCTCTGTGGTTAGACCAAAGCGTACCAATCTCATGATGGTGCAGGAGCTTTGCCTCCATGAGGGCACAGAGCCGTGTCCCTAATGACTTCTCCTCTAATGAGTCAGTTCCTGGAGGCTTTGAAGTGACATGAATAATAAATCCCGGGGCAGGGGAGCAGCTTGCTGCTTGCCAATTAAGACTCTGTGCTTGGGAATCTCATTTAAATGGCTGGGGTTGGAATAGGAGGTCAGGAGCGTGCAGGAGAGCCGTGCAGGTCCTGCTTGCAGAAGGCCACTGCTGCTGGGCCGTGCAGAGTCCGACCTCCTCCTCAGGGTGCCCAGGGCTGCTCAGGGAGCACGTTGTGGTCGGTGGGGGGGGACACACATGCACATCACTGTTCCCAGCATGGTTGAGCCAGGCCCCTCTTCTCCAACATGCCAGGCCCGTGCTCACCCAGCACTTGGCAGCCGCCGGCTCTGTGGGGAGCCCCGGCAGAGCGTTCCTTGATTGATGGTGTACGCTAGCGACAGCAAAAGCTTATTATCTACCTGCAATCAAGAGGGCACTTCAGCATCGTGCTTCCCGGAGCAGCTGTTCTCCCACCGAGCCCGTAATGGTGGAGATTAAACTCTGACCTGTGTTTGACAACATGCATTAACCCCACCTTAATGAGGCTCCTGGCGAGCGGCCGGCAGAGCCGTGGGGATGCCAGGAGAGGCTGAGATCCCACCGGGCTGGGGGTGATGCCGGTGGGAGGGACACAGCCACTTGCTTGAGGATGGTGCAGGCAGCAGTTTGCTCCCAAAGGGCTTTGCTCTGCCCAGGCTGGGGGTGGTATGCTCACAGGCAAGCTTTGCACAGCTGGGAGGGGTGCACGGGGCTGTTGGGTGGTACTGGGTGCAGACCCTCACAGTTTTGCCCCTGGGGCCAAGATGGCATTCGGGTGCAGACATGCTGCCACTGGCCTGGCTCTTCTGGCAGGAGGGTGGATTGTTTGCTGGACGATGAGCCCCACAGCAAACCCTTCCCTCTGCAAAGCCGCTCTCACTGCATATCCCTGTTTTGCACAGGAGATTTTCCCTCTTGCCCTGATGAGCATCTGTCCCGAGACCTGCCTGGGTGGGACGGGGTGGCTGCTGCTTATTAACCAGGGTGGGCTCATTATGGCAAGCTCTGGCAGGTGGCAGAGAAAGGGCTGCAAGTGCAGCGCTGGGCATGCTTGGCCATAGCTATGTCCCCACCATTTCACTTTCCCTGTCGGTCTCTGCTTCCCTGGATGTGGGCTGCTGAATATTTAATCCTTGGCTCTTCCCAGCAGCTCCCTGTGAAGCTGCTGGCTCTGCCACTGTGGGACCAGGCTGCCACCACTGTGGGGGCTTGGGCCAGGAGCTGAAAGTAGCTCTGGCTGCTCCCAGACCCTGGGGCTGCATCTCCAGGTGCCTGGTTGCTGCCCCAGCCCATGTGAAGTTTGAATGGGTCCAAGCTGGGTTTTTCAAAGCTGTTTCTTGCTATAAGCACCCCGCATACTGTGCTGCTGTCTGTCAATGATGGCACACATGGGATCTTGTGTCTGAGCATACTTAAATCGGGCACCTGTCTCCAAGCTGTCTGCGGCAGCTGGCTATGGGATGCTGCCCTGGTCTTTGAGGCTTTCTTCACTATTCCTGCTGCTCTTTGGTCCTTTCCCAAAGCTGGAGGAGGAAAGGGGTCCCCATTCCTCACCTCCTGCCTTCTCCCAGAGTCAGACCCTGGCCTGAGTCAGGGAGAGATGCTGTGCCATCCTAACTGAGGAGGGAGACTGGCCGCCTCCTTCCCATCACCGCCACATCCTTGCTTTGATTTCTTGCTTTAAAAGAGTGTTTTGACTAAATGGATTTTTGTGTGAAGACAGTAGTAGCATCGCTTGGCAAATCCCCCAGCCCGCCGCGGCGCCCGGGGGCCATGAATAATGCAGGCACCGAGAGCCTGGATTGCTGGAGGTGAGCAGGGCTGCCCTGAAATGCACAGCTCTGCCCACCCCAGCGACCTCTCCCTGACCCCCTTGACCTCTTTTTTTTCATTATTAAGAAGTTTTCATTAATTAAGAAGATAAAAACGTTATGTGGTGTTGTCAGCATCAGTACTCAGGCTGGAGGAGGGCACTGCGGGAACGCAGGGCTCCCAGACCCTCCAGGGGCTTTTACCTGGGCTGGGTTTGTGTTATTTTTAAGCTTGGAGAGCCCCAATGAGCTGTAGTAAACTGTAGGGCACAGGTGGTCCAGCCAGGGGTTGCAGATACCTGTGCCATCCTTGGGGCAGTTTCCTCCCAGCGTCCAGCCACTTTTTTGGATCCCCATCCCCGCTTTCCCCTCCCACTGGCTTGGCTGTGTCCCCACCACGTGCTCCGTGCTCTCCAGCACCTCTGTTAATAAGGTCCTCATTATGTCCTAATTGCCCATATCTTTTTTTTCTAACATTCCTTGTTAGTTTGATTTAACGGAGCTGCTGAGTAACTTGCTCATCTCTGAATTGCCATCGATTTACTCTCTTTTCTTATTTCCTTATGGGCTCATCTCCTCTGCCATCCCCTCTTCCCATGGGTACAAGAAGACAGTCCCTGCCACAAGCTCACCCAAGGCCACTTGCTGCCCCTGCAAGTGTCACAGGATCTTGGGGATGCTCAAAGCTGCTGCTTGGGGTGAGGGGACTAAAACACTCATGGAGGACCCCAAAGCAAAGCCTTGCTGCTGTGCCAGGAAAGTCTCAAAGCTGGGTTTGCTCTGGCTGTGCTGGGAAGGGGCTGATGCTGCAGCTGCCGTGTGCGCACCTGGAATCCCCGTGTCCCTGCATTGCACACTCACGAGTGCACGCGTGTTCAGGGGCACATGTTGTGGTGGGACATGTGTCACGGAGTGTGCTTTCCCCGCACTCACATGAACCTGGAGCAGAGCACATGCAGCACAGGAGCCTCGTGGTGGTGGTGCCTGGTGGCACACGGGTGTGTGCTTGTGCCAGCCCTGAGCTGTCACTCGTGTGTGCCTGCACCCGCCCGACTCTGCGCCAGGGCTTTTGGAAAGTTCTCATGTTTGCAAACTGCTGCTTTTGTTGGATTTTCTCTTTTATTGCCATGGAAACTGTAATTAAGCTGCACTGGCTCCTTAGCCAGAGCCGCCATCTCTGGTGGCACAGCTGGTGCCACCCTGGCCTGGCCGGGGACTCGGCGGTGACCGGGGCTGAGTGTCCCCCAGGCAGGGATGTGCCCATCCTGCCGGTGCTGCCTGTTGCTGCCCATCTCGCCTGGCTGATCTCTCTGTCCGGGAGTCTGTTTATCCAACTCCCTCCTCTCCATCCATCTGGCTCCCCATACGGGAACCAAACAGCAAGTTGGCCCAATTTCTTACTATAGGGGAAAAAAACCCAAACCCCGAAACCCCCCCTCTCTGCGGCTGGGCTGTGTGGGGCCAGGAGTAGGCAATGCTCCCCGAGCCAGCGGGTATTTGCTGGGTGATGCTGTTATCCCCATCCCTGCAACCTCCCTTGCTGCATGCTCAGCACCCATGAGATCCTGCCCCCCCTTACCCCAATTTTCCTCCAGCCTTGCGGGAGGGAGCCAACCCTCCCATACCAGAGGCCTCTGCCTCGGTGCCTGTCCCCATCCCACCCTCCCCCTGCTCCTCTCCAGGGCCATAATCTAGGAAATCTCTCTCTGCCACCATGTGCTAATTACCCTGACCTTTGCTTAAGCAGGGATCTTTTAGTGGCAGGCGAGGTATCAGCCGTGTCATTTACTATGCAAATTGAGACCATCAATTACATCCAGAAGGTCCCACAATGTTTAATTTTCTCTCCTATCTCTCTTTTTATTGGCATCTGCAAAAATGCAGGAGCAGGAGGGCTCTGGCTTTTTGGAGCTGGAGGCTGGGAGCCCAGCAGCCGTGTGTGGGGAATCATCCAATTGTCAGCTTCCCCTTGTCTCTTTTAATTTTAATTATCTGCTTTTGCAATTGCCCCGTAGAAAGCTGGGCTGGGAGCTCAGTTGGTGCTGCAGGGATGGGAATAAAACGCTTTGCAGGGCCAGGCTGCTGTCTTGGGGCTGAAGGGCTCACGCTGGGGCTGCAGCCCATCGTCTCCTCTTCCCACAGGCTGTTTTTGCCAGTATTTGATCATTGCATGTGCAGAGCCCTTTGCAAACCCATTCCTGGGCTGGAGGGGGGCTGGTGCTTGGATCTGGCTGGAAAACCCTCTCTGAGCCACTGGGATGGGACCGTGTGTCTGTTGGGGGGACGGGGTGGGATGTTGTTGTGGCTCGAGATGACAGGTACTAAGAGGAGTGGGTGGAAGGCAGAGATGAGCTACGGAGGTATGGGATGGGAGGGAAGGTGGTGCAGAAGGGCTGAGCTCAGGGGAGGGCTCAGGTATGTGTCCCGGGGGCCTGGGTGGTGGGAAGGGGGCTCTGGGGGTGGTGGGCTGTGGAGATGTCATGGTGCTGAGCCCCTTACTGCGGTGGGAGTGCAGGTGAGCTGGGGAGACCCCCATTTGCCTGTCATGGGACTTAGGAGCTGTGGGAGAGGGGCTGTTCCCAGGTGATGGGGACTCGCAGGGGTGTCTCAGTGCCGGGGCTCTCTCTGCTGCAGGGGCGGTGTGTGTGGCCCAGTCCGTCAAGATCCCACGGGAGCCCAAGCCAGGAGAGTTCGACAAGATCATCCGCCGCCTCCTGGAGACCTCCCACGCCCGGGCCGTCATCATCTTCGCTAATGAAGATGATATCAGGTGTGGAGGGGCAGGCCTGGCTGGGAGGTGAGGCGAGGGTGGGGGGGAATGCGCTTCGGGGCACCTGCACCGAGCCTGACATTTGCTCTACGTGTGCTGCTGGCTGGGGTGGGCGATGCGGGATGTTAACGGCAGGAGCTGGGCACCGCAACAAGAGACACCATGCCTGCAGTGTGCATATGTGTCTGCAATGTGGTGTAGATGTGTCTGCAATGTGGAGCAGATTGTGTCTGTGTAGCTGACTTTGCAGTGAGGCACGGACGTGTCTGCAATGGGGAGAGGATGCAACTTGCAGCGTGGCATGGACGTGTCTGCGACGGGGACAGGATGCATCTTGCAGTGTGGCACGGACATGTCTGCAGCAAGGACCCACCAGAGCCGACTTCAGAGTGGTCACCTGGCATATTGCTGCCATCAAACCACAGCAACACAGAGCTCAAAGGAGGAGAAATCCACTTTCTGTTGGCTTTGGAAACCTCTGCTGTCATTTCCCGGCTGCTTCATGCCGCTCACAGGCTGGGTCAGAACTGGTGTGGGGCGTGAGCACTGGCCGTGGCAGGATCCAGGCACTGGTTCTGCTTTGCTGTGCAGCCTCAGCCTCCAGTATGGAAGAGGAATGGGCCTGGGGGGACCTTTTGGGGATCCCCCCTTGCCACCTTGCCTGCCCGGCAGGGCTGGGGACGTAGCCATGCTTCGAGGTGATGAGCTGCTCTGCAGGCAAAGCGACGTCTTGCAGCTCCCGTTGTTTATGGAGCAGAATGATTCACATGGAACTACCCCTGATTTCCTAAGTATCTAATTTATTAATCAGCAAACATTATGTAAATGTGGGTAAACTGCAATTTTAAATCAGTTTACATCAGATGTGCAAACGCTCCGAGTTTCTTTTTTCCTCCCTTAATAGAAATGTCTGCAAACCTGACATTTACGCATGTGTGTGGTGAGAAACGGGGGATTTACCTTGCTGTGTAAATGGCAAGCCCCATTAACTGGGGTTTGTAAACATTTACCCATCCAAATAGGATTACATCCCATGAACAGTGGTTTATGCACACCCACTTCACGCCGGGTAAGTGTGGGTTTAGCCTGGGCGTGGAGAATGCCGTTATCCCGACCCTTGCGTCAGCTTGGGCTGTGGAGCCTGGAAGATGGTGTACTGCCTCTCCCGAAATGTGCAGGGCTGTGCCGCCGAGTAAGATGGTCTGGCGATAGTTGTTGCTCGACTTTCTGCCTGACTCAGATTGGGTGTAAATCACCAAACTCACAGGAGCATCCTCAATTTGCCCCGGGGAGATCCTGCTCCCCGCGAGGACAGTGGGCAGCTGGAGGCACTGCTTGTGCTCGGAGTGGGACGTGGGCTTTGCTGCTCTCCCTGCGGTGGGATGTTCCGGGAGCTGGGGGCAATCTGGGATGAGCATGGAACAGCCAGCACAGCTCCCCGGCTGCTTGCTGGCCCCGCGGCTCCCAGAGCACGCCTGCCTCTTCCTGTCTTGTCTCCACTCTCTGCTCCATTTGTATGGGGTTTTTTTTTTTGCCTCATTACGCGTTTCAAACACCATCTGGACTTGAAATGATCAGCTCCCAACGGCAGGGGGTGAGTCACAAACCTGCCTCCTCACTGCACAGGGAGACGGGGAGACAAAGCTGCCCTGGGTCCCACTCCCACAGGGCTGGGTATCCACACAAGCCCCTGAAGGGACAGCAAGCCCTGGGAAAAAAGACCCCAGAGGGTCAGATCCAGGAAAGTTCCCATCCACCTACTAAGATTTTCTGAACTGGCTGGCACTGGTGGAGCGTGCAAGTGTGTGCAGCTGAGTGTCTGGCCACAATGAGGGATGCTCAGCAGGATGGATTGGCATCTCTGGCTCCCCACTGCTGCTCAGCTGCCCAGTTGAGCCCAGCAGGGCCCAGTTTAGCTCTAGCCTGGGCACTGGCCACACTGGCTGGCTCTCTCCTATGGCTTGCAATGCTGATCGGAGCTGAGAGCACACGCACGCTCTCCAGTGCTGCTGCTTTTCCTGCATGCTGCAGCATAACCTAATTTTTTTTTCCTAATGTTGGGTAATTAAGGGGGAAATTCAATTACCAGTCAGCAAATATGCAAATGAGGCGGGAGAAGCAGCCTGTGTGCCCAGGCTGGGGAGGACAGAGGGTGCGGGAGCTGAGCAGCATGGTTTGCTCTCATGTATCCATAGGCACTGGGTTGTGCATGGTGCCTGGTGGCGAGCAAGTGCCCGGAGCAGGGGATGCAAACAGTGCTGAGCCCTGCTCCATGTCAGCATGCCTGCTTCCCTAGGGCTGGACATGAAGCCGGTGCCCTGGTCCTGTGGTGCCAGCGAGTGCCAGTGCCTGTTGCTTCTCTCCGCAGAAGGGTGCTGGAGGCGGCCAAGAGGGCGAACCAGACGGGACACTTCATCTGGATGGGCTCAGACAGCTGGGGCTCCAAAATCTCCCCAGTCCTGCACCTGGAGGAGGTGGCTGAGGGTTCCGTCACCATCCTGCCCAAGCGGGTCTCTGTCAAAGGTAAGGGGCTGCGCTCGGTGCGTTCCCTCAGCTCCCCCCTGGGTCAGCTGTCCCCCTGACAGCATCCCCTTAACCGCTGTGAAAGACTCTGTGTTTTGCATGGGTCTCCCCTGAGTGGGTTTTCCAGCCTGCAGCTTTGCCCGAGTGGCAGCTCGGACACAAACCCACCACATTTTTATGTCTCCCTTTGACCCCATCGCTTGCAAGCCCCTCCTTCCCCTCTGCCTGGGGAGTTTTGGGCCATGTTAAGCATCTCTCTGCCAACCCAGAGATTTATCCCCTCCGTCCCCTCTTCCCCGGGCAGGTTTCGACCGCTACTTCTCCAGCAGGACACTGGACAACAACCGCCGAAACATCTGGTTTGCTGAGTTTTGGGAGGAAAATTTCCACTGCAAGCTAAGTCGGCACGCGCTGAAGAAGGGCAGCAGCATCAAGAAGTGCACCAGTAAGAGCTGTGGGGATGCTGTGGGCGAACGGAGGCTCGCGGGCACGTGGTGCTGTAGTGCATGGGGTGCACGGGGACGTGAAGGCGATGGCACAGAGCCCAGGGCAGGCGTTAGGAAAGTTTTGCTTGCTTTCCCCTTATGGCTTTTCAGCTCAGCCGTGTCCTTATTGCTCCAGAGCTGCCAGCCCAGCTCAAGGCAGCTACATGGCAATTAATGCTCCGTGCATGGTGGTCTCTGTTGTGTGTGGGTTTTTTTGGACTAAGCATCAAAGCTAGGTGGGAATTTGGGGAGGGCTGGAGAAACGCCTGCGCTTCTGCAGCGTGGAGGACGTGGGCGATGCAGAGCTGCTCGTCAGCACAGGCACTCAGGTGTCCAGTGGGCTCGTGATGGTGGCGGCTTGCTTCAAAGTGGACAGGAGTGTTGTACAAAAATGCTTTTGTGTATCCCTGTGTGCGATCCAGGAAAGTGTGGAGCCTGCTTGGTTTATGTGTATGCAAAGACATGGTCCCTGTGCAAAGCTCCCAGGGCTGCTCCCTCTTGTGCACGCTTCTTGCACATCTCCTTTCCCTTGGTGCCATCTTCTGTGGGTACAAAACCATCCAGATTTGGGGGATTTTGGAGTTTTGGGGCTGAATTCTGCATTATTTTGCAGCATTTGGACAACTGCCTCTTTCTCATCATGTGCTTGGCAGAAGCACCATTGTCCTGTGCAAAGCATAAAGCCACCGGTGAATCTTTGCTCATTGCAAGCAGCTCCTGTCTCACCTGAACAGGCTAAAAGATGGGTTGGTTGCAGAGAAATTAGGCCAATCTATAGCGCAGGGTCAGGATCTGGCTCTTGCTTAGCCAGCATTGAGGCTGCAGCTGCAGCGTGCCCATGCCCGCAGGGACGGTGCTGCCGGGCACCCCACGGGAGGGTGCACAGGTGCCCGGAGAGGAGATGATTGCCCCTGGACGTGCTGGAGTGGCATTTGCCCCTGTCTCCTTGCAAACTGCTTAGCTGATGTGCCCCTCTGCCACCCCAGGCAGGGAACCTCATCCCGGCAGAGCCTGATTCCAGGCCCCTGATCCCTTCCTCAACCCCCACTGTGCATTTTTAGGCATTTTCAGCTAAAAGAGGCTTGTAGGGATTAATGCAGTAAACAAGCAACCAGGGGATCTGTCTTGCTGACAGTGCTGCTGCTGAGGTGATGGTTGGAGGCTCAAGGAGGTGACATGTTTACTGAGAGATGGGAGAGATTTACTGCCTGCCTGGCACTGGCTGAAGACAGATAACGACACGGTGGCTCACAGGCTGCGATGTGGCAGGATGTGGGGACATTTACGCATCTGCCCTGTCCCCCTTGGGGGGATGTCTGTGGAAGCCGTGGCATGCCAACAGGCAGATGGACCTGGCTGTGCCTGGAAAGTTTCATTATTAAGGTTTTTTTTTTTTTTCCCCCTGCTTTCACTGCTGAGGATGAGAGGGATGGTGCTTCCACATCCTCTCCATTGCAGGCATTCCCCAATGTTCAACTGATGATCTGGTGACACCTCTCTGTCCCCACAAGGGCTTTCCAGTGCTGCAGCTTCCTGAAGTAGTCTTGCGGCTAATGCATAGGCATGAGTTTGGTAAGCAGAAAGGTTATGCAAGAAAACTTGCCTGTGGCCATGGACTTGGGTAGCTGAGAGCTCTTCTTCTTTTGGGATTGCATCAAGAAATCCCTGGCACCAGGAAATGCATGAGCAGGTCCTGCAAACCGCTGATCTCTTCATCTTCATAGTAATGTAGCATTTAAACAAGCAATATTTCAGGGCCAAGGTATTAGTGGAGGCAGCTGAAACCACAACATGGCAAATGTCCTAGGAACTGTCTTTAAATTATCTGAATTTGTCAGCAAATAAATTATCTCCTGAAGGTTTGCTTGGCAGATAAATGGAGAGGGGAAATAATGCATGATGAAGCAAATAACCTGCCTGTGCAGATCCATGTGCTCCTGCTTTGCATGGCTTATGCAAATGTCCCATTTGGGGCTATTTTCTAGAGGGAATTGTAGTGACTTTCTCCATGAGCTTCAAGTTTGGGTAGAGCCCAACATGCACAGAGAATTGCTGGCTTTGCTTGCTTTTGCATCCCAAAACCCAAACTGAAGGGTCCCATCACTGAACAGGACAGCTCATGGCTCTCCTTCAGGTATGGGAGAGCTGGGAGGAACGTGAGGGGTGAGGGCTGGGGTGGGCACCTGGTTTTGGGGCAATTCCTGCTGGCAGTAGCTCACGTTATCCCTGAGACCAGCCCTAGCATCCATCAGGACATGTGCACTCTATCCCCAGGCTGTCCTGCTGGGACCAGGATCAGGCCAGGACCTGTCTCCCAGATGCTTTTGCAGTAGGATCTCCTTAGCATCCTTCCCCCCTTCCAAGCTCTCTCCACTGGGCTGTGTCCCTGACCCTCCTGGGTTGGGCAGGCTCCTGCAGGGGAGCCAGCCCCACTCGCACCCGTCTGGGCTGGAAAAGATCCTGCCAGCCGCCACTTTGTTAATAATTCAGACACGTATGGATGCAGACGGGGAGGTCCTGGGGTGCTGCGAGTGGAGACAGAGGAGCCGATGGCAGCGCTGGGTTTGCTGGGCCGATGGGGTGGCAAGGGCAGGAGGACGGGGCATGGCTTGGGGGTCCATCTTCCCTCTGCCACCTGCATGCGGACTGCAGGATGCTCCCAGGCCCTACGGGCTACTGTTTTTCCAGGAGAACTAATTAATGACCTTCGTTTAGCAGGGCTGGATGGTAACTGCTTTGAAGCAGGGCTGGGGATTTCTCTGTGCTCTCACCTCTGCCCGACCAGGCTGTGGATAGATGCAGAGCAGCAACGTTGGGGGTGGGGGGAGAGGAGCTCTTATGTGATTTTCCTTCTTTATTTGTGATTCCTCATATTCCTTTCCCTTTCTGTTTTGCTTTTCTCCGGTCTCTTCTTAATATGGGGTTGTTGTTTTCTGGCACTGGCTGTTTTCCAGCACAGTGTGCCCCAGCCAGGCCAACGGGGGAGGATTTGCTCCTCGCCTGGTAGTTAAGATAATAAAAGTCTCCTGTTGACTGAGGACGGGTCTGAGCAGGCAGTGGCATCCTGGCAATGCCTCTGCTTGGCTTTCCTTCAGTTCCACTGGCTGTCCAAACGGGCACTGCCAGCCTTGCTGCAAGGGCAGCTCGAGCCCTCGTTGCAGAGAGATGTTTGCAGCGAGCATCCCTCACGGGGGAACAGTCCCTGCTCCCCGGATGGGCTCATCCAGCTCAAAAATGCGACGATGGGTGCTGGGTGCTGCTGCCAGCACCCATGAGATTCAGAGGTGACACCATCCCCTGGCTCTCTCGAGCAGCACTGTGAGCGATCTTGACTAACTCCCACTGAAAGCCAGCACCGGCAATGTGATGGGAATTGATGCTAATCCTGTCTCATCCACCGCTTGAGAAGATAGCTGCATCCATCCTCCGAGGGGTGCCTGCGGAGGCTCATCACACACTTGAAAATTAATTATCAGCCCTGTAGAACGATGCACGACCCTGCTATTATAATCAGCAGGGTCACATCCCTTTTGCGGTCCTAATCTACTGCGAGTTTGGTGGAGATTTATTGTCTCCATGTCAGGAATGAGCCTCGGCTTTCTGCTCCGTGTTGCCCCCTCTGTGCACCAGCCTAATTCCCATCTGCAAAAAGCAGCTGGGGCCTGGGGCAAGGTGTCCGACCGACAAACCTGGGGACGTCTACTTATCTGCAATGGCTCAGCTTTGGCACTGGAGCCAGCTTCTCCCACTGTGCCAGGCTGATGCTGGTCGCTGCAAGCCAGAGGGCTGTTTGGGAGGAAAATCTAGCCTCTGCAGCCTGTGTTATGACAGCGGGTTGTATTTTACTTGCTGGCACCTGTGTGGGATTTGAGGTACCTGCTAGGAAGCTGATGAGCTGGGAAGGGACAAGTCCTGGGTCCTGCGTATCCCCTGGGCTCAGCAGCCTCTGTGGGGCAGCAGGACGGTGCCAGGGCTGGCAGTGGGGCTGGGATATCCCCACAGGCTCAGATCCCCTGGACAGTCTATTACACCCTTTTTTTAATAGGTAATTATCTTGACAAGATAGAGTGGCTTGTCTGCGCCTTGAGAGATGAGTGTGGGGAAAGGCCCAAAGTTGAGGGAGAAGATTAATAGCTCTTGTCAATAATGTGGAAGAAAGGATAACATGACGGGTTTCGCATGAGTAATCTCCACATAGTCCAAAAGCATTTTTATAACTTTGAAAGATGGGCTATAAATTCACCTCCTTGATATCATCTTTTCTTGTTGGTCAGTTCGCTATCAATTTGGTTTAGTGTCTTGTCAGTGGCACGTTTCGCGCTCTGTCCTGGTGCAGGCACCTCTGGGTGCGTGGCTCTGGGGGTTGTCCCCACTTGGCAGACATTTGCTCCGCATCCAGTGCTGGCTTTGTCCCACCTTCCCGCAGCGGGGAAGAAGGGGATCAGCAACCGCTGCTTGCCTGTGCCTTTTCTGTCCCCATCTGCAAAGGCTCTGTGCTCTGGTCCCCTGCAGTCACTGTAAATACCCACCTTGTATCAGGGAACATCGGTGCACAGTGGAGCCTGAATTAATTTTGGACACCCTTGGATGGCTTTCTAGGATGCCTCTGCCTCTCCGGAGGATGGAGGCTGTGCCTTCAGCTCCCTGAGGAACCCTCCTTCCCTTTCGCTGTTGCTGAAGGAGCTGTGGCCTGGCAGGGTGCCCTGCTATGCCGCAGAGGCAATGATGGAGGTGCAGAGGCTGTGGCTCTCTGACGTGGCATTGCCCCATGGGAGATGCTTTCTTAGCTGTAATTAACAGCATGCTACATTAGTCGGTGTCTTTTGCTACATGATTAACATGTTTCTAGTCCCATTAAGGGCAGTTATGACAGGAGAGGCAGGCAGCTGTCACTGGTAATTACCAGATCTTTGCAGGATCCTGCAAGCCAGGATGGCCAGGGAGGCTGCAAAGAGCTGCGGGGTCAGTGGGGTGGGAGGGTGGCAGGCGGTGACGAGGGGAGCAGGGTGACAGGAGACTTTGGAAATGAAATGATAGAGACTGAGCCGGTGGGAGCTCCTGCCAAGTTGAAGGAGGTCAGCCCGCAGGGGTGGGGATGGGACATCAAGCACAATCCAGGCTGCATCCCACTGGGGGACTGGGAGAACGGGGATGTCCCATGGCACTGGGACATGACATCCTAAGGCTCTTGGAAACACAGCTGGGTGCCAGCACCCACATTTTCAGAACTACATTACAGGGAGGTTAGTTGGGTATTTCCCCAGTGAATGTGTTTCTTGGCTGCAGAGGCCAGTTCATGTACCCCAAACCTTCCTGGTGTGCTGCTCAGAGGGGCTGGGGTGAGAGCCACAGTGTCCCCCCAAGCTGTCCCTCCTGACCACTCTGGAAAAGGGACACACGCGTGATGGGAGGACTCTCAGCTGGCAGAGAGGCTCAAGCCCTGAGCCCTGGCAGTGCAGACACAGGCGATGCCTTGGGCTGGCACTGCGACATGTAGCTGCGATGTGGGTTTTGTTTTGAGAGGGTTTTTTTTGTTTTGTTTTCTTTTGTTTGAGATGCATTTCTGCCCTGCTGCTCCTTCCTGGGGCATGCCTAGGTAGCATAAGCTTCCTTTTGGGAATGGGGTTGGAGCTTCCAGCTGCTTCAGTCCAGAGTGGGCTTGTTTGCAAGGGTTTGGCTGCAGCAGAAATGTCCCTGTGGGGAATGGCTGGGATGGCAGGGAGATGGCAGCCCTGCTTTACGTGTGTCTGCAGACCGAGAGCGGATCGGCCAGGACTCCTCGTATGAGCAGGAGGGCAAGGTTCAGTTTGTCATCGATGCCGTCTATGCCATGGGCCACGCTCTGCACAACATGCACAAGAACCTGTGCCCTGGCAAGGTGGGGCTATGCCCCAGGATGGACCCGGTGGACGGCGTGGAGCTGCTCAAGTACATCCGCAACGTCAACTTCTCAGGTCTGTCCGTCCCTGGGGTGGTGGGGAGGAACGGTCCCGTGGGGCTGGGTATCTCAGGTTGTTCCCCATTATGGGTCACACAGCAGCAACCGCAATTTATTCATGTTACCTTTTGGCACCCACCGCACTGCAAATGCTGGCGGCAAAGATGGGTTGCTTTTGCGGCAGATGAGGAGGTCTGAGCTTCCACATCTCCTGGGAGCCTTCAGAGAGTAACCCGGCAGCAATCCTGCCCTCACCCTGCCATCCTGCCTGCCTGGCCTCTCCCCTTGCCCTCTCCCCACTGCCGCCTTCTCACATCAGGGCTGGCAGATGTCCTACTGAATCATGCTGCTGTGTCCTTGTCTGTCTTCAGAGCTCCTCTGGAAATGCATCTTTTCCTCTGCTCTATCTCCTTAATAAACATTTTCTGTCTTGTCCTCCTTATTACTTCTATTTATCTCCACTCTGTGGTCTCCTCTGCAGTGTCTCTTTTATTTATTTTTCCCTCTTGCTTGATTTTTCTCTTCGTTCCTTTCATTAGTATTTATCTGCACAGTTCACCTGATTTAACGTTAAAGCTGCTTTTTCCCCCTTTCTTAAAAGAAGCAGTAAACCAGCTGGTGTAACAGTGCTCGGTGCCTGGCATCACTCAGTGAGCTCCGGCTCCTGAGGGAATCTGTGGGTCAATACCATAAGGTCCCTGCACCAGCTTGGGTTTGGGGTTGGTTTTCTTTTCCTCAATTGTTTCCTCCATCCTGTCCCCACACTGGCTCCATCCAGTGCCCGTGCTGGCATCATCCTGGCAGCTTGCAGCTCTTCTAGCAAAGAGAAACCCCATGCCAAGGGGGAAGCATCGGACCAGAGCCCCCTTTGACACCATCACCCAGGGCACCCCATGCTGCTGGGTGCTATGGGTGCCGAGCCTTACCTCTCTTGCAGGCATTGCTGGGACTCCCGTGACATTCAATGAGAATGGAGATGCACCGGGGCGTTACGACATCTACCAATACCAGATCAGGAACTCCACTCCTGAGTACAAAGTCATCGGGCAGTGGACCGACCACCTCCACCTGAAAGTAAGGCTGGGAGCTGGCTGGTGCCTGTGGTGTGGCCGTGCAGAGTCCATGCCAAGGGGAAGTTCCTGCAGATTTCTCCTGCACCCATCGAGGCCACGTAGGGTGTAGCAAACCCAGCTGGGAGCCAGGGATGCCATGGGTGCAAAGTTAGGCAGCTAAACTTGGGGGCGGTCAGAGGGGAGGGTGTCCCCCAAGTACACACTTGTACATGGTTCAACCATGGTGGCCCACCATCCATATGTGTGACCATTTCCCACAGGCTCTGGGCATCTGACTGCAGCTCTCATAAGGGAAGAAGCCAGAACAGATCAGAGGGGGTTTCCCCAGCGAAGGAGGGACTTTATTTTGGGTTTCTGGTGTTGAATCTTCCCAAAAGGCTGATGGAGAGCTTCACCACCTCCCTGTCACCATGCTGGGTTGGGCTGGGGTCCTTCATGGGATGTACTGAGGGGGTGAGAGACCAGATCTGGGCAACACTGCTGTGAGCTGCAGCAGGGCATCACCCTGTGCCCCAGGGATGCTTGACAGATGCCCAGCTCGAGCGTCAGTGGGGCTGGCTGCTCTTGCCCCACAGGTGGAGAGCATGCTGTGGCCAGGGGGTGGGAGCCAGCTCCCCAGCTCCATCTGCAGCCTGCCCTGCAAGCCGGGTGAGAGGAAGAAGTTGGTGAAGGGCATTCCCTGCTGCTGGCACTGTGAGCGCTGTGATGGCTACCAGTACCAGCTGGATGAGTTCCACTGCAAGCGGTGCCACTTCAACGAGCGGCCCAATGAGAACCACACCAGCTGCACCCCCATTCCCATCATCAAGCTGGAGTGGAGCTCACCCTGGGCTGTGGTGCCCGTCTTCATCGCCATCGTGGGCATCATTGCCACCCTCTTTGTGGTGGTCACCTTTGTGCGCTACAACGATACACCCATCGTCAAGGCGTCGGGGCGGGAGCTGAGCTATGTCCTGCTGACAGGCATCTTCCTCTGCTACGCCACCACCTTCCTCATGATCGCTGAGCCCGACTTGAGCACGTGCTCCTTGCGACGTATCTTCCTTGGGCTTGGCATGAGCATCAGCTACGCTGCCCTGCTCACCAAGACCAACCGCATCTACCGCATCTTCGAGCAGGGCAAGAAGTCGGTGAGTGCCCCCCGGTTCATCAGCCCTGCTTCCCAGCTGGTCATCACCTTCAGCCTCATCTCGCTGCAGCTCGTGGGCGTCTGTATCTGGTTCATCGTGGACCCGTCCCACTCTGTCATTGACTACGAGGACCAGCGGACTACAAATCCCCACTTTGCCCGGGGCATCCTCAAATGTGACATTTCGGACCTCTCCCTTATCTGTTTGCTTGGGTACAGCATGCTTCTCATGGTCACCTGCACTGTGTACGCTATTAAGACCCGCGGGGTCCCAGAGACCTTTAACGAAGCCAAACCCATCGGGTTCACCATGTACACTACTTGCATTGTGTGGTTAGCCTTCATCCCTATATTTTTTGGGACGTCACAGTCGGCGGAAAAGGTAAGGGAGGAGGGGAGAGGTCTGGCTGGTGGTCCCGTGGGCTGCAAGGAAGGGGGCTGAGAGAGGCTGAGATGCCCTAAGCAAGGAGGGGTGCTTCTCTGCAGTCCTGCCAGCTTGGGAATTGTGGTGGGAAGAGTTGGTTTGCAAACCTTTTGCGCTATGGGGGAGCAGAGACTTTCCTGTTTCATTTCCTCCCTTTCCCTCTGGTTTTCTGTGCCCTGTTGGCCCTGCTGCCCCTCTCTGGACAGGGTAGCAGTGGGCAGCACAGGCTGCTGCTCTGTGGGCTGGGGAAGGATGAGTCCCTAGGGCAGATCCAGGTCCCCAGGTGCCCAGACAGCACCTTTTCCTGGTGCTGAGTCAGTGATGGAGGCTGGAGAGATGGAGCTGCCCTTTGAAATCCCCAATAGCTGGAAGCAGCAGAGGGCAAGGGCAAAGGAGAGGGAGCAGAGCAAGCCCTCAGCGCATCCCCTCCCTTGCCAGGGCACGCAGCAGCTTGCGGCTTCTCACTTTATTACCGTTTCACTGTGATTTTAATTAACACCTGTGTGTTTGGCAACACAGCACCGATGACAAATTGCTCGGCTGGGCTGTGGCGGGCAGGGTGGCATAGAGCTGCAGGGGGAGCAGAACGGCTCCGTCTTGCTGAGGAGTTTGTGGAGCGAGCATCCCCTGTGACTCTGAATGTGACTTTGCGCACAGTGTAGATGAAGCTGGGCCAGATAATCCCAGAGATGGATTTGTGCTGTGAAACAACCTGGCTGTCTGTCCGCCTCCCTGTCCTCGGCTCCTGGAGGGTGGTCCCGGTGCAGGTGCCCACAGGACTGAGGCCAGCCCAGATGAAGCTCAGTGTTCAAGTGAGAGGGAACGAGAACAAAGAAGAAAAAAATCTCATGAATGAGACCCAAATCCCCTTTGCCTGCCAGCCAAAACAAGAATCGCATTTATGTTAAATGCAAACAGTTCACGCCTGCCAGCCTGGCGCTGCCTGAGACAAATAAATCTCAGTGTTGCTATTCCCTGGAAATCCCCGGGGTGACCGACCACCCAGATTCCCTCTCTGGACCCTTCATGACTGGGATAATTTCCCCTGAGTGTCCCTCCCACGATGCTGAGCTGCTGACGCCGTGGCTTTTGGAAACACCTATTGCAAAAGGGCCAGGGATGGTTCGCCGAGACATCTTTTGCTGTGGACACCAGTTTCAGACGTCTGCTGGAGAGCTCTCTCTGCACAGAGCATCAAACCCCGGAGCTCAAGGAGGCCGAGTCTGCACAGGCACCTTTAACCTTGGCTCAACCAAAAAGTCTCTACCAAGCTAGCCTGTGCTGGCTGGAAGTGTGAAGGAAAATTAAAGGAAACAAATGGAGCCTTTTGCAGCATTTCCATTTTGATGAGATGGCAGGGGAGATACTAACAAGAAAGCAGGTTTTTTAAGAAATTATTGCAAAACAAAAGCTCCCTTAAAGCCTCCTTAATGTGCTCGGCATACTGTGGGTAATAAAGATGGAAATGATAATGATTGTAGATTATGCGCAAGGTTGCTCACCTCTTCACTGCAGCTTGTCATGGGATAATTTAGGGCTGCCGAAAGCTGGCTGTCAAGCAGCAATTCGACAATAGGCTGTGCCTCACTTCGGGGTCTTGTAATGTGCAGGGCTTCTCTGTTATTAGGCTGCTAACAAGCTGATTAGAGGCGGAAAAAGTGATGTTACCAACTCCCTTTGGACGCAGCTCTCTTTCTCAAAGCCTGCCTCTGCCATGGCATCCACTGAGCAATCCCAGGAGGGGTTTGTGGTGTTTCAGCTCGGCGCCCAGCTGTGCCGCTGCGGAATGTGAGCTCTGAGTGTCTCCAGGCTGTGGCTGAAGGGCGATGGATGCGCTCAAAGGGGCAGCCAGAGGAATTGGGTGCTGAGTACTGCCTCAATGCTTTTAACTGCTGGTTTGCAGTCTTGGGGAGAAAAAGATCAAAAAGGTGTCGTTATGCAGCCTACACAGGAGATCTGGCTCTGATCATGTCCTTGGGATGAAGACTGGAGGTATTGGCATTGGCATCACCCCATGGTGGTGCTGGTGCTGCCTGGGATGCTCAGTGGGGCATCCCCAGGCCACCGTGGGGAGGGATCCCCTCATCTTTGCCCCATTGCTGCTGGGATTGAGGCCCCATTGGGCTCTGTGGAGGGTCAGCACACCTGGGAAAAGAAAAGCCAGGAGCATCGGCTGGGCTGTTGTTCTCCCCATAGAGCATGGCTGGAGTTTTGCTCAAGTCCTGAGGATGCCATGGGGTAGACCTACACCTCCAAATGCCACCTGGCCCCTCTGCCCCGACCCCATCTGAGCCTGTGGCCAAGGCTGCCTCATGGTCTGGAGGAGTTGGATAAAAATCTCCATTTTTATTTTATTTTGCTTTACCTCATGCCTACAACTTTGCATGGAGGTGGCATATTATCATAACAAGTCCCCGAAGCCTTTTCTCAAAAGAACCTCTTATCCCTGCCGATCCCAGTGGATTACAGAAATAGCAATAACAGAGGATCTAAAGAAAGAGACAATTTCCTGCACTGATAAGGCGGCAGCTGAACAGCGGTGTCATTGTCTGGTTCTCTGTTTATCACATTTTCTTTCGGTGAGAGAAAAAAGGGAGAGAGGAAGGAAGGAGAAGGACTGTCCAGTGGTTTGTTTAGCAGTGCTGGATGAGGCTGGAGCAGGTTTTCCCTTCCCCAGCACCCACGGTGGTGCAAAATCTCTTGTAGCTGGCTCAGGCCCAGATTTTGAGCTGGAGGGTTGCCAATTAATGGGAGAGGTTTGCTTTGGGACAAACACAAGCTCTGCAGGTCTGTGCCTTGAGCCTGGGCTCTGCTCCCCCAGGGCAGGACAGGCTGATCCAGCCCTGGGGCAAAGGCTGAGCATGGCGCTGGGCTTGGGGACTTGCACTGGGTCATTTAGGGTTGCTGTGGTTCCTCGACACAGCGTCATCGTCCTGAGTCAGAGACAGGCTGTATTCTTTGATCCTATCCACGAAGCAGTGAATGTTGCCAAGCCAGGAGCTGTAACTTCTTTGATAACTGCAGCGCACATTTCAAAGGGCTCTGGAGAAAGTTCAAGTGTCGTTAACAGAGGGGCAAAGTGGGGTCCTGGGTTGGAAACCAATTAAAAGAGTAGGAACCAAAATCATAAGAAATGGTCATTTTTCGTTGTGGCAAAAGGTTAACTGTGCTGTGCTTTACGGTGGTGTTTAGACGCCAGGCTAAAAATATTTCTCTCTGAGCAGAAAAGGGGCTTGCTGCGGCATGATGCAAGGCTGTTGAAGTTAGCGCAGGCTGCAGAAAACAGGGCTGTTTCCGGCAAATGCATCATTAGGGTGAAGGTAGCCACGATGACCCTGTGAGACCCCAAAAGTGCTGCAGGGGTTTGAGGAAGGCTGACAGATGGGGGAAGCATGGGGAGCCTGGAGCTGGTGCCACCCGGGGTCTTGGTGGAGGGGAGTCCCTGGCAGCACGGGGGGATGGACCCCCGACCCGGGCGCGTAGGAAGAAGCATGGGTGGAGATGTCTTGT
Source organism: Pandion haliaetus (assembly GCA_013401275.1). NCBI lineage: Eukaryota > Metazoa > Chordata > Aves > Accipitriformes > Pandionidae > Pandion > Pandion haliaetus. The sequence continues at coordinate 41,022 of VYZV01041165.1, read as the reverse complement.
CTGAGCTTGAGCTTAGCTGCTCTTTCCCTCTTCGCTGAAACGCCTCCGAGTCCCGAGGCACAGGTGGGAGTCGCTGCAGAGGCAGGAAATATGGAAATTGCTGGATTGCAAAGTGAGGCTCCTCCAAAAGGCATCTGCTGAGGAGCAGGAGGGTGGGCAGGCGGGGGAGCTGGGGATGTGAAGGGCTGCTGAGCCTCAGCCGTGCCCCACGGGGTGTCATGCTGGTACCGAGCAGAGTTGTGCCAGTCCCTGGGACAGGGTTTGGGGTGCCTTGAGTTGGCATCCCAGTGCTTCCCTCGTTCCCAGCAAGTCCAGGACACCTGTGGCAAAGTCTGGAGAGTTTCAGCGGAAAAAAAAAGAAAAAAAAAAGAAAAAAAAAAGAGCAGATATTCTGGCACAGAGATATGTTTTGACTTTCCTTGGTGTAATGACATTTTTATTTCCAAAAACTGCCTAGATTGACTCTGCGTGCATATAGAGATAAGGTGGAACAAACAAACCAGCGCATGTGACAGCAAGAGGTTTTATTCTGGGGACAAACAAAACTTTTCTGTGGACTCAGAACAAGTTTTGTTGCTTTTTTTCTTTTGAGTTGTGTTGGAACACTTTGGGCCCATGTGTTTGTTTTCTTTGCACGGTCACAGCTGGGACCTGCAGGTCCTGGGGTGGGATGACAGCCCAGGCCGGGAGCTGTTGCCTCCCACCAGCTCTCACTTGTGGGATGGAGCTGCCCCCATGCACCTTCTCCCCAGGCAGCCCTGTAGAGCATCTGTGCTCAGCTTCTGTCCTCAATCACCTTTTCACTCTGTTGACCCTAGAAAATGGGCCTGCAGGTTAAGTGTGTGCAGCTGGGGAGGGGGGACCCCCTGCCCTAGCTGATGCTGCGGCTCCTGGGCTTCCCCTGGCTCCTCCAGGTCCTGCCACCTTGCACGGCACCAAATCCCACGCGTGAAAGAACTATGGAAGAAACCCCGGACACCACGCTGTGACTGAGCCATGGGATAAAGTTCAGAAACTGCCTTAAGCCTCTTCCTAAAACCTTGTTAGCAACCTGCAAAACAGCGCCGGCATCTGAGCACAGCTGGAAAAGCAAAAAAGGTGCACACAAAGGCACCTGAAGACCCAGAGCCCTCTCCCTGTTCAGCCTGGAAAGACCCAGTACCTGAGCTATGCTGGGATAGAGGAGAGGATGCTGGAGAGGATGCAGCCCTGGGTCGGGAGCAGGAATGCTGATGGAGCAGGGATGCTCACAGAGGGGCTTACCCACCCAGCCTCCCATGTTGCTCAGGGTCGAGAAGTGGGGATGGGCAAAGGGAGGGGTCTCTTTTGCCTCCCATTGCTGCCTGCTTCAGATGCCCCCGGCTTGTGAAGAGCCTGCCAAATGCTTTCCATAGAAAAATGGATTATTCTACAGTCAGATTAATGGGCTTTCATTTTGCAAAACATCTGTCACTGTTAGTCCTGGACAGTGAGCGTGAAATTAGTTTTGACTGCAGAAAGGCAACGTTGGTGTGTAATATGTGACTTACATGACAACGGCCCAGGGACCCAGCTGGGGAATGGGAATTACCTGTTGAAGGCAGCTGGGGGTGCCCCGGGCTGGGCCCTGGGAGTGAGCGTCCTTGCTGTGCCCATCACTGCAGCATCGAAGCTCTTGCCCTGCAGCTGGTGGAGTGTGCTGTGAATGTTGGGGAGGAGAGAGGGAGGGTGAAGAGGACGTGAGGCTCCACCTCTGGTGATGTTTTTGAGTTGGGGTGCTGGCAGGTTGCTGCCAGACCATGCATGAGTGCTGGCAGGGCTTGGCATGGGGAAGCTGTACCAGGGCCCTGAAATTCGGGTCAGGGCACCGGCACAGCCTCCCCATGTTTGCAGGTAGGGAAACACCAGCAAAAGCGAGCCAAAGGCCTCTCTGGGTGCACCTTGGCCCATGCAACAAGTCGAGTCTGATGTTTAAGATCCAGTACTGTCAACAGTTCCAACCCTGGCTCCCCACCCCTTCATTTATTTACCCCCAACATTTCCATGTTCCCCTGTTTCCTCTCCTCCTTTCCCAGCTGACCCTTTCTGGACCCTACAGAGCCGTGGTGGGTCTCAGCTCATGCCCTTGTGTCTTGCAGATGTACATCCAAACCACGACGCTCACCATCTCGGTGAGTCTGAGTGCCTCGGTGTCCCTGGGCATGCTCTACATGCCCAAGGTGTACATCATCCTCTTCCACCCAGAGCAGAACGTCCCCAAGCGCAAGCGGAGCCTCAAGGCGGTGGTGACAGCGGCCACCATGTCCAACAAGTTCTCTCAGAAGGGAGGTTTCCGCCCCAATGGAGAGGCTAAATCGGAGCTCTGCGAAAATCTGGAAACCCAAGGTAAAGCGGCTCCCCGTGGGGCTGGGGAGCTGGTTCTGCCGGGGACTGATGCGGTGCTGGGAAGCCCAGAGCCCTGGCTTGCTGGTGGGCCATAGCCATGCTGTCCTCCACGGGCACAAGCAATGCTGGCAGTGCTGCTTCTTGGCAAAGGGCTATCTGAGCTCCCTCCTACCCCATGGCTTGGCCCGCCATCCCCCAGGAGTGAGGGCAGCGTGGGAAGGGATGCATCCTGCGGGCTGGGGGGTCACTCTGCTCCCCATTGTGCCCAAAGCCACCCCGAGGAGGGAGGTGTTCTCTGATTATCTGCACTCCAGCCGGGGCACTTGCAGGGATTCCTGGCACTCGGTGAGGGGACCGCATAGTCTCCTGTCTGTGGGCAGGGGAGATTCCCCCTTTGTTAATTTATTCCCACCCAAGAAATGCTGTTTTCCATCACTGCAGCTACGTCACTGAGACAGGATGTGTCCTGCCTCCCTCTGATCAGGATTGCTCCTGGTGCTCCCATCCCTCCATAGGCCTGTTTGCATTATCCCATGGGAAATGCTGCTGGGTGGGTAGCAGGGGAAATAATGCTGGAGACACACTTATGCCGCTGCTGGGCGAGATGCTGGCTGGAGCACATGGAAATCTGCTTGAATACCTGGAGAAGGATCCTAATGTCAGCCCGTCCTGGGTGCCCAGAGCTGCTCCTGGGAAGGCTCTGGTGTGGCTGGTGGGAAAAGGTGTTCCGTGTCTGCCTGCAGGCTGTTTCTGAGGGCCAGACTGGAGCTAAGGCTGACACAGGGACAGAGCCACTGGTGTCCCCTGTGAAGAGAGGCTGGGGGCTCAGGAAACCCTGGGAAGGTGGGTGCATGCCTGTTCTGTGTTTGGGTTTCTAAAACCAGAGCCTTGCAGGAGGAAGAAATGATTGGAACCAATGCTGCTGGGGTCCTTTGAGAAGGGAAGTCCCATTTGGGCTAAATCTGAAGAAAACCTCACAGAAATACAAATGTTCCTCAAGTATCAGCAGAGTTTCTAGGTTCCAGCATCAGTGGAATGGAGACCAAACAGCATTTCCATGGAAAGCTGTGATTGTCTTTGTAATCCCACGCTTGCTCTCTTTCCAGCCTGAGCTATTTAATATCCCTTGGCATCTCTGTATAACCTCTGTATCCACATCCGCTCTGTGTAATGGCTTTCGCTGGTGGTAGCTCTGTAGGTGATGTCTCTCCATAGGCAGTCTCTCTGCATAATCAACTCTTTCATCTACCTACCTGTGTTGTGGAGGGCAGCTACACAGTCAGAACCCCATCACTGCCCATGCTAGAGGTGGCTTTTGTCAGCCGCCATCGCAGATCTGTGTGGTCTGTGGTCCTACCCCAATGTGGCAGTGGGTAGGGGTCCCTCTGTTGCCCCCATTTTGTCTGTGCAAGAGATGCTTCATGCAAGGCTGGGCGTATCTGTGGGCTCCCCACGGTAAGGGCTCTCTGGGAACATGCCAGCCCGGTGCTGGGGAGCCACCTGTGCCAGACTCCCCATGGCGTCGGTGTCATAGGCTGTGATGCTGTGCATGTGTGACCTTGTCTCCCTCCAGCCACACATGGCTGTTGGCCAGGGCTCTGCTGACACAAAGGGCCAATACCCCCTTTGCAGCAGGGCTTGGAGGTCCGGACGCAGCGAGCACCTCGTCCGGGACCTGAACCCAAACATTCCTATATGCTCTCCACTGTGCTGAGCATCCTTCTCCCCCACGGGACTCACAGCAGAAGCCTCTGAGGATCGTACGTGCTGGGAGCAGGGAGAGCTGAGCCTCCTGTCTGCTGCATCTCCAGCTCTGATGTGTCTTGCATGGGGAGTACAGGAGGTCGGTGTGAACGGGGCTGGCAGCATGCTCCCGAGATGTGCCAAGGCAAGGAGGAGGGCATGGCATCAATGCTGGGGGCAGGAGGCACGACGGGGTTGTCAGCGCAGGGCCAAGGGGCTGTTTTTCACTCTGTCACTGGCAGGTCACGTATCCCTAAATAAACAACAGAATAAATAATTTGCAGGGCTTTGATATGGGCAGATTGGCTATGAAAACATTGCAGCTAACAAATAGCTCTGTCAGCTCTAATTTCTTATGGCCTATCTAATTGTTATCTGGGAATACCAGTCTGAAATCCGCAGCAAGGTTCATTTGTCAGTGAGGCACTGAGACAGAGGGAGAGCTGCTGGGCATCCCCTCTGCATGGTGCTGGTCTCTGCAGAGGACACATATGCGCTGCTTGTGGTGTCTTGGGCTTTGCTCTGTGTCCCAGTGCTCATCTGTGTCCTTGGCTGGAGGGTGTCTGTGTGTCTGCTGAGCCCCATGGTACCTGGGGACCTCATGGTGGGATCTGTGCAGAGCATCATGCCTGGCCGAAGCGCTGAGACAAGCCAGGGTGTTGCAAGCTGTGGCTTCCACCTCTCCCTGAGCTGTGGCTGCTGCTAAAAGCAAGTGGTGTGCTGCAGCCTCTGAGCCCAAAGGCAGCAGTGCAGCCCTGCGGGGAGTGGGAGGATTTATTGCTATCTGGCATTTTCCTGGCATTGGTCCTTGCTGCGGCTCCCCCGGTGTCAGTCTGGGACATGTGGCTTTGTAGCCATTGCTGCCTCCTCTCCTCGTGTGTTCAACCCAGCCCCGAGGGCTGGGGAAGTTGGAAGGTGACACCAGGTTGGCGTACGTGCCCTGCTCCTACAGCACCTGAGGATGGGCACAGGGATCCTTGGCTGAGGGATGCAGCCAGGCTGGTTGGCTTTGTGCCACCTGCTGCCAGTGCTGGCAGTGCCCTGCTGCTCAGCTCCCAGCTGCCATGGAGCTGCGTGCAGGGGCGCAGGCTGCCCAGCTTGGGCCCCAAATTGTGCTCTTGCAGGGCTGGGGAAAGCTGAGCTTTGGGAATGTGGAGCACCTGTGGGTTTGTCTGTAAGAGATTGCTGAGGGAAGTGAATGGGAGCCTGAGAGCGTATTCCCCATAGCTCATGTCATGTCCCAAGGTCTCTCTTCGGGATGAACCGCCTTTAGAGAGCCCCCAAGGGCTGCTGTGGGGCTCAGCCCCTCTGCCATGGCTCAGTGCCCTTGCAGGGAATGATCCCGAGTGCCGGTGCTGGCCGCCTCCATGAGCAAACCTAGTGTCACATCCCCGCCAGCATCTCCTGGCACAACGCTCAGGTCAGGGTGACGGGACGGGAGCCAGAAAGGGAGGGTGGACTTCATTAACGATACATGTGAGGTCTGTCTCTCTTTCCAGCACTGGCTACCAAACAGACCTATGTCAGCTATAGCAACCACGCAATTTAGCTCCAGCGATTGCAACTGCCTGGCGTAGAGGGAGGCTGTGGATGCCACGACGCGGGAGGGAGCTGTGTTGCATCTCTCGTCGCAGGACACTGGAGGGGGAGCTGGATGGGATGGGGAGGTGGCAGCAGGGGGGACACACGCTCCTGGTGGGGCCGCTGGGCAGAGCTCGTGGGGAAGATGGTGATCAACAGCAGCAAAAAAAAAAAAAAAAAAAAAAAAGAAACAATAAAAATAAACCACCAACCAACCGACCACCGTGACAATGCATGCCTCCCCACGGAGGAAGAGGAACAGTTGAGCAGGGGGGACATGGTGCAGGGAAGAGGTGACGGACTTCGGCAAGTCTTTGGGGTTTTTTTTCTGTATCTTGGCAAAAAAAAAAAAGAGACCCAACATTTTCCCTTTTCTGGAATTTGTGAGATTGTTTGTGGTTGTGCAGAACCTTCTGTTTTCTCTCTTTTTTTTTTTTAATCCTCTGTTTTCTTTTGTTCCTGTCTTCCTCCGTCCCTCTTCACTCTTTCTCCCATATCCTACCAAATTCTATATGTTGCAAAAAGGAAAAATAAATAAAAATACATAAAATTTAAATAAAAAACAGACAACAAAATAAAATAAAACCTAGACTGTGTTCAAAGTGCTGATTTCTATAGGTGGTTAATTAATGTATGTGATGACCATATGGATTGAAATATGTCTGCTTTATGTACTGACCAGTCAAAAATCAAAAACACAAAAAAACAAAGTTCAGTGCCTGGATGTTTATGAACTATTCGATGACTGTGTAGAGCATGATCATTTTTATACGAGGAAATTTCTAATAAAAGACCATGGTTTTGCACTCAGCGTTTGCTGTCTCTTGGTGACTGTTCGTTCCAGGCTCCAGGGGGGTGACTTGATTTTGACTGATGGGGAAGGTTTTGGGTGGCCAAGCGCTCCAGGACAGCATGGGGCTTGGTGTCCTTCCTGTCCAGGCCATCCTGCTGCAAACAGCGTCCTTGTGAAAGGGGATGGGACAGGGAGAGGAGAGCTCAGCATCACCCTGGCACAGCGCATTGAGGCACACGCTGTAGCCTGTGCTGTAGCAGCGCTCAGGGACTGGGGCAGGAGCTGGGCAGAAAGGGCTGATTCCTCCTCATTTGCTCTTTCCCAGGATGTGTGTTGAGACTGGAGGGATGGAGCCTAGAGGAAGGGATTTTCCAGGGCTTTCCCCTCTTCAGGGGCAGGGCCAGCTCCACCCTCCCCATCAGGACCAACCTGGGCTAATTAGGGAGTTGCCAGCTAAAAAGAGCAGCTCTGCCTTTCCTGGCTTCAGCCTTCTCCTTGGGATAGCACAGCCTGGTGTGCAAGGTATGTGGCTGTTCAAAGAGTCTTGACTTTGCCTGTTTTGGGGAGATTTGGTGTGTTTGCTGCTGGTGTCTCTGCCCCTGTGCTTTTGGAAAGGAGGTGGCTGTGCTTGTTTCCTGCTGGGTAAGGAGAGGGTGACCCAAGCTTCTCTTTCTTCTGGAGAGCAGATGGGAGGTGGGGAAAGGAGGCAGAGTAAGGTGCTGCTGCCCATTCCAGAGATGGCAGTTTGTTTTGGGCAGGTTGTTGCTTTAGGTGCCCAGCAAATGTGCTGGAGATGGTGGCAGTGTCCTGACCTTGCAGAGGCAACAAGTGTGCCGAGACATCTCCCTGTCCCTTTGCTTGTGTTCCTCCTGGCCTGGAGGTGCCCATACATTCCCTTTTCTGAGCCTGAGTGAAGTTACCCCTGTGTTTTGCATGTTTCTAGACCTATTTGTGTATTAATCGTAGCTCAGCTCTCACTCCAGTGAGTTGCCCAGGCTGTGTGCCCTGGGGAATGGAGGCCTCAGTGCCGCTCTGAGCACCGCAGGGAGGTTCAGCCATTGATCAGTGCCAGAAGGGAAATGCGACTGTTCCCTGCCAGCACGGAGAGGACGGAGTGCAGCTTGAAGGCAGGAGTTAAAAAAAGTGTAATGAAAAGCTTGAAACTTTGATAAGATCATACTTGTCAAAAGAGCTTCTCGGAGAAAAAAATACCTGCTCCGTTCCCACCACATCCATCACTGTCAGATCAGATGTGAAAAGCTGCCTAGTTCAGAGGGCTCCCAGAAAACCTGAGCTGATGTCTCTGGTGCTGTTTCTAGCTCTAAGATACTGCTCTACTGTCTTTACAAGCAGCTTTCCATCCCGAATTCTGCCTGATAATGACTGGAAAGGCTGATGCTACCTTAATTACAGCATCCCCCTCCCTTCCCTTGCAGTGTCTGTGAAGAGGGATGCCTTGAGTCCTCCAGAAAGGCTGTGGCTGGGGACTGACCATGCTGCCACTGAGCAGATCTTCCAGGCTGATCTGTCCTCTGATGGTCTGGGGAGTTCTGCAGGGCATGGTGCAGACACTGGCGCTGGGCAGCGTGTGGGAAAGAGGAGACCTGTGCTAGCAAGGTGGTCTACTTGGGTTGATGCTTTTTACCCAGGCAGGATGCAGAGAGCTGTGCTGATCTAACTGCTTTGCTTCAGTAGCTGAATGAACTATTTTTTTTCATGTGCAAATACTTCTTCAAGGTATTACTTTCTGTCTGTCTTGTTCTCAAACATTTCTGCCTTCAAACTGCTTCTCTTGAAATGCAGCTAGCCCTGGAGTGTGTCCTGCCAGCCACTTGGGCTGTGCTACTGTGGGGTGTTATAGCCGAAAGGTGTGCAGAAATGAGAGTTGTCCTACCGCTGTTGGCAGCCAGCAATGCAGAGCAGCTCCAAAAGCTGTTGCTTTGGACGGTGGGGTCTGGGCTTCAGTGGCTGGGATGGCACATCTCAAAGGTGTGCTTTCGATGCTTGCTTGGTGCTCAGGGAAGAAGTCACTTGGCTAAACTTCGAACGTGGTTTCAAATAGATTCGTGTTCCCCTCCTGCATCAGACCCTATTTAAACACAATAGCTACCCCGATTTCTTGATGGATCTGGTGGAGTGTTAAATCAAAAGAGTCCTCATGTGGGTACTTATTTTGGAGTAAGTGTGCTTTACAGTGATTCAGTCTTATTCCTCCTAGTCTTTAGCTTAAATGATAGAAAGATGCTCTTAAACAGATATGCAAAATATTTGCACAAATCTAACCTTACTGGTCTCAAAACAGAATTTTAATTGGCCCAATTTTTTATCAGCTAAACCCTATATGTACTGGCACCATTACTGTGTGCTGCCAAATAGACCTGCATCCCTCCCAGTGCTGGGTACGTTTCAGCGGCAGATGCAGTGACCTCCCAACGTGGCTGGTTAATTTTATACGGCATTTCATGATAGAGTGCTGTTTAATTTTAGACACTTATTTGATTATGAAAGCTAATCAAAAGGGAGCAGTCTACAAGCAATTGAGATGGATGTGGAGCGATGTGGATCTAGGCAGGCTCTGGTGCTGATATCTGCAGAGAAGTGACAGGTGCTGCTGGGGCAGTTTTGGGAGCTAGCTGGTGTCTATTAGGATCAGGTTTCTGCTTTGCTTAGTATTTTTGAGGGCAGTTCTGCTGCTTGTGGCTGAGCAGAAGAGCAGAGTAGATACTGATTCCTAGATACTAGCTTCCTACTTTTTGGTACTTTGTGTATTTTTTTTTTTTTTTTAAATAAGGTGCCTGTGTTGAAATCTGTGCTGTTTTTTCTTCTCCTCACCTCCCTTACAGCTTAAAAGCACTTGTCTGATTTTCCCCTTATTTCTGTGAAGAGTTGTTGAATTTAAATAGCAATAATTGCCTGAGTTCCCTGAGTGGTTGACCTGCACATTTTTCGCTTTTTCTGGGAATCTGAGAAGTGGGGGGAGAAACCCGGGCTGGTGCCATCTCCTTCCATCACCTGCTCATATCTCCCCCCACCTTAAACTTTCTGTTGGCCTTGGCTGCCATTCCCAATCCCCAGCTCTTCTCTTGAGCTCCTTTCTCCAGGGACAACTGGGAACTTTTGGGGTCCTGCCACCCTTTCCATGGCACAGCCAGGGGCTGGAGTAGGAAGCTGTGTGCAGGCTCATGTCCCCAGCCCCGCATGGAGCGGCAGCAGTGTGGAACCTGTCATTAACTCTCTTCTGTGAGAGGCAAATTACAGGCTTTAGTGGCACAATTAGGCTAACTCAATAGGAAATGGAAAACCAAAATAATTTCTCTATTAATTTCTCGGTCTGCCTGCCACCTTGTCCCTTGCTCCTCCATAGCACTGACTTGGGAAAAATCGCTTCCCCCTGCCACCCAGGTCTGGAGACCTCCTGTTGAAGCCATGGTAAAGCTCCTTAGTAAGCAAATCTGTAGGAAGGGGATGGAAAGAGCAGGGCTGGAGTAGAAAGTGGCTTGTTCCTTGCTCCAAGAGAGGTCTCCATCCAGTTCCTCTTCCATAGGGAGAGCCACAGAGTCCCATTTTGGTCTCAGAAGAGCTGAGTGCTACTCAGAGCAAGGTGCAACTTGCATTTAAAGCAGAAGGCAGCAAAGCCTGTGACAGATGTTGTGGTTCATTACGCAGTGGGGGACTAGCTCTGCAGCAAGCAAGTTGAGCTAATTTCTGCGCTATGAAGTGTTTCTCCCAATGAGACCCACTTTGAGCCAAAACCTTTGGCCTGGAGCATCAGGCCCTTGTTGGGCCATGGGAGCTTTGAAGATGCAAATGGAGACCCTGAATTTATCTTTCCTGGGCTGTGGGAAGCCAGCAAGGAGGGTGGAGAGCTGCGATGAGCACACTGGTGCTGCTGAGAAGATGGGTGATGCCTCTGAGTGCTCTCAGGGGGACAGTGGGTGCCTCAGAGGGAGGTATAAGAACCCCAGCCCTGCGGTTGGGGAAGGACCAGTGGCAGAGTGGAGCTGGACATGCCGACTGCCTGGTTTCCCCTTGGCGAAGCGGTCCCTGTGGCTCAAGACCGCAGCCATGGATGGAGATGTGTGTGTGGCATGTATGCGAGGGTCTCTCCCTGGTGCCAATATTCTCTTGTATGGCCAAGCGAGTCAATGGCAGATTGTGTTGAAATCTCACTTCAGCGGCAAAAGCTGCAATTAGCATTTAATGAAGATTCTTGCTTTTATTTTTAGGTAACCTCTGATTCCCTGACTGTGTAATTTAGTCCTCCATTGCTTGGAGATAATTAAAGTATGTCACTATAATTTGCTTTTTTTAAAAGCCTGTAATTATGTTTTTATTGAGAATAAAAAAAGGGGGGGGGGGGGAAAACAATGTTAGGGGAGGAGAAGGCTTTGGATGGGCAAGGGGGATTTCTTGCAGCTTGAAGGCTTAGGCGATCTTTCCAGGATGCTGGTAGACTGGAGACAGAGGAAGGGCTCCTGTATTAGCATGGGTAATAGCAAAGTGCAGTGTTTCAAGTGGAGGCGTGAGAGCTTTGGGTGTCCACAAGCCCTGATTGTGCCTGCATGTGTTTTAGCTGTAGCATAACTGTGGGGTGTATATGTGGGCTGCATGAAGTACCAGCGCTGCTTCCTCTGCTGCCTTGGTTGTGGTCTTCAGCACCGTTCTCCTTCCAGCACCCTGGGAGAGGGGGGCAGCCCTGCTCCGTCTGCACCCCAACCTGAAGGCTCTGGGGCAGCTGAAGCGGGGACAGCCCAGGATGGGCTTAGCCTGGAGCAGAAGAGCTGAGGTCTCATCCGTCCAGCCTGCCACTCCCAAGACTGCCCTGCCAAGCCTAGCAAACATCTGTGCGCATGCTGGGTCTTTGTGTTTCAATTGCAGGCATCTGGTCTCCATAACAAAACATGCTTTGCTGATGCAGGGCTACATAGCTCACACTATATGACTTCCCTGCACAACAACAAATTAATGGGGAGGAATTAAATGTATCTTCCCAGGCCTGGCAGGACTGTGCAGCCTTTGGGGGATGCTCCTTCCAGCCTGGGCTGTATTTGCATCTGCAAATGCTGCTGCTGGATGTCAAACAACCTATGTCCCTCCAAATCCCCCCAGCGCTGTCTAATGCTGAATGTGCCAGCTAGAGCATCCTGACTTGCTCCAGCCCGTGTAATGCTGCGCATGGCCCTGGGCCAAGCGTTGTTCCCAGGCAGCCCAGTGAAGCTGCTTCCCTGCAAACTGGTCTGAAATCGGAGTGTGGCCATTGCTGGAGGAACTGCTCACCTAGAATTCACAGCCTGGAAATTGGCTGTTGGAGGGAAGTTGAATAACGAATAAATTCAAGATAATTGATTGGCCTGTGGCCAGTTCACAGCCAGAGAGAGCTGAAATGAGTTGGATTGTTGGCTTTTTCTTTAAGTTATTCTCGCTCAAATTTTTGAGCGCTAAGAGGTTACATTTAGCTTAGAATATATTTAATTCATTAAAACATTGATCTTCTCTGCTGCAGAGTTCAGATCTGATCCCAGGCTTTATTCCTTATCTAAATGCAAAGGTTTCTTGCCAGAAATACAAAGCAGAAAAAACCCCTTGGTGCTTAGGAAAAGTGACATGACGAAAGGACCATGGTGCTGGACTACGTTCCAGTGCTGGGAACCTGCTGTAACTTGAGCTGACATCCTCACTGGCACGTGCCCAGTTTCCTTCTTGCCCATACTGGGATGCAGTCTTTAAGGGCTCTTGCCAAGTCCCATAGTTCTTGACATGTCCTGGATGCTGCAAGTGGCATCCCAGGGTCCCTGCAGCCAGACACCTAGTGCAGGGTACTTGTATGCTGGGATGCTGTGACATTTGGTGCAATCACCTGCAAAAATTCTGTCTGGAGCTGTCTGCTCATTATGGAGCTGGGGCCAAAGTGAGTCATGAAAGTCTCTTTGATAGACAGTATCAGGTCAGGGATTTATGTTCAAGTGTGTCCTCAGGCTGTACATCCACCCCCAAAATTCCTGCTCTCCAGGTGTCTGAATCGAATGGCACCGTGAGTAGGATCAGTCCCCTGCTATGCTTGCAGCACGTTCATGTTCCTCCTCGCTTTGCAGAAATCCCCCTCCTGAGCCAGGTGTCACACCACCTTCCTTGCAGAGCCTTTGTTATCTGCTGAGGATAACAAAAGGAAGGAACAGCACTTAAAACCCAATAAAACCCACACACCATCATCAGCTTTTGTACTGGTTGCTATGGGAACCCCATACATGCACCGGAAACGCTGGAGTATGCAAATGAGCTTCTTAATTAGTTCTCCTCAGTCTTTCATGCTCCTGGTGCAGCAATTTGATCATTAGATGAACATGCCACGTAATTATCTGCAGCTTAACCAAACACAAGCTGGGGTGACCTTTGGGGAGGGCAGGGTGTCTTGGGAGTGGGCTGGCGGCAGAAGGAAAGACAGCGGACAGCGGCTGCACGGAGCTGGGAGTCTTCTCTAGCAGCTTCTGTACTGGCAGGAGCTGCCAGCATCGTTTCTGTTGCCTTTGGAGAGAAGCAGTGAGCGAGGGTGGGTCTGTGTCTCCAGACTGCCCCAGCCTTCCTGGAGAGGGCTGTCCAGATGCTGGGGTCTCAGCAGCGTGGTCGCATGTGCAGCAGGCTGAGCTTGCGTGGTTAGCTTGAGCAGAAGGACCGAGCACCTTGTCTTGCTGTGGGGCAGTGGTGGAGTGGAGGGCTGGCTGGAAAACCCAAGCCCTGCACCCCTCTGAGCCGTGGGACAGGTTGCAGTGTCAGCCCGGTGCTGCTGGCCTCGTGGATTGGGTTTGGACTTGCTGCCTCCAGTCCAGCGTGCCAGTTTTGCAGAGCCAGATGCCAGCTGGGTGCATGTGTGAACTCTTGCTGTAAATGCTATGAGTTTTTCACCAAACAAGCTTCATTAATCGTCTAATAACCGGATTAATTAAGGACACTGAAAGTAAACAGCAAGAATGTAATTTGCCTCTGATTGCCATGTAATTGCAGGAGTATGGTCCTATTTGCATATGCAGAAAGTGTTGTTGACAGAGGCACTGGGACCAAGAATAACAATTTATGGAGGGCAAATGTGCCCTTGGAGTGTCCAGACCCCTTCAGCCATACTCTTTGCTGCCTTCGGTGCTGCCTGCATGTGTTTTTTTCTGTGATTCTCTGACTTTTTCCCAATTAACCAACTCTCCTGCTATTTGTGGAGCTTTCTGAGCTATTTGCTTAGGCAAACATTGATGCTCCAAATAGACTGGCAGATCAGCTTGGAAACACTCTCCTGTGTCCTGCAAGACAGCAGAAATAGCTGAGAAGAAACGTCTCTTTCTCTTAGGGCTGTCCTGCTAAGGGTTAGGACCAGTTCTCCCTTTGACCCTGCTTACCTGGGACTTGGGGACTTAGGTTGTACTTGGAAGAACTTGTCCTCGCAAGCCCCAGAGAGTTTCTAGTGCCCCAAGAGGAGACAGAGACCAAGAGGTGATTTGGAGGCATGCAGAGAGGAAAACAGATGCTGTGTGGATTGGAGGCAGAGCCAGGGACTAAATAGCAGAGTCTGAGTCCCACACCATCTTGCATCTCTCATGTCCTCCACCCCTTGTCAGCTGGTCTTTTTTTCCAGCACTTCTCTCTTTCCCTGTAAATGGAGACATCTGGATGGTGACTAATCTTCCAACTCTCTTCTCTGCCTCTCATTAGCCCTGGTGAGCTTTCTCCTTGCATTTGACCTTGTCAACACTAGATCTGGGCTGCTTGAGGAATGGGAGCACATGGTGCTCTGTAGAGATGACTACACACTCCCTCCAGGCACACACACACGTGCCCAAAGGGGAGAATTCGGAGGACTAATTCCATCTTGGAGAGCCCCAGGGTCATATTTTCCTCTCTCCCTGACAGACATGACTTGGTGGAAACCTAGAACATAGAGGGACGTGACCTTTTAGGAACAGCCCAGAACATCTATGGCAGGCATGATTTCTAAGCGTATCCATTTTTTTTCTCACGGTGGTGATGAGATCTGTATGCTCCAGCTATTTCGGTCTGTTCTTCATGTGTAGATGGACTTGGATTAAATCAGTGCGCGTTGTTTGAGACAGGCACCTGCTGCTCACTCCTGTCTCTCATACTCAAGCAGGATAAGAAGCGGCAAATACGATTCTCTGAGCAATTGTTTTAGAAGAAACCTTGCTGGCAGAATGGATGGGGGCTGGTTTGCCAGCAGAATGCTGGCGACAAATATCTGTGAAGGAAAATGGGGACTTGGGACCCCCCTGCCTGTCTGTGGGCATCGTTCCCATCAACCATTTGTTTCCTTGCAGCGTCTAAAGGTTTTGGGCCAGTTTCCCATGGCTTTAAGTGCCATACCTGTCCCGAACAGCTGCCAAACTCCATTCATCACAGACAGTGTTTTGTTTTCCTCTTCTGGAAACTTGAAACGTTTAGAAAGAAATCAAGTTTTCCCTTGAAATTCAGTGGGGAGAGGGGTGGAAGGAAGGTAGCCTTCTGTTTATTTTGCACTGCCTTTCTGTAAGCTGCTCTAAACAAGCTGTCATCATATCTCCAGTGAAGCAGTTGAGCAGGCTCCCTAGGTGTCTGCATTTGGTTCCTTGCCATGCAAGGTCTTGTTAGAGGTGGTGTTTGTTTCTGGTTAGCCATGGACTCCCTTTGAGCTCGAAGAGCAAGACAGGGAAATAGCAACAATTGTGATTATGGCTTTATTTTGAACTTCTAAAATCTCTATTTCCTGTGGCAAACAACATCCTAGAGCAGCTGGAGGCTGCATCCCACTAGTGTTTCACAGTGAAATTTTCAACGAAATAAACAAGGGAAGCAATCAGCCCCTCCTGAATATCAAGGGGATGTGGGTGGTGATGCCTGCCGTGCCTTTGAGACCTCTCCCGTTGTGTCAGCATGCTTTCTTCAGGAATTGAGGCCGATGTGAGTGCTCTGCCACTGCCATTGCCTGCTTTAAGCTGTATCTGAATGACTTCAGACCTTCCCTACAACAACCTGGACTTCCTTCTGGAGCAGTATCACGGCCTCTGTCTAGGGCAAGCCAGTGCTTCTTAGTTTTGAGAGCAAGCCTTTGCTCCCTCTGCATGTTGGCTCCTGAAGATCAAGTATTTGGTTGGTCTTGAAACTTGTGAACATGAGTCAGTCATTAAAGCTTAACATTGTTCTTGCAGATGTCTCTTTCACCCACCACTGCCCCCCGCTTTCCTTGTGCATTGGAGTAGGTGTGAGGGACCTGCAAGAACTTGACCTTGAATAAACATTGGTGAACCCAAAAGCATGGACATGTGGGCCTATTGCCCTGTCCTGGCTTGAGTGATCTTTGGCTTTGAGGATACTGAGATTTTGATTTGATTTGCATGTGACCTTGGTGTAAGCAATTAATCTTTCCCATCTCAGTCTTTGACATACCTCTCTTTCCAAGTGGGCTCTGACTTCTGGTGCTGTTTTTCAAGGCTGAAGGGGAAGTTGCCTCCGGTCTGATTGACAGTGCTGCTGCTTTTCCATTATCTTTCAGATGCCTTGTGGTTTTTGGGAAAAAAATTCCAAACCCTGCTTTGTGATTTTTCTCTTCTCTGTAATTAGATGTAGCAGTGATCAAAATATGTTGCATTGCACTGCAAGCTTCTCCAGGCAGATGTTTCATCACCGGAGAAGAGATGACTTCATCCTCTACATTTGGGGAAAATTAAAAGAGAGGAAAAAAGAAAAAGGTGAAGGAGAATGTTGGATTTCCTGTTGTGTGAATACATCTCACTAGGCTTCAGGGGAGGGATGTGTGAGAGAAGAACCAGGGCCAGGAGGGAGAGGGAGGGCAGATTTTTTTTTTTTTTTTTTACCCTGCTGGCATTCAGGTCTTGAGAAATGCACCCCTTGGTACTTATTTGATGCAAAAACTGGGGATGGTGGCTGTGGTCCACCTTGCTGCTTCCCTGCATCCTCTCTTGGAGAAGGGTTTTTAGCACAAGGCAGGATATTAGCTCTGCATTTTGGCTTTCTGGGGTGCACAGAGCCCCTCAGCTGCTGCCACACCTCTACAACTCTTATATACAAGCTTTCAGAGCAGCTGGGGAGGTTGCAAAGGTGGCATTTGCCCCACCCCTGGAAACATTCAAGGTCAGGTTGGATGGGGCTCGGAGCAACCTGACCTAGTTGAAGATGTCCCTACTCATTGCAGGGGGGGTTGGACTGGATGACCTTGAAAGGTCCCTTCCAAGCCAAACTATTAAATGATAAAGTTCGCTTTCTGTCCTTCGGCAGCTGGAACTCTTTGGTGCATGGTACTTTGTACTGATGGTAAGAATGGATTAATTCTCCGAATATGACCAGTAGGGGAAGGTGGGGCAGAGCAAAAGATGTGAAAAGGCCTGTAAACAGCCCTTTGTTCAGGGATGCCAGCACCAAATACCACCAGCTTTGGAGCAGAGACTTGGGTCTGGTTGCAGGGAGGGTGAGCATGCAGGGGAAAAATGTCTCCCGAGCTGGGAACACCAAGCACAATTTCTCAAGCTCAGCTCAATAAAAGAGCCATCAAAAGTAAAAATGACAGCAATTCTGCAGTCAATATAATGTGGCTGCAGGTTAAATAAATAATGTTTGAATGATAATAATTGCAAAATGATACTATTTCATCTGCCACAAACATGTGGTTAAGCTCTCATTAGCTGAGACTACGAGCTTTGCAGGAAGCACAGACTCTTTGAAAGCAGATCTCTTTGGATTACACCACTACAGAAATTCCTGGGCTGCTTTTGCAAGTGTTTAATAATGCCTGTGAGTAAGTTTGCTCACAGGATTGAGAGGACAATCAGAAAGGCCGGCACCCCTATTTATTTATTTGAGTTCTGCTTTTTTAGGTTCTCAGGACTTCTGAAAAGTTGCATTTATAATTAATGAACTATATTCTAGTTCTTGAGCTCTGTAGAAAAAAAAAAAGGTGTATATTTTAAAGTGGTTTTTACATATAAATCTGTGTATGCAGGCATTTCTAGCCACATCTAGTGTAGTTTTGTCTGAACTTCAAGTTTTAGCAAAAAAGCTGCTCTGTCCTGTCCCACCACCTTCCTCCATTGCTACCTCTTGGTCCCTGTGAAGCCATCCTGAAGCAACACCATCTGTGTCCCCCAGGAACAGTGATCAGCCCCGAACTGGGGAAACTGGTGCACTCAGCACGTCACCAGACAGGGCTGATTTCAGACTTGGCTGCAATATTGATCCTCACTTAACATAGTAATGAGAATCTGCTTCCCTAATCAGTAAGGGAAAAATCTTATTTTCCAGCTGCTAAAGGAAATTAGCTTTGTTGAATTGTGTTGGATGTAGGGCAGTACAGAGGTGGGTGATGCTGGCTTGGCTTCACTTTGGTCTTCTCGGTGTGGACAGGAGCCTGTTGTGATCACTTGGGTTGTGTGTCCTTCTCATCTTGGCTTCTATCCTACACCCTGATGTTTGGGGAGAGCCTCCATCTTGCTCATCCTGAAGCCCAGCTTGGGTTTTTATGATGAACCCCATCATCACCAATCACTCCATTATCACCCCATCTACACCAATGGATGCAGCATGGGCAACAAACAGGAGGAGCTGGAAGCCATTATGCAGCAGGAAAACTATGATATAGTTGCAATCACAGAAACACAGTGGGATGACTTTCACAACTGGAGTGCTGCAATGGGTGGCTATAAACTCTTCAGAAGGGCTTGGCAAGGAAGGAGAGGCAGTGGGGTAGCCCTGTATGTTAGGGAGTGTTTTGATTGTCTAGAGCTTAATGATGATGACGATTGGGTTGAGTGCTTATGGGTAAGAATCGGGGAAGGCCAACATCGCAGATACCATGGTGGGAGTCTGTTATAGACCAACTAACCAGGATGAAGAGGCAGATGAAATATTGTATAAGCAGCTGGTAGAAGTCTCATGATCGCTAGCCCTTGTTCTCACGGGTGACTTCAACTTACCAGATGTCTGCTGGAAATGCAGAAACAGCCTAGGAGGTTCCTGGAGTGTGTGGAAGATAACTTCCTGACACAGCTAGTGAGTGAGCCAATTAGGGAAGGTGCCCCACTGGACCTGTTGTTTGTGAACTGAGAAATACTTGTGGGTGATGTGAGGGTTAGAGGCTGTCTTGGGCACAGCGATCACAAAATGATAGTTTTTTATTCTTGGAGAAGTAAGGAGTGGGTCAGCAGAACTGCTACCTTGGACTTTGGCCTGTTTAGGAGACTGGTTGACAGAGTCCCTTGGGAGGCAGTCCTGAAGGGCAAAGGAGTCCAGGAAGGCTGGACATTCTTCCAAAAGGAAATCTTAAAGGTGCAGGAGCAGGCTGTCCTCATGTGCCGAAAGATGAGTCAGTGGGGAAGAAGACTGGCCTGGCCAAATAGAGAGCTTTGGCTGGAACTCAGGGAAAAAAAACCCAACAGTTTATGACCTTTGGAAGAAGGGGCAGGCAACTCAGGAGGACTACAAGGATGTCGTGAGGTTATGCATGGAGAAAATTAGAAGGGCCAAAGCCCAACCAGAACTTAATCAGGCTACTGCTGTAAAAGACAATTAAAAAAATGTTTCTGTAAATACAGTCACAACAAAAGGAGGGCTAAGGAGACTCTCCATACTTTATTGGATGCAGGGGAAACAGTGACAAAGGATAAGGAAAAGGCTGAGGTACTTAATGCCTTCTTTGCCTCGGTCTTTAATGGTAAGACCAGTTGTTCTCGGAGTATCCAGTCCCCTGAGCTGGAAGACAGGGACAGGGAGCGGAATATAGCCCCCATAATCCAAGGGGAAATACTTAGCGACCTGCTACACCACTTAGACACACATAAATCTATGGGGCTAGATGGGATCCACCCAAAGGTACCGCAGGAGCTGGCAGAAGTGCTCACAAAGACACTTTCAATCATTTATCAGCAGTTCTGGCTAACTAGGGAGGGCTGAGTTGACTGGAGGTAAGCAAAGGTGATGCCCATCTACAAGAAGAGCCGGAAGGAGTATGTGGGGAACTACAGGCCTGTCAGTCTGACCTCGGTACCAGGGAAGATTATGGAGCGGCTCGTCTTGAGTGTGCTCACAAGGCAGGTGCAGGACAACCAGGGGATCAGGCCCAGCCAGCAGGGTTCATGAAAGGCAGGTCCTGCTTGACCAGCCTCATCTCCTTCTATGACCAGGTGACCCACCTAGTGGATGAGGGGAAGGCTGTGGATGTTGGCCATCTGGACTTTAGTAAAGCCTTTGACACCATTTCCCACGCCATTCTCCTGGACAAACTGGCTGCTCGTGTCTTGGACAGATGTATTCTTTGCTGGGTAAAGAACTGTCTGGATGGCCAAGCCCAAAGAGTGATGGTGAATGGAGTTAAATCCAGTTGGCGGCTGGTCACAAGTGGTGTTCCCCAGGGCTCAGTACTGGGGCTGGTTCTCTTTAGTATCTTTATCAATGATCTGGATGAGGGGATCGAGTGCACCCTCAGTAAGTTTGTGGATGACGCCAAGTTGGGAGGGAGGGTTGATCTGCTCGAGGGTAAGAAGGCTCTGCAGAGGGATCTGGTCAGGCTGGATCGTTGGGCCGAGGCCAATTGTATGAGGTTCAACAAGGCCAAGTGCTGGGTCCTGCACCTGGGTCACAACAACCCTGTGCAGCGCTACAGGCTTGGGTAAGAGTGGCTGGGAAGCTGCCCGGCGGAAAACGACCTGGAGGTGTTGGTCATCAGCCAGCTGAATTTGAGCTGATCTTGTGCCCAGGTGGCCATCCTGGCTTGTGTCAGAAATGGTGTGGCCAGCAGTACTAGGGCAGTGATCATCCCTCTGCACTTGGCACTGGTGAGGCCGCACCTCGAGTACTGTGTTCAGTTTTTGGCCCTTCACTACAAGAAAGACACTGAGGTGCTGGAGTGTGTCCCAAGAAGAGCAATGAAGCTGGTGAAGGGTCTAGAGCACAAGTCCTGTGAGGAGCAGCTGAAGGAACTGGGGTTGTTTAGCCTGGAGAAAAGGAGGCTGAGAGGAGACGTTGTCACTCTCTACAACTACTTGAAAGAACGTTATAGCGAGGTGGGTGTTGGTCTCTTCTCCCAAGTAACAAGCAATAGGACAAGATGAAATGGCCTCAAGTTGTACCAGGGGAGGTTTAGATTGGGTATCAGGAAAACTTTCTTCACCAAAAGGGTTGTTGGGCATTGGAACAGGCTGCCCAGGGAACGGGTTCAGTCACCATCTGTGGAGGTATTTAAAAGACATGTCGATGTGGTGCTTAGGGACATGGTTTAGTGGTGGACTTGGCAGCGCTAGGTTAATGGTTGGACTTGGTGATCTTAAAGGTCTTTTCCAACCTAAGTGATTCTACGATTCATATTCCCGTCTTTGAACCTCCCATGGCAGGTGATAGCTTTCCAGCTCTGTTGTGTCGCAGAGACATGGGGCAGTGTCCATGCCAGCTCCTCAAAGCCCAGCCTTGCACCTCATCTTCCTCATCCAGTGCATTACTGAGGGGGGAATAAGCCTTCCATTCTTGGCTTGGGTCTCCCAAAACGTGGGCGAGCGGCCTTTCCTCCCCTCTGTGGCTCTCCCCGGGCTGTGCGCCTCACCGGACCGTCTGGCTGACGGCAAATTGTTTTTTGATGGCTGACTCGGTATAACTGAACTCAATTTGCCTTTCAAAAGCAGCTAATAGTCGCATTAAAAAATCCATTTTCACTTGTGATTGAATTTGACGGCGGCTCAATCAATAAGCGAATGGAGTGTTTCACACACTGTACTGAGTGGGTGTTACCACGGTAACAGTGTAAGTGAGCACGGCCGGGTGAATCCCCCCTTGAGTGGGTGTCACCCTGCCCTGTCGCCCAGCCCTGTCGCCCTGCAAGGGGCTGCCCCAGGCAGGCGCCATGGTGGGAAGGGAAACCCTCCTGGTCCTCATGGCAGTGATTCTGGCCAAAATTTTCTTCATTTTCCTCTTCCTTGCCACTGTGGAGGGGGACGAGCACTTTCTCAGTAGCTGGACATGGCCGGCCTGATGGGGAGAAGCAGTGGCACCATGGCTGGGCCTCATGAGGGGAGGCAGCCATTTTGTGGTGGTCTGGCATTGAGGGAATGGCAGCATGGTGCACTCCTTGGGGTGGGGACCTGCCCATTCCTGCGCCTTTCCTCCCCAGATCTCTCAGGTCTGGGGTAGGCATGAGGAAAGCAGTCAGAGCGGCTCTGGTGCTGTGGATGAGGGTGGCAGGGCTGGGAATGGAGCCGGCAATGAGCCTTCCTGAGGGGATGTTTTTTCTGTGGGGGGAAGATAATGAAGTGAGGAAATAGATTGATTTTTTTTTTTTTTTAATAGGGTTCCTCCACGTTTGATGAAAAATGAACGTGGCACTTTGCTTCATGACAATCGGAGTGTTTCCTTTCAGCTATTGTTTGCGTTCCTCCTATTGTAGTATAAAACGAAAATGAAATGGTTCAGTCAGGAATTTTGCAATTGTGACTTTTTTTTTCTTTCCAAAGCAGTTTCCTGGGGGATTTTAATTAGAAACTCTCCCTCTGTGTGCTCCACAGCAGCCCAGCTTCTTACTGTCTATGCAGGGAAGCCTACCTGCACCCTGACGCCACAGCCATTTTGCTAGCATGAAGCAGGGGAGCCCACCTGTGTGGTGCCACCTGCAGCCACTGCCTGGCCCATCTTCACTGCTTTCCTTCAGCCCGAGGGGGGTCCGCATCAAGAAATGAATAAGCTGCTTTACAACATGTTGGTGTTTTCTCTGCAGGGAGTATGCCTGAGGCTCCAGGATGTCGTTAGTTGCCTTATATTGCATCTCTAAAGCATACGTAAACAACGCCATCCTGTCTTTGAGCTCATTTCCATAGATTGATCTGCACTAGAGGAAGAAAAAAAAAAAAGTCTGTACAGAGTTTGAGCTAAAAGAAGAGGAAAGCCAGGCATCCTAGGTTTAACTTGAGCTGGCAAATGGAGTTCACCCCCACTGAGGACTGAACGGGGTTGAACTTTCACTGTGCACCTGAGTTAAATCTGAGTCCTTTGCCTCCCCATCTCACTTTCCTAGCCATGCCTGCCGCTGCACCAGACCCAGATGATTCCTTAGGGCTGCCCTGGACCAGGGAGGGCTCTTGGCCCTGCCTGCCATGGCACTGCATTTCTCACCTTTCTCTTCTTTGGGGTGTATGCCGCATCCCGTGGGCACCTGCAGAGCTGGAGGTCAGGACGTGAGGCTGATTCTGTGTCAGCTCAGCCTCTTCTTTCCTCTCCCAACACGCTGGAGGTCATGGCACTCTTGCTGAAGAAGGCAGGAGACTCTGAGTTTTCCAGCCCTTTTGCCAAAGGCTTCTCTGCTCCTCACAGAGAAAAGAAGCCATTTCCATTAATTTCACAGGATGTTTCCACCACATCTGTGTTTGCTGCTGCTGGTGGCTGAGGTTGATTCTTTCTTCCCAGATTCCCAAGAAGAAACAAAACCTGTAAGAATGGTGCTTTAGCAATCTGCAGAACTCTGGGGACAGCCTGGAGGGTCAGGGCTTTGTTTCCTGACAGGTACAGGGCTCCCCTAAGCTGTAATTTCATTGTCACCGGGAGCTGACATCTCTTTGTTTTACGTACTGGAAGGAACTGGCAACAGAGCAGGTTTCAGTGTGCGGAGGGGAGCTGCAGTCTCTTCCGCCTGAGAGAGCACAGCTCTGCTGCACGGAGGAGCCACTCTGGATGCGACAGGCCGGGCTTCGCTCCCTGTGTGGTGCCCTGCTGGTGATGAAGGGACCTGGTCTCGTTTCTGTCTCCCCTGCTCAGTGGCCTGAGCCAAACTGCTGTGCCCCAGCTTTGCCCCCCTATTATCCCAGCCTAGGGCAAAGAGTCCCCCCTTGTGCATGTACCTCCCCAAAACTAGGTGATGGTACTTCAGGGAAATCAGCAGCAGTTGAAGGGTAAAGTTGGACTCCTTGTCTACATCCACTCTGTGCAAGTGGGGATGCTGGCTTCTTTCCTGGGGTACACACAGGAGCATCTGCTGGATCGTGCCTGCTCAGAGTATTGATGGGCTGCCTGACCTTTTTGCTGGTAATCGGAAATCTTTCAAAGGCACTGTGTTCTCCCTCTGAAAAGCTGAACTGAATGGACTGGTGACTGCACTGGCAAGATGTGTGTGGGGCTCCTGCGCTGCTGCTGCCTGCACAGACCTCTCTGGGAGATAAAGCAGCCACCTGACCCAGAGGAAATCGTGCCTGTGTCTATCTGAGCTTTTTTGCTTTCAAAGCCATGCCAGGCCCTGCTAGAGAGCTCAGAGTGAAATGGTTTCTCGGTGCTCCTTTTTACCAGATACAAAGCTGCCGAGGTGTAATAAGCTGAGGGGAAGGCGATAAGCTATTCGGCCAGCTCCGCGTGCTGCAGCAGCACGTGTGCTGTCATTAGACTTTGGAAGCTGTGTCTCATGTAAAAGTCACTTGGGAATGAATTGGCTGCCAGTGCAGCTCCTGTAGGGAGATGGCTGTTGCATCTTGGCTTGTCTGGGCTTGGGAGCAGGGAGAGCATTTGAATCGCCTTTGCAGCTAGACCCCATCTGCATGGCCAGGGACCCTCGGTGCTAGACGCTGTACCTAAAGCTGGGGATAGCCTTTATCCTAGAGATGAAGAAACAGAGGAGAAACAATCCCTTAGAGGAAATGAGGTACTGAGATGAAATGATTTGCTTGAGTCGTGCAGAAGATATAGCAACACTCGGGTGGCATGCTTGAGGCAGCGATGGGAACCCTGGGTTGAGGTTTACAATTTGTGATGAGGCTTAACAAGCATTGGCTGGAAGAGCTCAGAGGAAGAAAGCAGCATCACAGAGGGTGCTAGTGTGGAGCCCTGAACTAAATCTAGTCAGACCGGCTTGTGTCACGTTTTGGGCCAGGCCATCCCAGGCGAGAGGCTGTCAAAGCCGAGAACGGAGCCCAGGTCTGCTGAATCCACTTAAGGAAATTCTGCTCCTGGGTGTTAGTGTTCCCAGCGCTGCTGTCGAGCTCTGCACAGGATGGGCTTGTGTGGCAAGGGATAAATCTTCCCCTGATGCCAGCTGGCATGCCTCCATCAGAGTCAGCAAGAACAAGGGACGTATTTCCCAGTGCAGGGGCTCTAGGAACTGTGACGTTGCCTGTAACAGGAGGAGAATACCTATTGCACACCAATGGTGTCAATACCACAGTGAATCCATTTGTGTTCATTTACATGAGCAGCCCCAGATCAAAGTGGGCTTTGGGACTTGATGTGTGAAATGATTTCCTGTCTTACATAGCTGTGCAATTATTTCCAGATCTTTCCCCTTTACAATTGCATGGAGAAAAGTTAAGTCATGAGACTAGCAATATTACAGAAATAAATTAAAGAAATTAACATGGAAGGAGCGGAAAAAGTTCAGGGCTGAGTTGGCATTATGATTAATTACAGATCAGCTGTTGCTATGGATGTGTGACAGGGAAGTTGTCTTTGTTGCAGAGTGCTGTGTGCATGCTGATGCAGGGGTGCCTAGAGAAGGCCTGGGACAAGCTGCCAGTGAAACAGGAAGGCATTGACCCTGGAAGGCATTTTCTTTCTGTCTTCCTTACTGCTACCCTTTGCTTTGGGCTTTATCTACATGCAAAAGGGCTTCTTGTCCATTAATAGAGCTTCCAAGAGAAATGAGTCACTTGTGATTGCATTCTG
Source organism: Pandion haliaetus (assembly GCA_013401275.1). NCBI lineage: Eukaryota > Metazoa > Chordata > Aves > Accipitriformes > Pandionidae > Pandion > Pandion haliaetus. Next base: position 15,875 of record VYZV01041165.1, on the reverse strand, counting down.
TCCATCTATCCTACCCTTTCTACCCCAGTAATCTTTTAACACATTAGCCAATTTGAACCACATTTGAGAAAAGAATCAAGGCCTTGGAGATGTGCTATTTTGTAACTTAACTCAGTCTTTCTGTTGACAATAGAAAAAGAGGAGTCAATCACTGAGGTCGCTGGGGCAGGAACAGTTTTCCTGTTCTAGAGATGTTCTGCAGCCAGTATGAAGGAGTACTAGTTGCCTGCTGATATCCATAGCCATATCTCAAAGCAATTGATAACAAGGGGTCTAAGAAATAAGAGAATCGAGAAATAAGGATATTTTTTTCCCTCCCTTGTCCTTTTTTCTTAGAGAGCCCTTACCTTGAGAATCATTGCCATAATCTTTCCAAGTAAAAACTGCTGACAACTCCTGATCAAGCAGCCCTTGCCTTCTGCCCTCTTGTTAGCAGGATGAATACCTCACCCCACAGCCTCTTTCCCTGGAGTTGCAGCCTGTCCTTTTGCCAGCAGAGCCCTCACAAAAACACAGAGAAAAGCATATTTTAGCAATTCCTCTAGGTCACCCCTGCTGAGGAGGAAGAGAAGTTCCTAAGGGTGTCTTACTCTTCCCTGGAATGCATCAGTCTTTCAGCAAGTGGGTTGGGGATCATGCCTGGATCCTGAGGAGCAGCATGCACACATGGAGGCTGTGCTCTTTCCCTGTGTCCCCAGCTCACAGGGACCTGCCAGGCTGTGGCAGGGATGTGAGCCTGGTGAGTCAAGACTTTGGCACCTGCCTCTTGCACAGACGAAGACTGACTGCACAGTGCTGCAGAGCTGTGTCGGGGCTGACAGATGATAACACATGCTTGGAAGGGAGACCTTGAAAGAGGTGGAAGACAGCAGGGTTGGTAGCCCATCTCTTGTGAGAAAAGGTCTGCCAGCCCTGACATATCTGCAGACTCTCCTACCACTGAGGTAGCTGTGCCAGGAGAGCTCTTGCAACCTTTCGACCCGCTGCTTGTTTTGTTTGGCCTTCTGCGGATTATGTCCTTCAGGGGTTTTGTGAGAGCAGAGACATTCTTTTGGGACAGGTCAAATCCTGATTCTGACTGATGTTTCTGGACAGCCAGCTAGATCACGCTGCCCATCAACTCTTATTACCAAACCACCAGCAAACTCGGAGACTTTTAGCTCTCTGAAGTCCTCCATCGACAGGAGATTTGCACGTATATGTTTACCAGCTGTGTTAAAAGAGCACCACAGCTCATCAGTTTAACTCATGGCCTACTGCAGGGCTATGGAAATGTTTGCTGCTGGTGTCTGCTGCATTTTGGCCTTCTGTTTTCTGTGTAAGTACTAGGAAAGGAGCTGAGATGTTCTGGCTTTTCAAGAGAAGCGGATGAAGGCAGTGTTTGTGCAGAGACGACTGGCTGAGGCAGTGTTCAGCTTGGCCTTGCAGCTCTAATTGTGCTGTTAATAGCAAGTTAAAGCAAACATTGCTAGGAACCTTTTCATTAAAACAAATGCGTGAGAATTTATCACTGTTACTAAATGCGTTAAAGCCTGTCTGGAGGAGGAGCGGGAAGGGCAGCTTCCAAATGGAAGTGTTGGCATGTCACTAACCCAGCTGCTTGCTGCTGGCTGGGAGCGTTGCAGGGGGCTGTGCCACCACTTTAAGATGGTGTTCTGTATTGCAGCCCTGGCTGTTGGATCTGAATAGCTCTGAGCAATTCATGAAACACCGTTAACTGTGTGTCCGTGCTGTGTATAAGCTCTCCCCAGGGGAAGAAGTGTGTGTTTGAATGTCTTGTTTTGATAGGGCATTGCTGCTGGTTTTTAGCATGCACAGAACCACAGTCTGTGCCTGGGATCTGCCTTTGTCTGAAGATCAAGAGAGATGAACCAACTTCTTATGTGATCTTCAAAAAAATAGGCCTGCCTTTTCTTTGCCTGTTTTTTTGTGTGTGTATGTGGGAAGGCATTGCTGTTATTTTTATTTACTATCCCCTTTTCTTTGCCTGTTTTTTTTTTGTGTGTGTACATGTGGGAAGGGACTGCTGTTATTTTTATTTACTATCCCTGATTAAGCACCAGTCAAAGATCTGGTTCTTTTTTGCATGCCTAGTCCTAATTACAGCATGGGCATGTTTGTTTTCTCCCAGAGGCTAAGCTCTAAAGCAATTTTCATCTATGCCTTTGTTTTCACCACCCTGTAATGTAAGAGATCTGAGCAGCTGTCTCGGGTGCTTTGCTCAAAGTGGAGAACAAGCCCTAGTGAGAAGGGCAACTGAAAAAAGAGATTAATTAACCTGGCCTTGGTTGGCCTTGCAAACAGGGGGAGAAATCTCTCTCAAACTGCTTGTTGCTTATTTAGCATGTAAAAAGCTGCCTGATCTCACACGCAGTCTTAATCCAATGCACCTTCCCACAAAGCTAATTGCCAGTAATTTGTGTGCACATCTCTAGTGTCCTTTTCTTCCTGGCTGGCTTTACGAGCTGTGGACCAAGGTGATGGAGAAGCACACACTTCCTTTCTTTGGCTACAGAACAGACAGTAAAAGTGTGTGGATCAAGTCCATTTATCTTGATAAACCTGGGAAGATACTTGTCTAAAACTGGAGAGGAGCACACAGCAGAGGTGGTCGTGGAGAATGTCTCTCCTCTGCTCCCAAAGTATTTACAGCGTGATCTAATTAAATGAAGGCTGGGTAGCTCAGATCCATTGATTTTCATCAGTGGCAACCTTGCTATGTTATCAGAAGTGAGTAATCCCTTCTCTGTAAAGCAGACATTGATAGATCAATAGGAGAGAACATGCTGTACCTCCTGGCAGCTCCATCAACCTTGGAGGGAGAGCTATCAAGGGCACCAGCATTCCTGTTCCCCTACTTCCAAAGCTTTATCGCTTCGCTCCCTGCAGTTGTTGTCTGTCTTCTCCATCATTGGTACAAGGTGCTCATCAGCACCCAGCCTGAGATTCCTCATGTCCCTAGAAAAAGTTCTGCTATTTCCTTCCTACCCCAAGGGACAATCTGCCATTAAAGTTATCTCCCTCTTGGTGTGGCTGTGCTAATTACTGTGTTAGATCCATTATTTGTAAACGCACAGCACAGGAGAGTGTCTTCTAGCTCAAACTTAGTCAGGCTTTAGAAGGCAGGTGCTTGGCTTCTTGGAGAAGACCCATGGACATAAGGAGGGAGAGAAGTTGACCATGATGGGCCAGAGGTTTGGGACTGTGTTGGACCTGCTGCAGCATTGAGCTTTTGTTGTGTGAGACACTGGGTGGACCTGGACCCAGAGGTCTTTACCAATGACAAAACTCTGGCAACAGTGGCACGGATTCTGTGTGGGTTTTGAGCATATGCTGGCTTCTTCCTGGGAAACGAGACTCTGAATGTGAGCATGAGACTGAAGCCTTGTAGGACAAGGAATTGAGATGGATAGCTGATCTTGATTTTTAGAAAACAAACTTAAAGATGAGGTTTTTCTCTGAAGACAGTAGCAGAAGTTTTTATGCTGTTAAGCACTAGATATGCAACTCAGCTCAGCAATGTGCAGTCAAAGCTCGAAGTAGAAGCTACTTGGGACAGGAAGGAAAGGTGGTGGGGTGAGAAGAATTAAAAACTACCAAGGCTGTTACAGCTCCCTCTGAGCTCTGCTCTTGAGATTTCTGATAACATATTTGTTTTGAAGATTTCACACAATGCTGCTCCTGGCTGGGGAGTGAGAAGATTCTATGCTTGCTGCAAATAGTCTTGATAGAAAATAGTGGTACTTTGGCCATTAGCTGCATGAACAACCACTTTGTTCTGCTCTCTAATCGCTTTGCCTATACATAATTTGGTGCCTAACACACCACTACAAATACTGTGATTATTCTTAACAGTCATATACAGCACATATAATTTGAGGGTGAATGTGGGAGCTGTCAGAAATGTCTAGCCTGTGAATAGCTGAAGGTCATGTCACTACAATGGTAACTCTTCCTCGCACCTGCAGTTAAGTATGTGAAAGCAAATTCTCTGTGCCAGGCGGTCTTGATCTGTGTGGGACAAACAGGTAGGCAGGAAAAGGGAGAGCACATGTGACAGCAGCCCATGAGATGCAAGTATCTGCTTTCATCAGTATTTGTTTTGGAGAAGCACAGAGCCCAATTTTGTCCTAGGAAATTTCAGCTGTGGCTTTCTAGTGGGATGCACTTGATCAGTTCCTGCAAGTGTGATGTAAGGACAGCTCTGCTCTCCTGCGTGGGTGGGTGATGGGTGGTGTTTCCCTGGCAGAGCACTGTCCCACTCTGCCTCTACACTATGCGAGTGTGTCAAAAGCATGGGGAACTGAAGCTTTCCCTTTGCTATGGGAGCAGAGGAGCAGTTTTTTGAGGCTTACCTGGAATTAAAACATGACAAATAATAAGCTTTGCCTCACCTTAAGTTTATAGGAGACTGCATGTGTCTCATCTTTTGTGTGATGATGGGGCTTGCTGTCCCTATCCCACAATCTGGATTTGTTTTCTACCTAATATTCCTTCCTCTGTTCTTGGAGCAGATTAATAAAATGCTGCAATCCAGGGGGTAGAGTCCTAGGAAGCATCAAAAACCCTACAACAAATAGCTCAAGAGTGCTTCTTCTCTCGCACATCTTATCTTCCCAAATTAGACACAGAGAGACAATCAAAGTCAATGCCACACTTACTGTAAAATCTTTACAGGGTGTCTCTGCAGAAGTTACAAGAGGAGTGTTGAGTTGTTCCCTGGCTAAGTGAAATATTTTTTTCCCTTGCTTTGAAGCTTGCCAGCTGGGACTCTGCAGCCGGTAGGACTTACTGGGATCTGTATTACCTGAGCAGGGGAAGTGATGACCACGCTTGTGTTACACAGATCTTCCCCCTTAGCTTCTGCCTCTGAGAAACTTGGGAGAGACCAAATGTTACTAATAAGCCTACAGACACTTGGAATGAAAATCCAATCTTTTGCCTTGACTTAGCCATCACTTAAAAATGAAGCTTTAGGAATTTACTTGATACTGTGGTACCTGGAGAGCTGGAGGACTTCTGGGGAGCTGTGTTGGAGAGGAGGCTCCCACTGCGACTGAGTCCTTGGTGTTTCTGTGCAGTGGTCTCTGAAGGTTCAGTTCAAAAAAAACCAAGAAGTTGGGAGTGTGTGTGTGTGTGTGTGTGTGTACAGAGCTTGACTGAACCTTCAAAACACTTCCCATGATGCGTATGGAGCTGCGATGAGGAAGAAACACCCATGCACACATGTACCCTCTCTCCACATGCTGGCTGTCCCTCATTCCCAGGTGAAGCCTCTCATATGCTGAGGTTGTGTGTGCTGCGTTGGCTCCCTGTGGGTCCCTCCGGCTCCTCCCAGCCCCGTTGGCTGGCGCAGGGCAGGATACCTGGTAAAATAGTGCTCCTTCAGCATCAGGTGTGCCTGGTGAAGGTGAGATACGGGAAGGGTGGATGTGTGAGTAATTGGAGGCCAAAAGGCAAAAGTGTCTGACAGAACAGGATTGATTTGAAGCTTTTCACTGGAACACTTGCAAAAAAAATCAATGCTTATTCCCTGGACTCGAGAGTATGTTTACTGTATTCAGCAGCTAGCATTAAAAGTGAATTCCAGCAATTGCAATTACAGCTTTCTCCTTCATTGCCATCTCCCCTCTCCGTCCCCCAATCCCCACTCCCCCTCTTGCTGGCTGGCTTTCGTCATGTTTTGGAGCCTAAGGCAAAGCTAATGCAGTCAAACTGAAAGTGGTTTTATAAATTGTAAAGCCCACCTTCCCCCTTCCTTTCCTTTCCTTTCCCTCGGGATCTTCTTTTCCTGAGCACTGTCAAACTTGATTCAGCTCAGAGCCACGGAGGTGCCTTGCTGAGGTGATTGCGAGGCGCTGAGCCTGGCTGGAGCACAGCTTGGTAGCGAGGCAGCAGGCCAAGACATGTTAGTCCTAATGCTCTCTGATAAGACCATTTGATTTCCTACTGCCTCATGGCAGAAGTCTTAAACACAGAGTTTCGGGGACGGGGCTGTGTGGGGAGGCAGTGGGGGAGGCGATGTGATGGGATGGTGATGAGGAGCTGGGAGGAAGGAGCCTGTGCAGTGTCCAGGGAGGGCATGCCACTAGCCAGCCTCCAGAGTGGGTATCACACCTATCCTGCACCAACCTGGGCTTCCCAAGCCCTGGTCCATCCAGCCCTTCTGCTGGGAGCTGCACCGGGTGCCCAGCACTCCACCATAAGCCCTTCTGACTGGTCCCAGTAGAGGGCACTGATGTCTGTACTCTGATCCTCCTCATTAACCTTTAATTAATGTGCAAGCCCTGCACTGGTACCAGCTCTGGACAGACCCCACTGCAGAGAGGCTGTGGCTAAAGCCTTGAGTACTGGGGTCATTGCCGCGGTCCCCAGAACAGGCTCCATAACAAGGGTGACCCCTGAGTCACCTTGAGCGAGACAAATGAAGTTTTGTTGTGGTTTTCTTTTTTAAAATTTTTCTTCTTTGCAGTGTGGATTGCAGCTGCAGAGGAGGGAGATGGAGCCTCCCCTGCCCTGTTTGTTAAGGAAGCAGTTGCAAATGCAGCTCTGATGTGAGCATCTCGTATTGGGGGTTTGGTGGTGTATGAAGTGGAAAAAGCTCAGCTTGACTTGCAGACCCCAGCCTGAGCTGGGGGGGGCAAAATGAACTTGCTGTTGCTTGTAAACTGAGTGGTTTTGATCTGGAAGTTGCTGGTGGGGAAAATAAAATATGGGAAATCAAGAATTCATTGTTTCTGTTCTGCTTTCCTGACTGTAATGTTTTTTGGTTAGGGTTTGTTTTGTTTTTTTTTTT
>VYZV01041164.1:47219-60803 GCA_013401275.1 Pandion haliaetus | reverse complement strand
AGCTCTGAGTCTAACCAAGGATAATACTACAAGAAAAATCATATACAAAATCAAATAAAAGCCATAGCAAGTGATCTGCAGTCACTTTAAAATAAACATCTTTCTCTATATCCACAGTGTGGTGGCCAAAATAACTTTAGTTACTTCTCTATTTTTAATGTAAATATTTTTTAGGAATTAAAATAAAGTGATAAAATAGAGCTCATGCAAGTTAAAGTCATTAATATGAGAACATTCATGCAGGGTCTTTTGGAATTCACTCAAGTCGATTGAAAAATGTTTCATTTTTCTTTGTTGTTAATGGTATTGTTTTTAAAACAAAATTTTAACTTAATGACAATATTGTCTCAAATATCTGTCACTAATTAAGGCAGGAAAAGTGCTACATGGGAAAATTTCAAAGCTCAGTTAGTATTCTTCACAAAAGTTTCTTTTCTTTTTGGAAAAAAAAATATTTTGTGGAAATTAGTAAGCTACACCTACTTATGTCCTGTTGTTAATGACAAAGCAATAAGTTAAAAATATTTCCTCAAATACAGTGAATTGTTATACTATTATTCATATTTTTTTTATTTTTCTAACCATACATTCATTCAATTTCTTTTTACTTTACATTAACTCTCTTTAAAAAACAGTATGAATGTGCAGATTTGTTAATAATTGTTTATAAGTAATTATATGGAGAAATTTTCATGAACTTCAGTGCTTAGCTCTAAGCACTTTCCTTCCATTATTTTGCAGAGTCAAGTGATAAAAAATTAAAAAATGAAGAAATAATCAATAAATACCAGGTGCCGATATTATTCAATGCTGTAAGAATAAGATAGCATCAACAGAAAAAAAAAATTAGTCTCTCACACATAGGATAAATAATATATTAGAAGTCCAGAGATATACATCAGTCTAGATCAATTTACTTTTTTAATTTTATGTCTTATTTTCAATAAATTATATATTTTACATTCATATAAGCACTTATATATACACTTGAATGTATGTGCAAAGCTCTTTTTTGACTATATTAGGCATACAATGTATGATACTGGTCAGAATCTATTTTGACCCATAGATTCATTATTTCCAATGGATATGAGATTCTATTGTCTATAAGGAAAAGTAAATAAAATATTGATAATGCTGATTGCCAAGAACATGATTGAGGAACTCCTAGGTTATACCTGACATGAGCAATACATGCAGGACACCTATTGTCTTGGTTTAAGGAAGACTTTTAATGTGTTGTGGGCACTGAATTGTTCTGCTTGACTGAAACTGAAGAACTTCTGCATATGCCTAGAAACAGAACTTCAGGCACTGGAAGACCTTTGAGGCCAAGAAAGCTCAAGTTACTCTTTACTGTGCATAGAATTTTTACACTTTGCAGGATGAAGGCCTTAACCATATTTAATGAATAAGCAATAATATAACAACACAGGAATATTAACAGCAAAATTTTATTTGACCCTGTGCTAGGTAGTTTCCTTTTCCATGCCATTATTCTTTTTCTGGTATGATGAATACTTCACTAAATTTAAAACTTTCTTTGTGTTATTAAATTAGATCTGAAATTTAGTGACTGGTTGGACTTTAATGCTACTGGTTTATGCCAACAAACAGGATAAAACCTCTCATTTCTCTCTATATTATTTTGACTTTTGACATAAAACAATAATTGACACCTCTTGATGATACAGATCCAAAAATCTCTATGGCTCTACTATTTTGTTACCAGCTAAATATTATAAGAATTTTTACATTTACAGGATTACACAGGAAAATTTATAATTTTTTACTAGAATAATACCAGTGATAACACATACAGAATGGAAAAAGACGATGAAGAGGTTTTTTTTAAAAATACATGTTATAGTTTGTTTCAAACATCAGTCTTGCCTCAAAATCTATTAAAAAAGTGAGATTTAATTTACCCTAATATTACAGAATAATGTCTGTGACTGAAAGAAGAGAGTGTTTTGCCAATTTCTGTTTTTGAAACGCAGAGGACAACAATTTTTTTTTATTAATGTTATTTCCAGATACTTCCAAACTCAGTCTTCATTAGAAATTATTCACGTGGACCACATTTTTAAATTCAGGATGAAGAGTTTTACACCAGCTGACTGAAGTCATGGCTTAGTGATCCTTTTGGCCTGTTGACTGGCTTTTGCCATTAGCACAAGTATACAATATAGTGATATTGATGCTACTGTCTATGGTATTATTAAAAGGGCAATTGGTACACATGAATTTAGTCCAATTATCATTCGAGCTGCTTGTCAGTATCACTTGTGTTAGGACACCTGAGCCTCACATTAAATTCCAAGTTCTAATCAGATTACTCTTTGGTGTTTTCCTTGTATTCAGCAATTGGCTCGCTCATCACAAAATATTCTGTGAATTTGCTTATTCTTTTCTTACTAAAAATTATCTCCCTAGGTATATGTGTGTATAAATAAGGCATTCTAATGTTGTTCAAGCTTGTAAATTTGATTTAAGTAACATTCACATGACATGAAGTAGATAGCCAAGTTGATAAGGCATATAATGTTTCCAGTTAAATCCACACTAAATAATGAGAAAGAGACATGGCAGTGTTCCTAACTACTGCCTTTCTCTACAGTCTGTTACTATAGTACTAGAATAATATTACAGCTGATAGCTTTCAATCTCTGTGCCACATCTGTCAATGCACTGCTGGCTCAAAACTCTATAGAAATATTTTAGATAACTTACTATGTGTGCTTAATTAATTTTAGTTAACTGTTTATTAAAAACTGGAAGAAAATACAGAGGCAAGTACAATAAAAAAAGAAGTACTAGATGTAGCTAATCATAGATTAAATATGCAATATCATATGTAGCAAAAAATATTTTTCAAAACAGAGATATTACCTTTTCCTGAAATGAAGAGAGAGAGAGAGAGAGAGATATTACAGGCACGTAGTTTTACAAAGGTGATGACAAATTCAATATATATCTTAAAGAATTCAATTTCTTGATATTTTCCAAATCAAGAAATAAAAATAAGTAATGGAATAAAAACAGATTTACAGCTCAAAATTCCATCTAAACTGCAGTACTTGCTCCATTCCACCTTTAGAGAATAGTGTTCTAGAGAATATAAAATTAGAAATTCAGGAGAAAAGTGAGTAGCTCTTTGAGCAGCAGAACTAATGTTTTGTTCTCTGTAGATTTGTTTTGTGGATGATTGACATGGGTGCCTGATAAAGCATGAGATCTGACTGGAGGTTTACCAGTTTGGAAATACTTGTAGGTTTTCATTCTGTCTCTCCCTCATGTGTATATGAATATATATATATGAATATAAATGGAGGAACACAGAACACTCGTTAACCTCACTAAGAACCTTGCACATCTCTATAGTTTAATAACAATTGAGTGGAAGTGGCTGGGGAGAGTAAGAGGGGTCATCTTTTGATTGCTTGCAGATAACTTAGCTAACTTTAATTCTAGTTCTTAGCATCTCCAGCCCAACTCTGGGTATTTGTCTAAGTAGCAGCTCTTGTTCCTCGAGCAGCTGGTACAGACTGGTTCACTCCCCCTTCCCTCAGAGAAAATCCCATATACATCAGTCTCATCCACACTGCATTAGTCCAAATCTCCTCCAGACTCTGTGTGATGCATTGGTGGCCCAAAGACAGGATTGATCATCATCATTATAGCTAGTGCTTCTTTTTAATTGTGCTAAAATTAAATCCCTGTTCAAATGCTCTGAAAAAAATGTAGGTCTCTGTCACAGTCCACTGAGTTCTGTTTCTGTGAGTATAGCGCTGAAGGTATGAGCTACATTTGGAAGTCTTGGGAGACTGGCAATAAAATCACAGGTTTTCCTTAAAAGAGATAATTCACAGTTTTAAAACTCTACTGAAGAAAGCTGTCTGCGCTACTAAGAATGCTCTTGACCCCCTTGCAGTGGGATATAACAGAAGAATGACTAACGTGATATAATAAATAATGAGATCCATGACAAAGAGATTATTATTGACATATAAAATATATTAAACTCTGTTAAGTTATATGTCTGTCATTTTATACACAGTACAGATGTAAAGAGAATAAGACTTTTCTCCAAAGAATATAAGACTAGAATAGCTGAGTAGGACAAACAAGTAAACTGGACAAGGTAGATAAGATTGTGAACAAAACCAAAAAACCCAATAAAATGTTTAACTACAGGCTAACGATGAAACAAAAAAATGAAACAAAAAGAGAAATATTTATTTCCATTTTTTAAATTATGCATTTTAATTTAGATTAATTTCAAAATAAAATTGCAAGTTTAGAAAAAAATAACTATGATTGGAAGGAAGCATTAGGAATCATTTCTGCTTCTTTTCTTCTTCTAAATCTCTTTTTTTTTTTTTCCTGAAAAGACTTCTTTGTTTTGACCTGAATCTGTGAACATTTACAGTCACTGCAGTACTGATTTTATTTCAGTAAATAGTATATATTTGGGAAGAGATGAGAGGGAGAGCCATCAAGAAATGCACGTGACCTGCCTAACTGCTATCAAATTACCAGAGTTTTTTAAAGTAGGACTGGAAAGGTGAAAAATGATGGCTATATTGAATATTTTGTTGTTGCAGTTTTCCTCAGATAGAAGGTTGAAACTGGTGTAAAAACATTTGTGGAAATAAAAAGAAAGTAGGGCAATCAAACTGAGATAATTTGTCAATAAAATTAAAGTATTGGTACAGTAAAATGGCACAATAGAAGGTTTGGAAGATGATGACGATGACGACTACTACTTTGTGTTTGTTACCGCAAAACTGGTGGAACTGGTACAGTTATTTATATAAGATAATGATACAAGAACATTTAAGCATGAGTGGCCTAGTGAAATCAATTACTATATATATATTTTTTAAGAGAAACAAATACTTCCTTAGTGATATAATTAGACAACCTGAAAGATACATTCTGAGTTAACAAATCTTTGTGTTGTTCAACTTCTCTAGAGATTTCCACACTGTTAATTTTAAATCAGTAATCATGCTATTTTTCACTCTTTTGTTAGCACTGTAAGTGAAAAGAACTTTGTTCCAAGGAACTTAGGAACAGCAAATTCTTCACATTCTCCTATTTCTGACAGGTAGTAATGAAAACTACTAAACTTTAAATCACGTCATTAGTCGGGTAGCACGAATTGATGTACGTACACTCAAAATTTTTAATTTCAAGCATTAGTGAATTAATAACTGACTAGCACTTGTGGCTTAGATACAATTGCATTCTATTAAAACCACTGTGTTTCATATTTGTATTTTCTATGTCACATGAATTTATTTTTTCCCAGTAAACAGTAATTAGAAATAAAGGAGCACAGTGAAGGAAATTCAGCTGTATTTTGCACAGCAGTATGTATTCTAATGTCATTTGGTACTCAGTACACCAATACTGCAAAGAGTGACCTTATCACAGGTCACATAGGAGTACAAAAAATTTATTCTGCAGATGCAGTATTTTTACTAACTTAGTGTTATGGGTTTGTGTGGCGTGGTTTTCTTTGGTAGCGGGGGAGGGGGCTGCAGAGGTGGCTCCTGTGAGAAGCTGCTAGAAGCTCCCCCGGCTCCAAGTTTGACCCGCCTCTGGCCCAGGCCGACCCAGTCAGTGATGGTGGTAGCACCTCTGGGAGAACAGATTTAAGAAGGGGAACCAGCAGTGTGTGGGTTTGGAACATGAGAGGAACCCCTCTGTAGATACCGAGGTCAGTGAAGAAGGAGGGGGAGGAGGGGCACCTGAGGAGGCTGATGGCCCTGCAGCCCGTGGTGGGATGGCAGGCTGCCCCCCCTGAAGCCCATGGGGGTGAATGGTGGAGGTTTCCCTTCCTAATATCCTTGGTTTTGTTTTGATTTGTAGTAAATTAAATTGATTTTGTTTCTTCCACAAGTTGAGCCTGTCTTTTGCCGGTGACCGTAAGTGTGGAGAGATCCCTCCCGGTCCTTGTCTCGACCCACGAGCCTGCCTTTGGATTTTCTGCTCATCCCAACGTGGCCAGGGGAGGGGGTGGAGAGTGAGTGAGCGGCTTCGTGGTGCTTTGTTACCAGCTGGGCTGAAACCAAAACCACGACACTTAGAAAACAAAAAGGTGGGAGATGTGTTATTGTAGTTCAGCTTCCTTTTTGTGGTGTGCAGAAAAGTGCATGTCAACCTAGGAGGCATTAGGGTGGAACATGAGTTTAAGTAAAGCCACAGCTGGTCAAAGCAAAAAAAGTTGAAGCAGCATATGCTCTAGAAAGCAGATGAGAAATATAATACCTGTTAAATAAGAGTATTGGATAATCCCACATTTTCAGAAACTATTCCTAGTGCTTCAATTTGTTTAGAAGATTAGGAGGGGAATATTCAGGATACATTAAGAATACCTAAGATAGAACTGTGTGGACCATTGTTCTTCAGCAACAGTTATCCAGGACTGCTACAATAGCAGATTTAAGGTATAGTTTGCATTGGCTAAACCTTTAAGAAACCTTCAGACACTAAGTGAATTGCCTTGGGCGATGGGTTTGCTCTGCCTGCGAGATGAAATTTCTTCCTTTCCTCTGAAATGAGAGAGGAGATGGAGACTGAAGTGCCCAGGGTGAGACAAAGATCTTGCCACAGATGACCAAGGACCACTGGCAATAAGGGTAGATGCACAGGCAGGGGAAGGGGAGAGACAAATACACTGAGAAGAAGGACAATATGCTTTAATAGCAGAACTAATCAAAAGCAGAAAGGACAAACCATGCACATCCTCTCTACTTGAAGACAGGAAGATCTGGTGAGCTCTCAGTGACAAAAAAGCTGGGATACAAAGCAGATTCAAATATATTTGGATTTCATATTTAATTGTATTTTATCTGCTTTTATTTTAGGCAAATAGCAGTAATATGTTCGCTTCTTCTTCTCAGGCATGCAGCTTCAAAATAATTTAATTGTAAGCCAAAAGACTCATGCCTTCAGTGGTATTTTAGGAAGACTATATTTAAGCTTTGGGTGGAGACAGGTGGAGAATATGACCGAAGAGTCAGTACTGCATGAAAACAAGTGCCTGGGGTATGGGTATGAGCTTTCAAGACAAAATGTAGGCAAAGAGTTTTAATCTCAGGTATGTGCCTCTGGCTGTGTCTCAGGTATGAGGCCAGAATGCTGCTGGACCTCTGTTCAGAGCTGGGCTATTCACACAGCCCCAGCCCCTGGCAAATCCTGATTCTGTGGCCAAGGTTAGATGGGACTCTGCAATGGATTGCTACACTTCGGTACCTGTAATCAATCAGTGATCAAGGCACTCCTTAGCCATTAGGAAGCAATCTTGATAATGGGGCCAGATGTTTTGATTCAACCTGCTCATTTAGAAATAAAGCACATGAGGTCTAGTTGAATTAACACAGAAAGCCTCAAACAAGAAGAATGATTTGCTCATAGCTACTCTAGACAACCCTCAACACACAATTTTTTTCTCAGAGCCATCTTGGTTCTCTCCTAGTCAGTGCTTGGAGCTTCCATGACTTTTCTGTCACTGCCTGTGGTGTTTGCAAGTGTTTCTCTGTCTCGTGCACACTGAAGCAATACTTAGTGAAGTCTCTCTGCTGACAGTCCCAGAGTGGGCTGGTACAAGACTTTTTGATTTGGATCATGACTAGTGCTTTTGCTTTGTCATCTTTTTTTCAGAATGACATTTTCCTATTACAGCTGTTTCACTCCTCAGAGTAGTTTTTTTGTCCACTAGCTTAAAGGGATTTTGGCTAATGCCTACCAGCTTTTCTGGGCCATTCTACAAAATAAAGTTGAAAATTGTCCCTAAATACTCCATTAAAAAAAAAAAAAAAGAAAAAAAAAGAACATTTGATAGCATTTTGGTTTAAGAACATTTTTTACTTAGTATAGTGCTTTTGTAAGGCCATATTTTACCTTGATATGTGCTGTTCCTTATACATGTAATGCAGGTTGGAATGTAAACCTTCTTTCTCATTCACAAAACCTGCATGGTCTTTCAAATGAATATACAGGAGGACATGCTGCTAACTACTAGAGAGGCGGTATTCTGTATGTATTTAAACTTAAAACATATTAAAAAAGAAAGTGGTCAATAAAAATACTAAATATATACATAGATATATTTTGGGAAAAAATGTCATTTGAAAATGAATTTTTCCCTCCAAAAACTCTCACCAATAAAATAAGTAGGTGGAGTCTGAAAGACAAAATACCATTATCTTTTGCTTAAGGATGATCTGGTGTATGTGCGGGTTGTTGCCAAAAGGAGAGTCCCACTCACTTTCCATTTCTTTCCTTTGCTCTAGATCTGGGAACTGTGGCTGCTCTGTGAGTTAGTTCAATGAGCTGAGCACATGGAAAAGCGGCCCACCCTCCCCACCCAAAAACAAAAACAAAAAAATTAGAGATGTTTCCATTGGATCAACTTGGCAAAGTGGATAAACTGAAGAACATCCTGCCACCACTGAGAACTGACTCGAAAACCCTCATGTATGGGACTGAGCTAGACCCCTTCTCAGTGAGACAGATACTCTCAACTAGCACAAATTCAGAAACCTTCTTGACATTTTAGAGACCAGTTTTTCACCTCCACAACTTATTCTTCATTGTGATTGCTGTCTGTGCTTCTTTTATTACTGCTGAACTGTGAAATGGGGATTTTGAAAAATATTTGTGTTACAGTAGCAGTTTGGAAACACAAAATTTGCTACTATTCATAAAAATGAGTACTTTATACTAGTATATTTGCTTTTTTTTGGTCACAATATTACTCATATTTGTCTTTTGAAAGGCTAAAACTCAAGTAGTAAGTAAGTTTTGCAGAGGTTTTGTTTGTCGGGGGGGTTTTTTAGGCTTTGGGATTACAAAGTAGCATTGCAACACTGTTGCAGCAATTTAGGGAACTAGAATGAGAGTAAGTCTCTAAAACAAAATATGGACATGTAGAAACATTATTTTCTAATGTGGAGGAAATATTCAAATGCATAGCATTTGTTTCCATTTTGTTCTGTTTGCTTATTTAGTTCTCCTCTTACATGTGTTGCAGTGTCTTACGTTCAGGTCAGCAGGGCAAGGGTAGTTTGGTATGCTAAACACACTATGCAAGCACTGCAAGGGTATGCAAAGGAATACATTTTATTCAGGGCAAGTTTAGACTGTTTAACAGGAAAGGCAATGTGTACTGAGGTTGGTGAGATAGATTTCATAGTATTCCAGAGCTTGTAGAAACTGTGTAATAAATGGGATACTCAGAACTGGACAAAGAGGAGAAATGGGTCTTTGCCCCTAATATCTGTATCACTGATAGTAGGCACTGCCCCTCTTGACATCCTTGGCTCAGCATCCAGCTGCAGTGCTGAGCATTTGAATATAACTATGAAAAATGACGTGACATTGTTCTCCAAAGAGTTTACATAGTTTGTTGTAGGCTTATTAAACATCATCACAACTCATGTAGAGATCTGTTTATTAAGCAGATATATTTGCGCTACTATTATGTTCTCTGGTTTCCCTGCAGAAACACAAATAGGAATAAGTGTACTCAGTTTCTATACAAGTCACTTTCTATACAAACATATATACGCCTGATTCCAGTCCCATTTACTCTTATGATATCAAACACTGCTCATTTTAAGTGCTGGCATTCTCAAGAGCCAGATGAAGAATTCTTGTACAGATTAAACAGCAGCAGAAAGGGTAGAGGTGTGGGATATGTGGAGAAAGGAGTCATTTCCATTCAGCAAGCCTCCCACTTGCTACAGAAAAGCTCTCTATATTGGGCTCGCGGAGTGCAGTGGAAAGAGTGCAGAAGATAGCTTTTCTATTTGCTTCAGCAGAAATACATGACTTGGTTAATGCCAATCGACACTGATTCTCTCAGTGCAAAATATTAACAGACACTTCAATATCTGCAGTTTTTAAGACAACACTTGGAGGAGGAGCACAGGAACAAGCTGATAGAAGTTATCACAGTTCCATTTCCATTAGTGGAACCACCATACTGATTTATACCAGCTGAAGGCATGCTAACAAGGCATGAATTGTGTTGAATTTAGAAAAGAACGTCTCACATTTTTGTAGTATTTTAAAACAACCATTTCAGGCCTTACAGAAGGGATAACACTTCAGTTTTGTGTGTTTTGAGGACTGTCGTGGTTTCGGTTTCAGCCCAGCTGGTAACAAAGCACCACAAAGCCGCTCACTCACTCCCCACCCCCTCCCCTGGTCACATTGCGATGAGGAGAAAATCCAAAGGCAGGCTCGTGGGTCGAGACAAGGACCGGGAGGGATCACTCCCCACTTATGGTCACGGGCAAAAGACAGGCTCAACTTGGGGAAGAAACAAAATCAATTTCATTTACTACAAATCAAATCAAAAACAAGGATATTAGGAAGGGAAACCAAACATCAGAACACCTTCCCCCCACCCCTCCCGCCTTCCTGGCTCAGCTCCATTCCTGGTTCTTTCTACCTCCTCCCCCCTGGAAGCACAGGGGAACAGGGAATGGAGTTTGGTTCAGCTCGCCACATATTGTCTTTGACATTCCTTTCCTCAGGGGGAAGATTCCTCACTCGTCCCCTGCTCCACCGTGGGGTCACTCCCACGGGAGACAGTCCTTCACCAGCTTCTCCAACGTGGTTCCTTTCCGCGGGCTGCAGTTCCTCACAAACTTCCCTGGCGCGGGTCCTTTCCACGGGCTGCTCTCCAGTCACACACTGCTCCAGCGCGGATTTTACCATGGAGTCATGGCCATCTTCGGGAGCCTCCGCGCCACCATTCACCCCCATGGGCTGCAGGGGGGGCAGCCTGCCATCCCACCACGGGCTGCAGGGCCATCAGCCTCCTCAGGTGCCCCTCCTCCCCCTCCTTCTTCACTGACCTCGGTATCTACAGAGGGGTTCCTCTCATGTTCCAAACCCACACACTGCTGGTTCCCCTTCTTAAATATGTTCTCCCAGAGGCGCTCCCACCGTTACTGATGGGCTCGGCCTGGGCCAGAGGCGGGTCAAACTTGGAGCCGGGGGAGCTTCTAGCAGCTTCTCACAGGAGCCACCTCTGCAGCCCCCTCCCCGACTACCAAAGAAACCGCACCACACAAACCCATAAGAGGATTATACTGTGCAAAACCATTTATTTATTGAAGTTAATTTCCTTATGGCAGTCCACTAAAAAGAGGCATGGTAAGCATCAGAGGAAAAGGATGGAGGATCATTTGCAGGGTTCAGGCTTATTTGTTTATTTTAGCTAAACATGCATAAAATGCCGTATTTTTTGGCTCACCGGATGTTTCAGTGTTCTCTTAACAATCCATACTTCATTCTAGCAATATTCTAGCTATGAATTTAGCTAGATGGATGGGACTATGCTTCACAGAACAATCTAGCATAGGGAAAGATCATGAAGGAACAAACAAAACGTATGTTATGAACACTGAAATTTTAGCCTTCTGTAAAAACTGTGAGCAAGCCAGATGATAAAACTTTAGCACAGTTTGCCTTATGCAGGTATATTTATTGTATATAAGAATTTTTGAGGCATTGGATAGCTTCTCAGGGCTAAATCTCCACTTTTTCTCCCTCACTTTTTAAAAAAAAAAAATTATTAATAATCAATGCCTTTCTATTGTTCCCATCTAAGAATGTCAGTCATTTCACTACAGTATATCATTCATTGCTTTCAGTGGACCTTAATGCAAGGTCATATTGACCTTGTGTAAATTTCACTTTAAGAACTAACAGCTATTAACAATAGATCTCTGGTGCTTTTGTTTCTGCATGTCTTGTTGGCATCATAGGAAAAGCATTTCAAAAGTATAAGTAAAACCCATCAGTTTCAACAGAAATAATGACCTCATTTACCACGGAAACTAAAGGACTTTATGAAAATATACTGAGCTGTTTTCCATACTAAGGTGAAATTATTCTAAAAATAGGACTGGTGCTTAGTGTAAACTGGACAAGTTGCAGAGATTTTATGTTCTGAGACTTTTCAAGCAAAATATAAACACTTCTGAATATTTTTGAGAAAGTCAACAATCAAATTCCTTGGTTTTGAATATTTATTTTCTTTCAAAGATGGAAGGAAAGAAATCAAAACAACAAATGACTTTTTATAACAGCAGATGGACAGTATAAGTAAACAGCTGAAATTTAAAATGACATTTAAAAGAAGTCTGTAAGAAAGCTATAATAAATATATGTTACTACAACATGTTTTTCCCTTCCCTTCCCTTCCCTTCCCTTCCCTTCCCTTCCCTTCCCTTCCCTCTCCTCCTCTCCTCTCTTCTCCTCTCCTCTCCTCTCCTTTCATATACACAAGGCTGGGCAGTGGGAGAAAAGGGGACTGTGGTAAAATTGCTAAAATAAAGATTCACGCTAGAGACTGTAGGAAGTACTAAGGATTACATAAACCAGTAAGAACTGGAAAGAACCATATTAAAATAAAAGCAGAAGGAGGTAGTGGGAAAAAAAGTACTGAAAAGATAGTGAAAGACGAAATTAAGAGTCATCAGAATAGAATCATGAATGTAGTAAAATAAACCAAATCAACCAAAAAACAAAAGGGCTCAATTGTGGCTTTACTCTTTGACTTGCATGTAGAGCAGCATTCCCCCATGGTGTCCCAGGGATTAGAGTGGGGAGCAATGTACAGCTTTCAATATAAGTCTGATTCCCAGTTCCAGTCCTCTGATTTACAAGCAAATTTTTAGGGGGACCCCCCATGTCAGCTGTACACCTGGCACAAGTGGTATTGCTGGTTTGGACTTTGGCTCAAGAAAAGGTGTCTGTGGAAAAATTCTAAGCTCTCTTCCCAAAAGTGCTGCCTTACATATCTAAATTTTTGGGATCGTGAAGACTTCCAGAGCTGTTACGTGTTTCTAAACATCATGGACGAAGTTTCTGTCATTGAATCTCCTCACAAATGTAATTTTTTATCCCTTGGCATGTGGAAAGCCACTGAAACTGCTGAGCTACTGTGTACCTCAGTATTAGTGGGATTCTCAAAGTAGGTTTTGCCATATCGTACAATGGATGCATGTGCCACATACTTCATCAATACCAATACTTCAGGACACTTGCCTGGCATGTGGCTTGGCTTGTTTCAGATGTTTCTTCTGCCTGATTTGACGCTAGCACTTAAATCCGGATCTCCCCAGTGTCCTGAGCACAATGAGACATAATGACAGGAGTGTTTCTTCATCTGTCATGTTGATGCTGACAACAGGTGTAAAATAGAAACTAGTATTGAGGATGGCAAGTATTACTGTACAACAAACCGTTTTACCAAGTTTGTCATTCTTATATTGTGTATGATTTAGAAACTCAGAAGCATAGAAGTCCTCACAAATATTTCAATATTATGTATTAGTATATATTTCAAAATCTATTAGTTATTTGGAAATATAAATTTGGACAGATAGTCATCCAGTAAAGTTGTGGTGTAGTAGCTCATGGTACTCAACTGCAGTCAGAGCCATCAAGAGCATTGATTTTGTACTTCAAAGTCGAATTGCTACAAAACCACTGTAAGCAGGCGTTATGAGCAAATGACGGTGCATTTGAAGTGGATAAGAAACAGGAAGC
>VYZV01041164.1:31081-46619 GCA_013401275.1 Pandion haliaetus | reverse complement strand
AATAGTAAGAGAAGAGACAAAGAAAGGTTCACCACAGGAAATCTATTCACTTGGTCTGTACAGGGCAGCTGGAAACCCTCCCTTTCCACAGGAAAGTTTATCACAAATCCTTTTTTCCATGTCTCAACGAACAAAAATATCAACAAAGGTTTCTTGACCTAGTCATGAGGTACAGGCTTCACCTTCTCCTCAGAGTTTACTACCAGAAAGTGAAGTGATTCACTGTGAAATTATTCCACACCCCTATAGTCCTCATCTTACTTTGCATGCATAAGAAACTAAATTAATGAGAAAGAATTTTATTAGGCTACAGGGTATCTAAAAGTTAAGCACTGCCTGGAAAGTGTTGCAGTGCTTCAGTATCTCTAGGGATTTTGGTCTTAGTGACACTATGGAAGATGTTACTTCTATGTGGAAGACAGGCCAAAATTTTGCTGTAACCTTTGTGGTGATGTGAAAAAAAAAGCTTGTAGTCACATTCCAGTGTATATTTATTAATCATTAACTGATTAGGGAATCTGCCAAAATACACTTACTCTAAGCTTTGAGCTGTGCAGTTTAGCAGTTCAAATTTAAAAACTTGGAAAAACTAGTAAATCTCAGAAAGGATAGAATTTGCCCTAAAGGCCACCTAGAGGATGAAAAGAGATGAAGTGTTAGCTAAAGAATTTTCACTGCTAAAAAGGTGTCTCAGCAGGAAAATATAGTGTTTTTTCTCTGGAAAACTTAAAATTTTCAGAATAAGTCTAAAATGAATATGAATACTTTTTCTATTTATCTTCTTTTGGATTTCTGCATTAGCAACGGCACCTGCTCTTACGGATGTCTTATTCCATAGAAGACATAGTTAAGAGGTTAATTAATCTAAGCAGAAGTTGAAGCTAGCCTAGAATCACTGAATAATATTAATGGTCTTTCAACAGATCAGTAATTTAATTCGTTACATTCATTTAATATAACTATTCAAATGGGAGTTGGGTATAATTATCTTTTAGTCCCTGACTTTGCACCTCTGGGGCCACAAATCAATGCTTGGTGAGGATGACAACAATTATTCTAATCAAAGGGATGTAATACACACTAAGTTAGTTGGCTTCATTTCTTAGAGGGCTAAAGTCTTCACAGAACTACACTCAGATTTGGCACAGTTTGTGAGTTGGCAGGCTTTGCTCTAAAGAGAAATGAGCATCAGCAGAGAAATAACAGTCTCACCCCACTGGGAAGCTGAAGCATGGTTCCATGAACAATTAACACAATTATGCATTGTGACTGCCTGTTCCACACCAGCCTCTTATAAGACCATAAACCTGGTCTCAACTGCCTTGATTGGTAATACTTTGAGCTCAGCTTCCTCCTTGAAAAAGCAGTTAGCATAAAACCAGCACCAAACTACAATGAGTGGAGTCAAACACTACTCTGCTTTAACCTTCTGATTTCTCTTATTGCATCAGATTTCTTTCTTAATTCCCATTTGACAGTGAGGTGTGCACAAATATTTGGCTTTGAAACATATAATCAAGTATTTATAAACAAGTATACCTTGTAAAAAAAATCTTCCATAATGTTTAAACTTTTAACATTTTTTCTTTCATGTATCACAATGAAATTAAAAATATAGGACTTACAGTAAGTTAGGAAGATTCAGTACAAAAGTAATCAAGGGATATATAATATTTTCTTTATTTCTGTATACTACCAGAAGCTATACTAAACCCTTACATGGTTGTGTGCTAATAAAATCACCGGATGTTTTCATAACAGGAAATATTTACGAGGAACAGAAATGTCTAATTTGAATATATTACCCGTTCCTTCTGTTTGGGTTTAGCACTGAGATGTGCTTGCTTTAGATGATACCCTTTTAATCCCAGAAAAATTGTACACTAGAAGACAGATTTACAAAATGAGAGACATAGAGTAATTCAGATTAGGAAACTTTCTTTCCCTTCTTGCCATTTTAATGTCACTTTTTTCTTTGGAAGAAGATCTCACTGAGCTTCCTTGATATAAGAGAACAGGTTCAGATAAGGGCTTAGTATTAGATCAAGGAAGTGACTGAGGCAGGTATTAAGTTTGACAGTTCAGAAGAGGAAGATATTTGTGGCTTTTTACATACAGAATACAGAATGATGATACAAGCGTATATGCGTCAAGAAGGAATTCCAGTCTCCAGGCCTTGGCTCTTTGATGTTTAAACTAGTCAAGCAGACCTGGACAAACCGTAGTAGTTTGCTGTCTTGAAGGTTTATGAGAGCACTTTTTTACAATTTTACTGGGTTTTGAAGAGTACTGAATTTAGGGTTGTCTTAAAGTGTGACTACACATGCTTTCACTTACTGTGGGGTTTAACACAGCTGATCTCCTGTTCCAGGGAATAGTTTGGTATTTTCTGTGCCCAGCACCAATTCATTCTCTTTTCATCTGATCTAGTGATCAGGTGGCTAAAACCTCTATTGTTTTGGAATTCTTCTACTAAATGGGGTAGCTTGTCAACTTTTCTGATGATTTTTTAGCATTGTTCATGTGTAAAAAATGCCCAGGAAGCTATTATGATTGCTGTATACTGGAGTTTTTGTATGATGCTTCTTTTCCTCTGAGAGATGCTGTTTTGTTTTACTAAATCTTGTCTCCTCCTTTGTGAGATAAACTTTAAGGACAGCCTCTGAACATCTTTAGGATCTAGACCTGAGAGAGCCTAATGAGAGAAGTGTTAAGTGTCTGTCCAGATCCTTGCTGGAATCCTGGTCGAAGACTGTTCAATCATTGCAAGGTGGGGATAGCTCTGAGGCTACTTGGTGATCATTTTCCAGGCCACTTGTGAAACATTAAAATGCATATACAGACAAAACCAATCACACCACCACCACCACCACGACCCCCTCCCACCCCATTGCTACTAGCGTGCTTCTAGATTTCAGTGGAAACAAGCAACACAATCGCAGATTTTGTTTGTGCTGTGTTGGTGTCCTGGTTTCAGCTGGGATAGAGTTATCTTCCTAGTAGTAGCTGGTACAGTGCTATGTTTTTGAGCTAGGTATGAGAAGAATGTTGATAACACACTGATGTTTTCAGTTGTTGCTAAGTAATGTGCAGTCTAAAGTCAAGGTTTTTCAGCCTTTGATGCCCAGCCAGCAAGAAAGCTGCAGGGGCACAAGAAGCTGGGAGGGAACACAGTCAGGGCAGCTGACCCAAAGTGACCAACAGAGTATTCCATACCATATGACGTTTTAGGAACTGGGACGGGCACGTTGCAGCTCAGGGGCTTCTGGGTGCGTCGGTCGGCGGGTGGTGAGCAATTGCGTTGTGCATCACTTGTATATTCCAACCCTTTTATTATTACTGTTATCATTTCATTAGTGTTATCATTATGGTTATCAGTTTCTTCTTTTCTGTTCTATTAAACCGTTTTTATCTCAACCCACGAGTTTTAGTTCTTTTCCCGATTTTCTCCCCCATCCACTGGGGTGAGGGGAAGTGGGTGAGCGGCTGCGTGGTGCTTAGTTGCTGGCTGGGGTTAAACCACGACAGTTGGTGCCAAAGAGTTCACTGTAAATGTTACCTGAATGTGGCCCTTAGTTGTAAAGTCTCTGGCTCATGTTCAAGTTTTGTCTTCTCTAGTTAATTCAGCTGCATTATAGAGAGTGGAGAGTATTAGCAATGATAGGGCAGAAAAGATTGCTAATGGCTAAATAGACTATTAGATAACCCCAAATATGTTTTGAATAATGCTGCTGAGACACCTTCTAAGTAATGTCTTTTAAAGCAGCACCCAGGGAAAAACCTTGGACAAAAAGCAACCTCATCAGAGCATATGTGACAATTTTTTTAACGTACATTATACTGTCTGAATAAAACGGCACTGTGAAAAAATAAATGTGAAGTAATACACTGACTTGGTCAATCACAACAGGATCAATGCCATAAGGTAATTACCCAGCAAATCAAAGGGGTTTTTTTGTATTTGCTATGTTGTTATCACAATGTGATTAAAATTGAGTGTATATTCATTCATTGGTGAAGATTTCACTCTATGACTGAAATTTTGTGCATAGTGTGCCTTTCAGAATCTTTCAACTCTCAGCATGCTTGCTAAATTTTTATTATAAGCTGCAGCACTGCCAACGTGTTTTGGAAACAAAGAAAAAAATCACCCTTAAAAATTATAAGCTTGTAGGTAATAGAAAATTAATTATTTTATTCTAGCCAGCAAACATGTGGAAGAAACAATTAAATCTTAAAAAAAAAATAACCCAATCAAACCAAACAACCACCCCCAATAACACAAAAATGCCATTGCCATGGAAAGATGAGGAAATATAAGGAATAAGGGAGACAACAAGTTATGTCCATGTGTTTTACTTGGATGAAATCCTCTATACAAGATTTGTACAAGTATGAAAGTTTCGGACCGTGTCTGAATCCCTTTGGTACTAAGGCTAAGTTGATCAGAAAGATAAACAATAACAAAGTGACTGAGTTATTGATGTACTTGTCTTTAAAATGTAGTATTTAACTGACTTTATAATTCTCCTTTTCATGGATATAGTGACCATACAGACAGGCTGGAGTGACTACTTTATATATAGACTTTCATAATTGTGCGATAAATAACAGCACCTTTCTGTGCTGATGCTGGATGTGACTTACTTGCAGGACAAGAGCACTTGTGTTGAGCCCCTCAGTCCTTTTCCATAACCAGCCATATTACAGGACCTACTGAAACCAGCCATGCTGCCATTCCTTAAATCTATGGGTTTGGGGTTTTTTTGTCCTCAGTAGAAACTAGTAGAAAGCAGAGAAGAAATAAATAAGTTTCAGTCATCTAAGTCTTGTCCTGAGCTTTCAGTCAAAATGAAGCCAGATGAGCATTCTGACCTGTTAGCTGAGACTTGTGTTTTATTGCATTTTAGATATACCCTCTGATGATCAAATATACATTGATGATGAAGTAAACTAACCCCAGATTTCTGGTTGGATAATAGTGATTTGCAAAAATTATTTAGCACACATCTGAGTAAAAACAATCTGAAAATAGTTAACTGGTCAAAGACCAGAGAGTCAAATTTGTAAAGAATGTAATGTACATCAAGCAATTTTGACTAGATGTGTGAGAATTTATTTTTTAATAACTCCTTAAAATTATTCCCAAAGAATTATTTTCACTTTTTTACAAGTTTTGAAGAGGTAGTTGAAGTTGTGAGTGTGTGTGCAAACCAATTTTGGGTTAGAGAGTTTATATTTACACACTTTTCTCTAGAGATATACTGAATATTGATATACATGGTAGCACAAACTTGTCCCTGCTATGAGTCTACTGTGAATGTTTACTTCCTAAATATATTAAGGAGACCAGGATGAAAAAATAAATTCCATTTATTTCTCCAAACAGCTTACTACTGATGAAGTGATAAGAGAAACAAAATAAAAATACTCTTTATTCCTTCAGTACAGCTCACCTACACGCTCACATAGTCTAAGAATTGACCATCTCATTTCTGTTACTAAAATCTTTAGCTTATTAAAAACATATAAAAACTGTAACATAACAAAAAGCCTAAGATAGAAAAAAAAAAAGGAAAGCTAGACTTTTGTAAGTATACTAGCAGATCCATTTACTATAGATGCAGGTAATTTAGATAGAAAGTGATTTTGTTGCATTATTATCCATGAGTCCCTGAAAAAAATAATAATTACCTACATCAGAAAAAAACCCATTTTATGCTTGTATTACTATTTCTATACTAAAGGTTTTGGCACCACACAAATGCTGTGACTTGACAGAGGCAAGAGATATCATACAAAGAGAATGAGAGCTCTTGTGTTAAGAAGAACTAGCAATCACGGCTCAGGTTCCCCACAGAACCTTAAAAAGTCTATAGACATCTAAGCAAAAAGTATAGTTTGTTGTTTCTGCTGAGGACATGGATATTGTGATTTTAATTGCCATATTTTCCTATCCTTAACAATAACTGATAGCTGTCACTTACTCAATGTAGGCAAATGTAAATGAGCTTAGGAAAGCCCAGAGATAATGTGCACAACAGAGAAGCAATGGAAGCACCTGGGGTATGGCAATAGTCTACAAGAATTCTGAAATGGGAAGAGCTGCTTGGAAGAAGAGGAGGCTAAGAAATAATTTCCTTTCTTTTTAACCAAACACCTGCATAACCCATACTCTCACTGAAATCTAATGACATTTTTTAATTGCTTTTATCCCTCCCTCTTACAGATGATCTACAGGGTCTATTTGTGAAAATCTGGTCTCTGGTAACACACTTCAGAGAAATAAATATCTTTTTGTTGCTGTATTCTAGACAAGAGGGTTGAACATCTGATGTTCCATTATACAGCTTTATTGTGTTTTCATTATGTCACTTTGATGTTTTTAGGTGGTTTCAATCCTCACCAATAACACGGTACCACTTTAAAAAAATCACACTCAAGTCTGACCTGTAGAACATTCCTCGTAAAACTAGTTGAAGACTTTTACATGACAATATCTTTTTATTAGCAAAAAGTAATTTGTTGAAATTGATTTTTTCACAAAATGTTTTTGATAGGCTTTTAAATTGAAAAATATTGAAATGAAATGCTTAAATATATCTCTTATTTTGCTGTTTCATTTTAGCACTCCATTTTTTGTTCGTATATATTTGCATTTTAATTTTTTTTCTTATCTAAAGGAAATATTTTTATGTTGTTGAAGAAAAATGGGGGTTTTAGTGCTTTGAAGTTAACGTTTTAGGGATTTGGGCTTTTTTTGTTCCTGTCCTGGTTTTGGATGGGATAGAGTTAATTTTCTTTCTAGTAGTTGGTATAATATGTTTTGGGTTCAGTATGAGAAGAATGTTGATAACACACTGATGTTTTCAGTTGTTGTTAAGTAGCGCTTATAATAAGTCAAGGATTTTTCAGCTTCTGATGCCCAGCCAGCAAGAAGGCTGGAGGGGCACAAGCAGTTGGGAGGGAACACAGCCAGTGCACCTGACCCAAACTAGCCAAATTAATATTCCATACCATGGAATAACTGGGCATTGGTCGGCAAGTGGTGAGCCATTGCATTGTACATCACTTGTTTCTTGTATTCCAATTCTATTATTATTATTATTATTATTATTATTATTATTATTATTATTATTATTATTATTGTAATTTTATTACCACAACTATTCTTATTATTGTTGTTGTTGTTATTTTCTTCCTTTCTGTCCTATTAAACCATTCTTATCTCAACCCACGAGTTTTTCTTTTTTTTCCTGATTATCTCTCCCATCCCACTGGGTAAGGGGAAGTGAATGAGCAGCTGCGTGGTGCTTAGTTGCTGTCTGGGGTTAAACCACAACAATTCTTTAGGGAAAAATATCAAAATTGCAATTACTTCTTTTTACTTGGGATATGAGATATTTCACGATTCCTTTCAGAATGGACATTTCTTTATAGACATGAACTGTATGGAAATCTGAGTTGCTAACCATGGCAAAGATAATAAAGCTAAGTGTAGCATAATACAGCTTAACTGAATATAAATGTAAAGAAGTCAAAATTATGAGTGGTCTAAAGGAACTTAAGCATTACCATTAGCACAGATTGGTTTAGGTCTTATTCCCATGGTGAATGATGTGGTCGTGGTGATAAGACTGTTTACCCCCCATTTACATCTTTGTGAATCTGGCCCCAAAATGTACAGAAGGAAAAATGTTTGCTAGATAGTAGTTTGGAAACCTTGTGTCAAAGTCAGCAAAGATAACTTTAGATCATTTGGATAGTGCTACACTTTTGGAGAGCTGCTGAAAAAGCTAGCAGGTACATAGTGAAAGAGAACTACAGAGTTCACCTTAAAAGTGAGTTGTTGGCTATGCAGGCAGAAACGGGGAGCCGGAGAGCAAAAAGGGAAGGGCAAGAGTTATATATAAATAAAACCTGCTCGTTGCTAATTTAAGTGATGAAAAGTGACCTCACAGACTTTTATTCATTCTTATTTACAGAGAAAATGCTTGTGTCACATTGTATCATTTCATTTCATATCGTATCAGTTGTCTAGTTTTGCTTGGATGCTTATTTACAAAGCAGTTAATCTGTGGTGGATAACAGTCTGCATTCTGTAGAAAAAGAGGATACTTAACATATGCACAGTGATTATGACCACTGTACACAGGTTCAGCATCACCGCCTGACAGTTGACTGCTAAAATTATGGATCAGTTATGCTAGGACATTCTTAATTGGAGGAACTTTTGCATATGCATACAATATGCTGTACACTTGTTCATCTTAGATTTGCATTACATTATTTTCTTTCTCTTTCATTCAGCTCTGGGGTTTTGTGGTAATTTTTTGTGATGGATGGGGGTTTGCTATCTTCTCTCCAAGAAAAAAATGTGTCTAGATAGAAAGCTAAAGACATTATTAAAAAAAAGGAAAACAAAAGTGGTCAGAAGACAAGACATGGGATTGTACGTAAGGTACTGCTTTTTCTTCCTACTTCTCTTCATCCATGAACTGCTCCTTTTATTTTCTGTTTTTTATTTTACCTATTATTTTCTTGTAAGGTGCAATATGTGCATTTCACTGTTGCAGCAAAGTATTTTAATACATTTTTACTTTACATAAAGATTAGGTAACACCTAAAAATAGAAGGAGAGAAAATTCATTTCTTGCATATTTTGTTTCCAATCTCTGAAAGTGACAAAACCAGCCTAAGTGCAACTTCCACAAGTATTCCTGAGAGTCAGCCTTGCAATACTAACAAGATGCCACACGGTATTACACCTGTTCTGCTTTCTATGTGCATTTGAAATGATTGGCAGGAAAATTTAGCAGTTAGAAACTGTACATCTGTATCTTGTGTGATGGGATGTTCCCTTCTGGTGCCACACTTCTGAGGAAAATACCACTCTTTCTCTTTAGCTGTTTTTAATGAAATGTGTGGTGCACTGTGTATATGCATGTGCACATCCAACTTTGGGTTATGGAGAGAGTGTGTCTGGCTTCAGAAACTTGTCCTGAATGTAAAGGCAAAAAGCCCCACAAAACACCTGAGCTACCACCCTAGCTATTAGTGAACACACAGGAACAATAAACAAATAAGGTTAAGGTATCCATTTATGCTCAGATTGGTGTATCTTGAAAAAAGCTATTTATTTTCAAAACTTAGTTTTTAAATCTATTCTCTTACTGCCCCTATCTTGGGTAATTCCTAAGCCTGAAATCCTGCTTGTTCCTAGACTCCTCTCAGTCATTCTCCTGTCTAGCAGATGTCTTCAAGAATCAGTTCCAGACTTCATCTTTTCAGTCATACTTTCCACTCACAAGTGTTCACTTGATTTTTCTCCTAACTCCTCCCTTTATATCTTGTCTAATATCAAGTAATCCCAAGATAAATGCTGACAGAGAATATGCTATCTTTTTGTTAGAAGAATCTTATTATTATTTTCTATTTACTCTGATTTATGGCAATGGGAACTTTAAGATTTTTATGTTGATGTATTTCCTTCTTTTTTTTCTGTTAATAAAATACATCTTTCATGTATGCACCTTCAGAAATGTAAATTAATTAGTTTTTTAATGTTTATTTTTGTTAAATCTTTGATTGAATAAAATGTGTTGTACTAAAGGAATTCTTCACAATTTCTTCCCTAAATTCCTAGCAAGTGCATTAATAGACTGTTCTTAAAGAAAACCCAGGGTGGATCCCGAACAAAGGGCTTTCCCTTCCCTTTCCTTTACTGTAGAGTTTCATTGTAATATGTCAGCATAGGTGCTGAAAATCAATTTATCATATTAAGCAGAGAAGTCAAAGAGATGTTTCTTTTGGTAAGTAAATGACCAAAGATACTCTTTGTGTCTTGACACCAGTGGCCAATGGCCAGTGAAAAAAATAATATATAAAAAATCTGATTTTGCGCTATTTTTCTATGGAACACAATTTTAGTGCACTGGTTAATGTTGATGCCCTGCATGTTTTCCATAGTGATCTCATATTTGATTTAGCAATAATGACAAGGAGAAGGTATAAAAACCTGGGTTTCGCTTATTTATGGTTCTATTTGTGGCTAAGGGATTGGTTGGTGGCAGTAGGAGGAGATAGGGGGTGTGAATCTTCAGCCAGCTCAGACTTGCCAAAAGAGCTGATAATTTCCATTTACAGGTAGGTTGCCATAGGTCTCCCCCAAACAACTCTTTTATACTGAAGTGGCAATGACAGCTGTATTAATCTTTTATTTCTCATTCTTTAAATTTTTCAAACATCAGGCACTGATAATAATAGGTTAAGTTGAACTGACTTCAAACCTTTGAAAGTAGTTTTTAAAGTTTTGAACAAATGCTTTATCTTCAGGACTATGGGTCTGGCTGCAACCTGAGTGTTAGTAATCAGAGTCAAAAATATGGAGATTGCTTGTAGGAATGACAGTAAGAATGGTGGTAGAAATTTAAATCTAATCTCAGTTAGAACTGAGTTGCGAGGTTTCATTCTCGCTATAAGCCATGGGCAAGAACAGAGGAGGTGGAATGGNCCTCTTTCAGGTAAAATGAAAGTTCATTACAGCAGCCTTTGCCCCTTTGTCAGAAGCAAAAGAAAAGAAAAAAAAGTATGGGGTGATATATTTTCTTTATCTGTTAAGCTTGATATCTATTATGATTAAAATAATTAAATAAATGAAAGGCCTGATTCTATTACTTATAAAATCATCAGGATTCATTCCAGATGGTGACAGTATGAAATAACTTTTGGCTCAATGAGCTCGATCATGTTTCCTCTACTGTCTCTTTCTGGCTGTATTTTCATGTAGTTGATTATAAATGAAGTTACACTAAAAATTTCTCCAGCAGTTTACCAGATGTTAAACATAAATAGAATAACATGTACATCTGAAGTTCTTATCTGTTCTTTAAAATACCTGATAATTTCTAGCCCATCTCCATTCAGGATCCTCAGAAACAAAAATTTTGAAAAGTAATTTACAACTGTTGCTCTGCTCTACTACTGTTGTGGAGAATCCCAGGTGGATCTCCCTAGCTCTATACTCCTAAATATATCCAGATCTAAAGATTACAATGCTCTCTTTCTTTCTTGATTTTGCCCTATGACTTTCTCTCTGTATTAGCTATTGTTGCACTGATACAGTGCACAGATGTACATTTTGGCAATGCTATCTGCTCTTTGTAATATTTTTTCTTTCCCATAATTAAATTCTCATGTAAAATATTATTCTATTTATCATCAGCATTTTTCATTTGGCTTCCTTAGCTGCTACTATGAAACTACATGATTACAGGCAAGGTAGAAGACAAGATTCTTTGTAAGAAAACAGCTTTAAATCAAAAAATGAGGAAAACATTTACAGAAACAATGGAAACACTGTGAAGATGCAAGAGGTTTGTTTGTAATGCCAGACCATACTTTTCCTTTAATAGTCTTAATACTTTTATATAAGTTGAAGGCTCAAAATCAATGATCAAAAACTAACAAAATTACTAGTGGTCAAGTTTTTAGAATAAAATGTTATATTTATTTAATAATAATTTTGGCATGCTTATTCTGAATTCTCCACGTGTAATTTTATTGTACTCAAAAAGAAGAAATTATATGACCCTGAGAATGTGTACCTGAGATGTGAGTACTTATGTCCAGCTTGGAAATCCTTAAATGGAATGAATTTTCACAGCATTTCAAAATTTTGAAGAATGTAATCATCTGCAATTGTTAGTCCCTTCTGAATGCAAACCTAAAGAGAATATTTTGACATAAAAGATTACCTTCAATGTATCTTTTATCTTTTCATATTAGAAATAAAAGGAGAAAAACAAAACAAAACAAAAACTTCAAAGACTCTATGTTCTTGCAGTAGTCTCAACAGAACATCAGCAAAGGAGAATCTGGAATTTTATAGGAGCTTGCTGTATTGTTGCTATCATTGATTTTCAACACCTACTTTCCATAGTTTCCTGCTTTTTCCCATAGTTTCCTGCTTTCCCAAAGTTTCATCTGTAAGACTCCATTTTTTTCCCCTCCCAAATTCATCACAGACTCAAGTTAATAATGCAAAATGAAGGTTGTGATTCTCAAGATAGACAGATGTGAACATAGTCTTAATAGTTATTTGTATACTTCATTTCACACATATGAATACATATTACTGGAACAGAAAACTCCTTTTATTTAGCACAAATGATGCATATTTGTATTTTTTATTGAAAATGGCTGTATTTCTATTGTTCGTGACTGCCATTGCAGCAGTGTAAGGTGTAATCAGGTATGTTTTGTTTCTGTAACAGCGCATGGAATAAATTTACTGTTTTCAATATAATTACTGCACTGACAGGTATAGCTACAGTCCTGATCTAACCTGACAACTAAAATGGTTCCTGTCGCCATCAGCAAAATTAAAGCTCAGTCAGGAACACACAAATAAAAAAAAACCAAACTATAAAATACCTTCTCTGAACATGCCTGGGCCATGAAACAAACTTCTCAGATATTGACTCTTATCTTAGAGGTGTGTCCTTCAAGGTCAGGCTCCAGGCATGTTAACAGCATTTGGAAATTGTGCCTGTTACTGTCTGGTTTATGTGTTCTCTGTGAAGACAATAAAGGGCTTTCAAGCTATTCATCAAGTATTCTACAAAAGTGCACAAAATTGAAAAACTGTGAAAACATGAGCCTTGTTATAAATTTGAAGCAAAAAATATACCTGACAACTTCTTTCTTCATGAAAATCAGTTGAGGAAATATTTGTTCAGCTCCATTTAAATATGCCCTCTAGCAACTGAGAATCTCACAAAAAAAAATTGCTAGAATATAAAGATTCAGCTCAAAGAGCTGGTGTGCTGAGACCATAATATCTGTAAATGTTCACAAAACAATACAGCCTCTATCAATTAATTCTTCATAATACACAGAATATGGGTGGACATTTTGAAGAAGAACCAAAAATATTTGGATATCGTTACGCAGGGGTAAATGCTAGAATATGGTAAAAATATTTTCACTAAATTGGTCTGAAAAAGGAGTAAGGCATTGAAGAAATAAAACACCTGCAACCTAGCTTCAAGGAGAAATCTTTGCAAAAATAATAGCAGCCATGCACTAACAGCTTCTAGTTTCCCCATCTAATAGAGGATTTTGGCTAATGGCTTCGCTATTTTGAGTGTTTGGCACCAAAGTTNCCTTCTTGAGCCAAAAGAGTTCAGATTCAGATCTTTAACTTCTCAGGAGGTTTTCCGAAAAAACAGAGAGAAAGTAACTGAAGCAAGATTTTCACCTTTCCCCCTTCCTTAGTGAAGTTCTTCCATGGGGAAAAAATAACTGAACATTGGGTCTGATTAGTGGAGTCACAAACTATAGTTGAATGAGGCTATAAGTCCCAGACAACGTATGCAGATTTAAGACTAACCTGTGCTTTTATACTGAGTGCATTAATGAAGCTTACTGGCTGTTTTTCATTCCTTTTCTGACAGAAGGCGAATAAAGACCTAATTTCTAAGCACTCAGGTCTGTCACTGCCTCTCCATACTTCCCTCTCAAGAGAGTCTTCATTTACGAGTCTGAGATTGTTCTTTGTCTTTGAACTTTGTTAACTTTTTCCTTATGATGACATCGTAGGGATCAGAGGCCATATCTCTGAGCACACAGCTGCAGAGATTTCTTCAAGTAAAGACAATACCTGTATGATACACTGGGACAAGACTGTATCACAGCTCTCTGCAATAAGTGCATGCAGGAGAAGGGTGGGTCATCCATTGTATTCAGGATAGAATGAATACAGAAAGACAGATGTTTGGTAATTTGCTTTTCTAATCCATTAAAGGAAAATGTCAGTGCTGGTTTTCCTGCGGAATGGACCCAACTCTTAGAGATTTTTAATTAGAATTTTAGAAAAAATCAAAGCAGTATACAATAATCCTTTGAAAGTTGAGCATTTTATAGTCATGTGATTATGTTAGATATGCTACAGCAAGAGAATGTGCTACTGCTTCAGTATACAATTCTATCAGCAGTTATTTTAATAGCTTTGGGCTTTTCTTGTACTTACTAATCTATATGATAATATCTTTATTATTAGATTATGATAACAGAAGTAATGCAAGGAAATGCTTTGTTCTAGCTTAAGTCTGGGTGGGCTTTTTTGTGAATCTCAAATTTTTTAATATGAATGAATATATTGGTGAAGAATGATGTCTAATGGAAAGCAGAGGGGCGAACATGCTGCTGATGTTCATTTTTGAGAGACACTGAAACAGAATACGAGTTATACCCGAGCAGAACGAGCAAGCAAAAATATTGAATGAAGCTTAGTGGTGATGGAATAAACATAGTTAAAAACCCACAAATAATCACTTCTCTCCCATAGCTGACCACAGACTTTTTTCTAGCAAAGGCCATGTATACATTGGGCATATCCCAACACAGCTTTTACAATATCTACCTGAAAAGTGCTTTGCATACTGCTGGCCCCGGGAGTGGTATTTAACTTCAGCTGTGCAATAAAGGTACACAAGAGAGAAGGTAGAGGAGGTTTTGGCTTTGATGATAGTTTATAGTCAGAGTTGCATCTCCAAAGGGCATAATGCTGAATCAGTTTATGGAATTGTCAACTCCTTTCTGCTGATTATTAGGTTTTCAATGTAGATGCCAAAGAAGTTGCATAATATTAAGTAGGAGGATTTAAGACCAGCACATGCAAACACATACATACATAAAATAACTGCTCAGCATTTCTCTTTTGGTATAATTCAAGTCGATTGAGTGTGTCTGTATCAGTGTTTTGCTTCAGATCAGGGTTGCATTTCTGAAATGGATGTCCCAAACCTGCTTTGCCTCTCATTGAGAAGCAATCATGGAGTGTGAATATTAGACTCTTTTTTTATGAAACAGATTTGGAAGATATGTTCCAGGAATGTATCTAGTGCACTGCATGCACCGATAAATGATCAGTCCGTTGGTCCAGTGCGCAGCAAATCCACAACGCATCAAATGTAGATATTGGGACCTTGGCAGAAATTCTACAGATTCACTGCTACAAAAGTATATCATGATAACCGGCAAAGCAGACTACGTAACCTAAATGATCTCTAGACACCTGCTCTGGCCATTGTGAAGCTTTATATTCAGCATTTTTTTACTTCTTTATTCCAGACTGGCTTGCATTGTTGGGAAGTCCTAACTCTAGGTAAGGCAATGCAAATTTACCTTCCAATTCTTGGGCTGATACTTTGCTGTCTCTTTGTATCTTTCCTGGTGTTATGGGTTTGTGTGGCGCTTTTTTTTTTTGATAGCGGGGAGGGGGCCATAGGGCTGGCTCCTGTAAGAAGCTGCTAGAAGCTTCCCCGGCTCCAAGTCGGACCTGCCTCTGGCCCAGGCCGAGCCCATCAGTGACGGTGGTAGCGCCTCTGGGAGAACAGATTTAAGAAGGAGAAACTGCAGTGGGTGGGGGGAGTGAATTGTGAGAGGAACCCCTCTGCAGATACCAAGGTCAGTGAAGAAGGAGGGGGAGGAAGGGCACCTGAGGAGGCTGATGGCCCTGCAGCCCGTGGTGGGA
>VYZV01041164.1:16794-30941 GCA_013401275.1 Pandion haliaetus | reverse complement strand
AGGGCCGTGACCAGGGAAGTTGGTGAGGAACTGCAGCCCGCAGAAAGGAACCACGTTGGAGAAGTTCGTGAAGGACTGTCTCAGGATCAGGGGACGAGTGAGGCGTCCTCCCCCTGAGGAGGAAAGGAATGGCAGAGACAACGTGTGGCGAGCTGAACCAAACTGCATCCCCTGTTCCCCTGTGCTGCCAGGGGGAGGAGGTAGAAAGCACCGGGAATGGAGCTGAGCCGGGAAGGAGGGAGGGGTGGGGGGAAGGTGTTCTGATGTTTGATTTTCCTTCCTAATACCCTTGTTTTGATTTGATTTGTAGTAAATTAAATTGATTTTGTTTCTTCCCCAAGTTGAGCCTGTCTTTTGCCCGTGACCATAAGTGGGGAGTGATCCCTCCCAGTCCTTGTCTCGACCCACGAGCCTGCCTTTGTATTTTCTCCTCATCCCAACGTGGCCAGACGTGGGGGTGGGGGGGTGAGTGAGCGGCTTCATGGTGCTTTGTTACCGGCTGGGCTGAAACCACAACACCTGGTTAACAGAAAAATAAGATTATATTTTGATAAAATAACTATAATATTTTTGGATCATGTTAAGACTATCTTCCTATGCAAATGATCTCAAGCCTGGAATGGGCATGACTTTCTTAATTGTTTTTCTTACTTTCATCTATCTCTTTCAAGGATAGAAAGCAGGAGAAGGTACCCTAGAAGCTTCTTTATATGATCTCTTTGAATCTTCACTGACTCAGCCAAGGCAGACTTAGTTATATGCACCATTCAGGAGTTAGTGAGAACTTAAATGATAGTGACTTCTTGATTGTACGAGAAAAGGACAGCAAAAGGTAAAACCTGGGAAAATCCTCCTTCAACAAAAAGTTTATTTGCCACGCTGGAATGGTAGGGAAACTGAAGACTAAGTCTATGGGACTTTGAAATATCCCGAATAATCTTTTTCTAAGAATACACTCAATATAACTGCTTCTCTCTGGAAGTTAGATTGTGAGTCATGGAAAGTATAAGGCAAAATACTCTGCTGGAGCAAATTCTTATCCTGCCTTTGAAATCAGTGGAAGTGCTAGTATTGATTTTCTTAAAATTGTATCCACATACAGATTTGATGCCGTTTTGATTTTAGAAAACTAACAGCATTTTTTTGCAATGTTACAAGTTAATTTCTAAAATATCCTGTTGTGTTTGTAATATTACAGGAATCTGTGGAGAGTAACATTATAGTCCCATGAAGTATTTCCATCAATTACTTTTGCTTCAAAGCTGCCAGGTTTTTACATAGTTATTTTCTCAATCCAGAAACAGCTTTTCCTTCCCAAGTGCAATACAATGGGTACCCATGATTCATGTTTTACTCTGTGAAGGAAAGTAAAGGTGAGAGATAAATTGCACCCATTTGTAGGCTGGAGTTGATTTTGAGGTTTGTAGGAATCTTATTTTAGAGCCAATGGTGTGTCATTTCGGGCTGGCAGATCCTAACAAAGGTCTAATACTTCATGTGTTCATTTTGAAAAGTCAGAATAACATTTAGAGCAATTATGTGAACTTAGAGCTCTTGAAGCGTTAATGCTACTTGCTGTCCTGGGTTCAGCTGGGATAGAGTTAATTTTCACAGAAGCCTGGGAGGGGGCACAGCCGGGACACCGGACCTGAGCTAGCCAAGGAGCTATTCCATACCGTGTGACATCATGCTCAGTATATAAATGGGGAGCGGGCTGGGGGGGTGGGAGCTCTCCCTCGGCTCTCGGTGGGGGAAGCGGCAGAGTGTGGGGTTCCAGGTGGTGAGCAGTTGCACTGTGCATCACTCGGTTTTTTTGTATGTTCTTTTATTAGTACCATTGTTGTTGTTGTAAATTCTCTCCTTGTGTTGTCCCAGTAAACTGTCCTTATCTCAACCCAGGAGGTTTTGTGGTTTTTTTCCTTTTTCTCCTTCCTGATCCCCCTCCCCATCCCACCGGAGGGGGGCGGGAGGAGTGAGCGAGCGACCACGTGGTGCTTTGTTACCGGCTGGGCTGAAACTGAAATCACGACACTTGCTAAGGCGAAGTATACTTCAGACAGGTGTTTGCAGGTCAGTCCTTCAATTTTGGCCTTCTATGTTAATCCTCTCATTAAGCTACCTTTGAGATGTGGTTGTGCAAATCTGAGGCATGGTTGTGTGATGTGGAAGTGTCATGCAATATTTAGATGAGTCCATGTTTTATTCACTGTAAATCATTGCTGTTAGTGCATTGAGGGCCAAATTTTAATCTTCAGAAATGAAAGGATACTGAAAGGTTCTGGGTAAACTAGTTCTTCCTTAAAAATTCCTTTAACGACTGACTTTGGAAAATAATTAGCTTATAAAATATTGTTTAATATAAATCCCCTTCTAATTATAATGAATAGACAAGCAATGTTATATAAAATGTTGTTATCAAACAAGGAAAGGCAGACACCTCAAATTTTACATGACCATTCCTTAGCAATCAAAGAGAAAGAAGTAATTAAATGAACAAACTTGTCTAACAGAACTGCAGTAGATATGTAGTTAGAATATAATTGCACATTTTCTGTACAACATTTGCAGAATGTGTCATTATGTTTTTAATGACCTCAGGTAGGTAGGTGTTCTGTTTCATGTCTCATAAAAAAACCCAAACCCAATGTCAGAACAACAAAAATCTCTGACCTTCATGCAGGGTCCTTGGATTGTTTTTATGATGTTTAAAATATGTAATGTTTTCCTATTATTATTAGACCTGTGTTACTTCAGAATGCCACCTGCTGTTTCCCTGCCACTTTTGGTACCTCTTCAGTATTGAGACAGGTTTTTATGTTGCTCCAGTCTAGCCTTGCATAGTTTAGCAAGTACAAATAAGTGCCTGGGGTACAATAGCTACAGGCCCATTTACTAGAAGAAAAACCGCTTGGAAGGATTTCTCCAGTTTGTTTCACTTTTCCACATCAAGGCAGGTATAAGTGGGAATCTATCTCTGAAAATATGTTCAGAGCAAACATAGCTGGAGTTGGTCACCTTTTAAACACATAATTGAAAAAGAGGCAGCATCAGAATGATATTCATACTGTAAGAGCTACTTACACACCCTATCATTCATTGTACAGTGTGATGGGTCAGAAGTGTTCATCTTAAAACATGTGAAGTAGAAGGTTAGACAGAAAAAATCGAGTTCTGCCATGGGCTGTTAGCAGCAGTGGAAACTATAGTATTATGCCTTTTCCTAGTCATTATTTTGGACTTTATGATAGAGCCTATTAGCAGATATGAAATGTGTCTGATTGCCTTTCCTTCTATCTAATTTTGCTCCACCTTTAAAGATAAATTTAATAACTAAACTATTTTTAAGACCAATACTATGTTTTAGTCTCAGGTTTAATTGTACTATATCATATAGTATAACTAAATAATTTAGCTACAATTATGACCAGAGTGTTGAGTGAAAATTTCTTCCACCTAAAGATATGCACTTTTGCGTTTATATTTGACAATACACAAATGTTTCATTTCAGTAAGGAAAAACTTTGAATCTTTTTATCTCTATATTTTGTTATACATTAATATTTTATTACAGTTTTTATTATTTAATTTAAAATATGATAACATGATTGACAATTCATATTATGCTGAAGGTTAATTTTATATTATGTGTCACAGTAGGTATATCATCTAATGTATGTTATGGGTTCAATATTCTGTTATGGAAACAAAAACATGACTATTCATCTATTTTATTTGGTATATAGTAATTTGTTATGGATTTGTGTGGCATGGTTTCTTTGATAGTGGGGGAGGGGGGTGCAGAGGTGGCTCCTGTGAGAAGCTGCTAGAAGCTCCCCCGGCTCCAAGTTTGACCCGCCTCTGGCCCAGGCCGAGCCCATCAGTAACGGTGGGAGCGCCTCTGGGAGAACATATTTAAGAAGGGGAACCAGCAGTGGCAGGGAGATTGGGACGTGAGAGGAACACCTTTGCAGATACTGAGGTCAGTGAAGAAGGAGGGGGAGGAGGGGTGCCTGAGGAGGCTGATGGCCATGCAGCTAGTGGTGGGATGGCAGGCTGTCCCCCTGCAGCCCATGGGGGTCCATGGTGGAGTGGAGGCTCCCGAAGATGGCCATGACTCCATGGGAAAACTGCGCTGGAGCAGTGTGAGACTGGAGAGCAGCCCGCGGAAAGGACCCGTGCCAGGGAAGTTCGGGAAGAACTGAAGACCNTGGTGAAGGACTGTCTCCCGTGGGAGGGACCCCACGGTGGAGCAGGGGATGAGAGAGGAATCTTCCCCCTGAGGAAAGGAATGGCAGAGACAACGTGTGGTGAGCTGAACCAAACTGCATCCCCTGTTCCCCTGTGCCGCCAGGGGGAGGAGGTAGAAAGCACCGGGAATGGAGTTGAGCTGGGAAGGCGGGAGGGGTGGGGGGAGGTGTTCTGATGTTTGATTTTCCTTCCTAATACCCTTGTTTTGATTTGATTTGTAGTAAATTAAATTGATTTTGTTTCTTCCCCAAGTTGAGCCTGTCTTTGTATTTTTTCCTCATCCCGACGTGGCCAGGTGCGGGGGTGGGGGGGGTGAGTGAGTGGCTTCGTGGTGCTTTATTACCAGCTGGGCTGAAACCGGAACCACAACATAATTTTATCAGCTTTTTTCAATGTTTTGTCTTTTAAAGCTTACATTCATTCCCCAAAAGAAAGAAGTAGAATTTTCTAAAAAAAAAATAAATTTTATTTTGATTGCTTTTACTTCATACCCTAGACTTCCAGTTTTCCTCCTTTACTCTAAAATCTGGATATATTGTATTACTGGTCCACATGAAATGATAACTTCTCCTTATTAGCTTCAACTCAGCCATGTTTTTGAAGGTGCTCTAGTGAGTAAAGAGGGTTACACTGTAACTACACCCTTTCCCTCCCCTTTCCACCATTCTTTATGGCCATTTTCATCACTCCCTGTCTAAGAATAAAATTATCAGATACTTTGCAGCTGTACAGAACAGGTAATCCTGCTTTGTCCTGTCTCCCTGACTGTAATTTTTTTTTGCTAGCTTTGTAATATGTAATTTAGAAAACGGGCCTGTATCGTTAAGAAAACTACAGAATTATGTGAAAAAATGGGATTTAACATCCATTCATGTATTCCTTGCTGTTGTTTTTTACATTTCAATACTTATTTTTTTGTCTCTCTTTAAGGCCATTTTGTTAGTTGGCAGCTGAAAGCTTTATTCTAAGTCATGATTTTAGGTTATTACATTGCATAATTAGTTTCACGATTCTCTGATGTTATACTAGAAATTTAAAATAACATTAACATAAATCCTTAAATAAAAAATAAAAAGAAAAGAAAATCAAGTGGCAAAAGGCCAAGACACTTGAATCACGTGGTTACAGTAAAAAAGAGGGTG
The DNA here is from genome assembly GCA_013401275.1 of Pandion haliaetus. Lineage (NCBI taxonomy): Eukaryota > Metazoa > Chordata > Aves > Accipitriformes > Pandionidae > Pandion > Pandion haliaetus. The sequence goes on along the minus strand of VYZV01041164.1, from coordinate 25,551 downwards.
AAACTAATTTTTGTTAGGATTCATACATTTTTGTTTGTTTAGGGAATTTGATAAATCAATTCAAATAAATTTTCTGTTCTTTATTGAAATTTGTTGTCACAGCTACAGAGGAGAGTCGAAGTCAATATTATTTTTTAATTCTAAACACCTAATAATTAGGCAAACATGAACCAATTTTGAAATGTTGGAATCATCCAAACATCTGAATTAGCCACAGGGCTGGGAGGAAATTTGTTTTTTATTTTAGTTATTCCATACAATCTAAACTCACAGTCTTCCTCATCTTAAACCATCTCTTATGCATATCTTCCTTTGGTCTTCATATGGTTATCTTCTCAAAGTCATACTAAAGACAAGTGTAATTATATTTATTTATACTCTTCAAACAGATAAGTGTAATTATATTTGTTTAAATGTGATTCAGCTGCACAGGTACTCATGCTTTGAGGAGGAGTTACTGTTCTGAAGAGGTCCCCAAGTTTTTCTTTGAGTTATTCATACTGTTCTTTCCTTTTGTTCTTGCCCTCCCTCCAAAGGCTACGAATATAAAAAGCTACTATTGAAAGAAAGGTCTTGAAATGCCATTTCTTTATTTAAAACCTGCTGGTTATTTACCTGTATCTCATTCCCTCTGGCTCATTTTGCTTTTCTCCAGCTATGCTTTCCTTCTTCAGTTAAATTACTTTTCTGTTTTAATTATTAGTTCTAGTTCTTTAGCCAATATCAATTTTCATTACAAAGCTTTAACTTCTTTGATTCTTTACATCATCATCTTATTTTTGTCACTTATTTCCTAGGTAAGAAGGTGACCAATAAATCCTAATGTCTACAGTAAGTACTTGAGGGCAGATTGAGGCATATTGTTGATCAAATATGTTAATACAACTTGCATCTTAGCAAGGACCATTTCAGCTTCTTTCTATTTCTGTTCATCTTTGGACCCTTCATCATCATGTAACAACAGTGAAATACTAGTTCTATTAATATTCTTTCATTCACAAGGCAGATGTTTGATAGATGATTAAGGGACCTGGGATTTCAGGGTTTCCACAGAGTGAATATTTTAACATGCATTACACTTGTATTTCAGTTATTGCTGTATTTTTCATGGAGGGTGAAAAAAGAATTCTGTTAAACTTTTAAAGAATCTGTCATTAAACTGCTTTTACTTCTCTACCACAGAACAAAAACATGTTATTCTTTCACCTCACAGTTGTAAAATAATTAAGACAGACCTCAGAAGAACAAAGCAAGCCAGATGAAAAAGCATGTGTGCAAAAAAATCACCATGGATTTGAACTGACATTTAAGAAAAGATTAGTGTATTTCCCTGTTATCTTTTATTTTTGCAAAATTCTGTACCTTTGTGTTGAGTCTTTAGGATACCCTGTGGGTAGAGTCTGATGAGATGAAATGTGTCAGCCAGCTGCCTCCATCTAAGACCCATCCATGGAACTGCAATTTACTGTCAATTTTTAACTTTTCAGTACTACTGAACAAGTACAAATGACTACTGCTGTCACAGCCTCCCAACCTATGATGGATACAAAAATGAAAAGGTATTTCATGATGCAGCAGTGTGCCAAGTGACAATTTTAAAGCATCAACCAGAATTTGTAAGTTTTTAAAGCAAAGGTTTATAAAACTATCACACAAGCAAATAGGAAATCAGTCAGGAGTTTTCTTAACAGCAAACTGGAGCCTCAGCTTCTGCTGTCCTTCACATAATTTATGTAAGCATATGCACACAGTAGCGTAAGCTTTACTGTCAAAGATAACCTTTGCCTCAGTCCTTCAGCAGGCATTGCACGAGTATGAAATAAGTGAAAATTGGATCATCTGACTACAGAAATTGATGAGAAAGCTGTTACTCATTTTGATAAAACTCTTTCACCACATCTTCCAAATACTGCAAACTACAGCACAGCTGATAAAGCCAAACTGTTTAATAATTCTATTTCATATGAAGGGTCATATTAACATCAGTGGAGCAATTTGCAGTCATTTTAAGTAGAAGCCTAAAAGGAATGACAAGCAAACTAAAAACTTACTCATGCTACCTCATCTTACACCACTTACCAATTTAGTCTCATAATGCTTTATAATCCAAGAAGTCAATTAATAGAGCTGGCATGAACAAAAAAAAAAAGAAAAAGTTTTGTGTGTACTTAACTTTCAGTTTAATGATAAATTGTATCAATATTTTCCTCTTTATAAATCTAATAGAGAGTGAAAAAAAAACCCTCCTTAGTTTAAGATAATTTTATTTTTCTCTTATCAGCTAAAGCAGTCATACTTCAGTTTCCGCTTTCCAGTTTTCCTAACAGTAGGAGGGAATTTCCTCCAAGGCCTTATCAGCTTGAACCACAGCCCCTGCACTGATTTCTGGTTAACTGACAAATTACACTCCCTTAATCCCTATCAGGGAAAGTTTTAATGAAGGCACATTTAGGAATTATACCACACATGACAATTTCTACATGTACCCAAAGTATGAAACCCCAACCTTAATAAATGGCAGACTGGACTTTCCACAGCAAGTGAAGAGACAGCTCCCCTTCCAACATCTGAACTACCTTTCCTCTCACTCAAGCTAACGTGGCTTGCTTCCTCTGCTTACCTTTTTGTTTACTTAGGCAAGAAAAAAAACCCCCTGGTTTTAAAATTATTCATCATTCTCAGAGCATCATCCAAAAGGGTACAAGAATTATTCATTGTAAAGAGCAAAACAGAATAAGCTAAACATCACTTACTGAACACTGCAATACTGTGAATGACAGTAGTCGTTTTACTAGCAAATCCAAAATTCTTGGCAGGACAGACAGGTGTCATGACTGCTCCATAAGTGCCTGTGACTAGAGCTGCTGGTATGGGGGCAGGTATCTGCACGGTTCCTGCAACCATGCAGTGCCCTTTCCCTGCACCACAGAGCTGCTGCACCGGGCCTGGCTCACGGAGGGAACGGGTGTGCTGGGGCCAGGTCAGATCTTCTCAGAGGCATGAAAATAGCTGCTTGCCACAAAAGGTAGCTCCTGGCCAGGCCGGTTGGTTTCTCAGCTGTGTTGGTTTTCACTAGTCACTTGTAGCTACTTACCATGGTTTTTCCTTTGTATGGTGTTTTGCCATGATAAGTAAGACTCGAATATCTGTCATTTCTATTTTAATTGACTGTCACTGTATAACATGTGCTATTCATGGGTACAGGGGTTTTTTTAAAGGTGAAATTTAGGAAATTAATGAGGGTTGTGGTGAAGCTAGTAGTGAGGAGGAAGAGGAAGGGACTATAATTAGTCACCAGAGGCCATATTTCCGCCCCTTTTATTCATGCTGCATAGCATCTAAGTTTACAGTGGATAACAAGAGCAGAACAACTTAAGAATCTGACTGACCCATTATTATGAAAATCAAAGTCAGGTAAAAAAATTAAAACTGTGCAAAAGTTTTTATAGTACATGTCAGCTTTTCAAATCTGATTTTCGAACTGTTAAGGAACTGAAGCAACAATTTTTTTCTGCGTTTTTCATATTCAATGTTTCACATTCACTGAAAAATAGTAACTTGAGCTTAAAATTCAAAAGTCATTGGGTAGCTCTCTTTGAAATACTACAAAGAAATTCACAGGAAGAGTGGGCAATCATCTTGGACAATGCAGAATATGGTGGGAGCCAGAATTAGTAAGAGCCTGAAGTGATCTGCCTTGTTCTTTTCCTTATTTCTGAAGTCCCCAAGGTAGAAAGACTAAAAAAAAAGAAAACACAATTTTTTTTAGGATGTAAACTGGAAGAAAGAACTTTCTTCAGAACAGAAATTAAAAATTCCTAGGTAAAAAGGAATAGAAATTAAAAGGGACCATAAACCAATCTTCTCTCAACTGTGTCCTTTTGAAGCACATCCTTTCATCTAGGCTTACTTTCAGTCAACTCAACGGCTTACTAGTTTGCAGAAAAAGCTGTTATCTCCCCTGCGGTTCCTAGGTTTTGTTCTTTATCCTTTTAGAAACATGGTGGTGCAGGCTTTCTCCTGTCTGAGGCTCCAGTGCCTCCTCACTTGCCTGTCCCACCCTGGAGGTTGGGAGCAGTCCCTCCTTCCAACAAACTCAGCAGCTTCTAAGAGCAGGAGCCATGTTCCTCCTGCAGCACACTTGCTGAGATACATGCAGCCATAGCAGATTCAGAGGGTACATCTGCTTCACTCTCACAGTGTTTTGCATCTCCAGATTCTCCAGGGTTGATACAGTTTCCCGGGAATCATGTAGTTTGGATTTGCTGAGAAAATTCTCTGTGAAATCAATGACAGTCTATTCAGTAGGTATATTGAACAAGTTTGCAATCAAACTGTTATTAATTGGTGCTGTACATTAGCATAATGATTTTGAACTTAAAAACAAATGTCTCCCTACAAAAAATATATTGCTGTGTCTACCTCATGGACAGGGAAGCTGATTACAGTGTCAGGGTCCAATGAAACACAAGAAGATTTCAGCATAAGATAAAGTAACAACCTTTACTGAATCCAGACAGAATTTTGCCATTACCTTTGGAAGAGCCAGGCTATTACTCCAAGCCTTGGCATTCCCAGACTTATTTTCCAGAAACTAACACATGCTGCCTTTCACCACCAGCTGATCAGTTGTATTATATATGCCTCAATTATCCGTGCTGTAAAGTATAATAGGGATTTTATTTTAGAAATACCTTTCAGGGAATTTTAATTTCTAATATTGTTGCCAAGTAATTCTCTTTTTAAAAAAATATGTAATTTTATTGCTAAGAAAAGAATTGTATTTATTAAAAGATCATCTTTTAAAAAGCTGGCTCTCACCCTTTTTCAGGTCCAGCAAGTTAATGACATAGTCTCAGATAATTTTAAATCAGGCTTATTTATTTGTTAATCTCGAACAATTTCTGAAGAAGGATTAGCTACACTGAAGTTTGAAATTTTAATAGCTAGCTGCTTTTGATATGTGGCAGAAAAGCTACACAGACTTTTCATCAAAGCTAGACATATAAATTTTCAGATCCATAATATATAGCTCTAAACTATCTCAATTCATTTTCTTGGAGACAACACATAAGCATATTTAATTCATAGAGTGATCAAATATAACCATAAAATAGGATAGGCTTTTAATGACTTTAGCATCTATTCTTTACATGAAATAGAAGCAAACACATATTTAATTGTGTAAGTACTTAGTAAATACCCTAATATTTTTATTATAGAGGATTTCGAAACCTTCACAAAGTTACATTTACTTTTGGAAGAATGAGACAAAGGAGGATTTTGGTCAGTGGCTGAGAATACCATGACAACCAAGCCCAATGCCTGTGTATCTGAATTCAAAAATGTCTTTATCCCTGAATACTGAGCTTATTAAGCAGTTGCACATACACATCTGCACAGTGTGGAGAGGCCAGGAATAGATGTCGGACTCACACTTTTCAGCCTAGTGGACACCATGGCCCCTGCAACATGCAGAACTTTTGAATAGCTGAGATGTTCTTGCTGGCTCACTCACTGCATGATATTTGTATAGCTGGAGGAAGACTGATTATTTCTTCTGGCAAACAAAGGCAGTCTATTTATTTGGTTTCTCCCTTCTTTAGAAGAGAATGGCAATATTTGTTGGTTATAAAATTAATGATCTCTCTTTTTCTTCTTCCTTTGCTGTCAGTTTTGCGTGTCTTCTGAATAAGTTAAGAACCATAACTAATTTAGTATTCTCACAATTTAGTGAGTTCTTATAAAATCTAATGCTGAAAAATTTACCTCCTTATTCTCTATGCTTCACTTTTGAACAGCCGTGGTATATGTTGATTTTGCTGTCCACAAAGCAGCTGCTGAAGGATATAGCACATGAATCATTACATTGCTAGTAATCACATTGTCCCTATTAGATAGCTGCACACATTCCTGTGTGGTAATCCATTTGCCTCTGTTGTGAGAGCAGATGTAATGTCATTTACCAGTTCTGAGTGATAGCTGGAATAAAACAAATACATCAGAGACAGGGGACTGGGTATTGTTTGAGAAGCAATTGACTTTGTATCACTTCAACTCAGTTTTCATACTCTATTGTCTCCTGTGGTAGACGGGGCTGATCATCTGAGCTCAAATTGAAGTCTTCATATGCCTGAAAGCTACACCTCACATGGCAGCAATCTGAAGAAAGAGGACGTCTGGCAGTGTTGATGGGACCTTCTAACAACCTTGATGCCTACCAAATCCTTCTCTGAGCTGCATGACATAGTCCTAACCTCAAAACTGTACTTAAATTTCTTACCTGGCAGTTGCGTATTGGCAGCCCAAGCTGTCATATCGTTTTATGCATCAGAAATAAATCCTGTCCATATCTTCTGTAAATGGTCTCTGACACATCTGTTGTCCCATTTTAAAACTTTTTCTTTTTAGTATATTCTTCCTAGATAGCTTTGACTATATTTTTTTTTTTTTTAGTGTCTCTTACTGTCTTATGGAAGAAACACTCATGTTGCTACACCTTTATATTATTAATTAAACACCTGTGTTTCATCATCATGTATAACACTGCATGCCAAATACAGATCAGGAAATATGAAAAACTAAAGCACTGTCTGGTCCTCTGTCTGTTCCAGTTACAAAAGCAAGTATCTGTTTTCATTGAAGGAAATATTGTATTATCATTCTGCGGCCCCAATCCAGCAAAACTCTTTAAAATAATATTAAATACAAAATAGGTCCATTGAAGACATTGGGATTAATTATAAGTTTAAAGTTTCGTGCATACATATGTACATTTTGTGGAGGGGGAAGGTAGGATGCTTAAAGGGCTGTTTCTGAAGCATGATAATTTCTGCTGCTTCTGCGGCAAGATCAAGTTTATTTCTCAAGTGGTTTTGAATTGTCTTCTTTTTCTGCTGGAATATAATGTCAATAAATACAAAAGCAAATGTGCAGTAAGAAAGAAAGAAGCCAGTATCTGCTGCAATGGCACAAGTTTACTCTGAAAACAATCTAGTGATTTTTTGTTTTGCAAGGGATAGAAATTGTTAATGTCATTCATAACTTTACGCTGGTAGCTTTGCAACACAAAGAGGTTTAATACAAAAGACCCCTGAGGCTTTCAAGACGCCAGCCCTAAAATTATGGTAATCTTGTCTATATTTTTATATTGGTTCACTAGGAAAATCCCTTATGGATGATGGCTTTGGCAGAACAATGACACAATAATTTGTAGTATGCTACATATTTGTTATGAGACAAAATAATGCCTGCATAACAGGTAATGAGATTAAGCAAGAACAGGGAGACTTCCTTAAAATAAAAAATAAAAATGTCACCCTGAAGTGTCAGTGGAAATTCAGGGAGTGCAGATTTACAGTGGATTCCATGTCAAAAGCAGCTTTTAAATTCAAATAGCTTGAGGATTAATAAGGTCTGGGGCAACAAGTTGTGACTATATCCATGTAGTTTATATACTGCCAGAGTTTTAAGCTGACAGTAATGTCTTTGGGCTAGGGTGGGGATCTTTCAGTAGATACAACTAAATCATACTTGTTAAATGAGTTTATAAATCACACAACCAGCAGAACTGAGCTGAAGGTTTCATTTATGCTTCAGCTTTTTTTGACATTCTGAAGGTGGGGAGAAAGAAAAACTGGTTATCTAACAATGTGGAGTTCTGTCATTTATAGCAAAAGCTCTTACATCTGCATCTTTTTACGTTGTAGCAGTGGAAGATTAAAGCATACATAAATAATTAAAAACGTACAGTGTGGTTAAAAGAGCTGATCGCATATAGACAACTGATATAGCTCCCACCATTGTTCACTTCCTCACAAATGGAATTAAAGGAGACGAAATATCATTCTATGTGATGGAATAATGGTTGTGCTGGGACAGTACTTAAATCACTTTGAATTTAAAAGAAAACTAATTCATGTACATTCCCTCCTTTTCTTGTTGATTAAATTTATTTCAGAACTTCATTAATAATGACTTACCAGAATCATCCTAAATTTAATACCATGTGCATTATCTCTTTTTCTCCTAAAAATATCACACGATTTTTTTCTAAGAAAATCAATTGTTTAACCTTATGCAATGTCAACTCATGTATACAAACAAAATATATATGTTGAGTCTTACTTCTTTCTGTAACTGATTCTTATTCTTTATTGTATTGTGACTATTTAGGTAAAATTCCTCCATACATTAAAAAATTTGCCAGTGAATAACCATGTACATTTAAATTCTGAACATGCTTGCTGAATCTATAAAGTATAGATTTTTTACAATGAATATACAAGTTACATTAATTTAACAATTTGAATAATAGCACTGTCCTGGTTTCAGCTGGGATAGAGTTAATTGTCTTCCTAGTAGCTGGTACAGTGCTAGGTTTTTGAGCTAGGTATGAGAAGAATGTTGATAACACACTGATGTTTTCAGTTGTTGCTAAGTAATGTTTAGTCTAAAGTCAAGGTTTTTCGGCCTCTGATGCCCAGCCAGCAAGAAAGCTGCAGGGACACAAGAAGCTGGGAGAGAACACAGTCAGGGCAGCTGACCCAAAGTGGCCGACGGAGTATTCCATACCATATGACATTTTAGGAACTGGGGGGGGCATCATGGCTCGGGGTCTTCCAGGTGCATTGGTCAGCGGGTGGTGAGCAATTGCGTTGTGCATCACTTGTATATTCCAATCCTTTTATTCTTACTGTTGTCATTTCATTAGTGTTATTATTATCATTATTAGTTTCTTCTTTTCTGTTCTATTAA
>VYZV01041164.1:1661-11802 GCA_013401275.1 Pandion haliaetus | reverse complement strand
ATCAAAGGATGCTTAACTCCAAACTATTAGATATGTTTGGCAGATTTTTCTGATGTCTTTCAACACAATTGTCTCTTTTTTCTCATTATTATTTGGAGAAGGATTTGCGCTCAGAGGCATGATGTTTCCAAAATATTACTCTCTATATATTTTTTATCCGATGATTGTGTTCTAAATCCTGCAAAACTTCTCTTCTCTCAGTAAACAGCAATGCATTCCACAACCTAAGTACTAATCAAGTGAAATATATATATGTATATATTCTTTATTTTTATCAGTTTTGAATTTTCCTGGGTTTGCTCAATTAAAATGACCTTGTGAAAACACAGAATCTCTGGTCTGCCATATTNCAATTTCTTTTCTATACTGCTAGCCTAGACTTACCCATTAGTTACAGAACCTGCCTCAATCCTTCCAACCATCTTGTTCCCTGAATGAACACACTGCCCACTTCTCATCTCCCTGTCATCATTGGTATAATTATTTTTATTTCTAAAGAACTATTCCAGCTCAGACTAAGTAATCTGTCTGCATTAGACAAATCTCTGTATTGGGCTGGAATTTGCTTTGTGAGGATCCTCAAGACCACCTTTTTCTCTAATTTGCTCTAAGAGGGCGTGCAATATCAGGGATATTCCTTCATATTGGATGCTGATATTTGGAGCCCATCCAAACCTAAAAAGTCAAAACTTCACACAGTTCCAAGTCAAACCTGTATATCATGCTGCTATTGGCTTTTTTGCCTATATTTGGCAAAAAGGCAGACAACAGTCAGTGATTTCATTTAAATAAGATCCTAAGTATGTGTTTAAGTATTAAGCCAGGCAAATACCACCACATTATGAATTATGTGCTGAGCAGTTTGCAGAGCTTTAACTCTTTGATCATCTTTTTCCACATAATTGTGCCAATCCAAACTTTAGACTGCATTCCTCTATTATTTTTCTTTGCTTTCAGTAACCTCATAACACAATATTTCCACATATTTTTTAACACATTCAGCCAGAAGCCTGAGCTTAACTTATATGCCATAATCGGGATCTGGTACTAACTAGCCAACTGTTTAATATCAAAAGCTAGAGATCCTGTCTACTAAGTTTTTCAAAATTGCTTAGGTCTAAACTTGTCATTGTAGTGTGTGTATCTCATGACATCCAAAAAAACCCCTTTGCAATTTTAGTCAAGCCTGTTTATAGCTCTTCACAATTTTTCACAAGTCTCTCCAGTTCATTGCCAGATGTAAATCAGTGTGTTGATTTACATCTCCAAAGAAGTGTATCTAGTAATCTTCCAATCAGCCTTGTGAAACTGACTCGTTTTTATAAAGGGTCAAAGTAAAAACTAATGGGAATATCTGGGACCTTGCTATGGCTTGCCTTGCCTTTTTTGTCTCCTTTGCCCCCTACTTTTTCCTCTCCTTTTCCCTCCCCTCCCCTCCCGTTCCCTTCCTTCCTCTCTCCTTCACTCTTTTCCCCTTCCTTTCCCTTCTCTTCCTTTCCCTTTTTTACCAGAACAAAATCAACCAAACAAACAGATGAAGTGTTTCTGTAAGGATTTCCATTCTGCAAATCGTTCTATTAAGTATGATGATACTTAGATGTATATCTGGCCCCTGGATTTTCCCATAGGAAAGTAATTATTTCTCTGCTTCTTGAATTAATTTCCCCTTCCCTACACCAGTGCAGGTTTTTAGCCTTCTTAGAAGTAACAAAGACCTGAAGGGATTTGTTGTTTTGTTTGTTTGGGTTTTTCCACCATTGTTAAGCAGTAGTTTAAGGAGAAAGATAACAGTGAGTTAAATTTCCACTTTAAAAGGGGAAAACAAGTGTTGGCAAATACTACGAACCTGCATTCATTTAAGGTAAGATAATAAAACATCTGAAGTTGGGAATATAACTCCATATGCATTTATCTAAGCTAATAAATTTCTAATGATACTGAATAAACAATTTTATTTTTTAAAAAGTTACTTTCAACTATTTATTCTATGTAATTTTTATAATAAGAATGTGTATCCTCATTTTGTATATTGCATGAACTGTAGGTAGTTTTTAATATACTGTGCATATTTAGGGACAGTAATATAAAAATGGGAAAATATTGGGTATCATTGACATTTTTGTTCTACCAGCACTGTGAAAAAAACTCAAGAGTTGTAAAAATACAAATGTTAAAGCAATAGGTGTATTTTGCACTAACAAAGTAATCTTAACAATGATTGATTCAGCTGTACATGGAGCTTTAGATGAGTTTAAATCAAATAGGTGGAAAAAAAGGAAACCCTAGGGGTGGGAGAATACATTTTATTTCTATCCATAAATTGGTCTCGCTGTGTTCATAGCTGGCACATGTCATTTTTCATTGAGATGGAATTATATTTTGCCTTTATTATAATACCTTTTCTCATACACTCCACTACTCTACTGACGAGGAATATGCCATATGAGGGAAAAAAGTTAAATGAGCTTTGTTTTAAAAAAACATCACTAACAAAAATCAAAGCCATTACATTTATGGAGCAGTTTATAGTACTTGTAAACATGGAGACTGATCCAAGTGACTAACTTTAGGTGAAGTTTTGTTTGAATAGGATGAGGAGGACTGGATCTAAAACCACCATGGACTATGCCATATTAGAGAATTCTTCTCTGAATTGTGCTTAAAATTATATTAGAACGTGATCTTTTTTTCCAGTATAATAGTTATGGATATATTTGAGATATTATTAAATAACTCCAAAATATACTGAGGCTCATGAATGTAAGATATGTGAATTTTAAAACTGCCACAGAATGTGAAAGCTGTAGTTCATTGTTCAGCTGTTTAGACAGCAGGGTGTGTATAGTCAAGATTCTGAGTCATGCATTTTCCTACCTGACTCAAACAATCTGATAGATAAGCAACTATGTTTCTCTAGGCAATAATAAGCATGTGGATTGTATTTAGAAAAGTGGAGCAATTTTCTAGAAAACCTGCCTCCAGTTTTAGTGCTTAAGCCAACACTTCTGTTTATTGTATTGCTAAGCGCACAATGCAGTAGACCTCCACTTAAAATAAGCAAATTTCTCAAGGAGTAAAGTGATTTGATGTTGAAAGTAGCTCCAGAATACTCATATATATTAATCTGTTTGAAAAAAGCAAAAACCAAACACAAAACACAGACCAAAAAAAAAAAACAAAAACCAACCAACTAAAACCATANCAAAAACCAACCACCCACAAGATCATAAGAAAAAAATGTACTGTGTTGTGCTAGAATCTGTGGTTTAGCAGTTGGAATAAAAATACAAGTCAAATTGCAAAAGCTGGGGAGGAGCTTTGGAAAGAATTTCCTACAAGTTGCAACATCTGTGAACAGCTGAGTTACTGCTGTGCTCTTTCTCACCTTTCTGTATTTCACGTTATTTGTGTGAACATTTGTATCGATGTCCACTACAGGCACTGTGTAAGAATGAGATTGCATAATAGGTTTCATATTCATTTTAAAAGGTGCAAAATTCAGTTCTGCAATAATAGTGTGGATTTCCTTTCTAAAAAAGGTCAAAATACATGAAGGGCCAAAGACTCTTCCTGATTCATTAATGCTGTGTCCCGTGACACGAAAAACAACCCTTCTATCTAAACCTCATTTATAACTGTTTAACCATACTTTCTTGTCTCCAAAAGTCCCACTAGGTTGCTCTTCCATGAACTTAGTCATTGTCAAAATTTCTTCCATCATCAAACCTAAATTCACGTTTAACTCATTCCTGTGCTAATCAGTATTTTTTCTTCTTCGTATTTTTATCTGCGTTGATGTATGGAAATATGATTGTTCTCACACGCATTGAAGACATTGCCTACTTGTGCCAAGCTAGCCCTTCTTTTGACCTCCTCTGGTACCGTATGATCTTCCCTTCCCTTAACGTTGTAGGATATGTTCTCTGTATTTGTTTCTTTCTCAATTCTGCTGTATGGAGCATAAACCAACAGCTTTACAGAGCAATATTGTAATTTTCTTATCTGTCACACAAATATGGTACATAATACACTTCTTGGTCTGCTTTTCATGGTATCATAACCATTATTCACAGGTATCCTGTGATAAATTAATAAATTAAGGTCTGCTTTTATAGGTTTTCAACTTAGCCTAGTTTATATACAATACTCTTGTAATTAATCATTAAGTTCAACATCTACTTTGTATTATTACATTTCATTCCAGTCTCTTAGCACCATCCCATGCATTAAGTACCTTGATATTCTGGCATGCAGGCAATACCTTAGCAATCATGTGTCATAAGCACATTGTTATTACTTGTTCCAAGGTCATTAATGAAATGAAAATATTAAGTTAGATTGATCTCAAGAACAATCTCTGGGTGATTTTTTCTAGCCTTTTCAGTACCATTTATTATCTTCTCCACACAGACAGTTTCTTAGATTGTTCTTTTCTTCATTTTACCTATCTCATTATGTAGCACCAAAACACTTTCTTTACAGAACTCCAGCTACAGTATTTATTTTGCCTAGAAACTGATTGTCAGAAAAAGCTGTCTATTTAATTGTCACATTCTAGCCCAGAAAACTTTCTCTCATACATAGTTTCTTTTCAGCTCTCCTCTTTATCTATATTGACTAAAGTGTGCTCTTCAGTTCTTTCTCAAGTATCTGTTCTCAGCATCTACTTTTTTCCTCATAGTCAAGTTGTTTTCCTACATTCATAGAACTGCCCAGCAATTCTGTGACCTTCCCAGTGAGTACTGTTGTTGAGAAAATAGCCATGAGGCCTCCCCCTCATCTCTTTTATGACTTTAAATCTCCACTTGCACTTCACAATTGTTTTAATCATACCTTTAATCTATATATCTGCCTGAGTTTTATCAGCTGCATTTAAAACTAGTATTTCTCCCCTTAGTATCTTAACCTTCGTTAAGATACTAAGTTACTACTTAATCTTAATTAAGATACTATGCCCTTAGTATCCTTTTGCTGTTTGGCCCATTATCAGTGTTTCATCATTACCCATGATAATCTGTTCTGCCCAGTTCTTAGCTTTGATGAAGCACACAGAATTCCATGCCCGCCCAAAATCCTGTACAAACCCTTCTGCATTCTCTTCTCTGGTTGTTTGACTCATAAACCTTTCATCTTCCGTTTCTTTGTTGAGCTAAGTAGTTACCTGTTCAGATCATTTATCAGTGACCAAGTGCCTTTTTCCCAAGTGGCCTCTGTGCACTGACACAGAAAAATCCTTACCTTTCTCACATAGCTTTGCTAATACTAATTATTTCATCTTCCATTAAAGACATAACAATTGCTGCCAAATAAGACTAAGTTAAATGAAATATCCCTGTTTTCTAGTGTTAGCTAGCTTGTTTATTTATTTATGACAGACAGGAGACTCACCTAACAATGATTAATGGAAAAATGACAGAAGTTTTTAGACACCAAATTTACTGAACTCTATCCCTACTTCGTAAGTGCACATCTGGCAGCAGAGAAAGACTTCCATTGCCAGAAATCACAAGCATTCCCATCTTGAGATTCACCATTCTATGTTCATTCAAGAGTTATTTTCTATCCATGCCTCCTCCTATGAAATCGTAGGCAGAGACACCTCTGGCTTCTGAAGGATCTCTGTGAAGATCCTGTTGATCTGATCTTCATCTGTGACAATACACTGCTGACTCATCTTCCCCAGCTCCTTCACCCAGTGGCTCAGCCCGAGCTGAGGCTGATATTGCCCCTGAGCCCTGGGAGAAGCATCAGGGGACCTTAGCAGCTTGACACCCGGACTTCTGTGTCCTCTCTTTGGAGGTCAGTCTGGATCTCCATCTGCCTTCTGGGTTGTTACCACCAAATTTGCATGACTCGAGAAGTCCCACGCAATCTTGATCAGTGCCTCAAGGCCTTTTTGCACCCCTTTTTCCACCAGCTGTCACAATAACTGCTGAGTCAATCCCACTCACCATTCTCCTGAGAGTCCTTGCTGCTGAGCACAAGTGTTCTAGGGGCTCCCGAGCAACATTCCCCAAACTGGAAACAGTTGAAGGTGAAGTTGTAAACTGTTCCTAATCAGGAAACAACAAACAGAAGCAAAAGCCCAGCTTTGTGAATAACAGCAAAATGCTTCATTAATTACTAAATTCAAAATGCTTTATAGGATTTTTTTTTATGTATCTGAACATTTTTAAGTGCAAAATTTTCTTCTTCATGTACAAAGTTCTTCTGAACTTTGGTTTCCATGATCTGTCACCATACTGAAGCTTAGCTGTTATTTGCCATTCCACATCTACTGTTTCTGTGTATCACTCTTCCTTTTATTTCCTTATATTAGCTTTTCCATCCTTAACCATTTAAATTTTTAAAGGGTTACTGCTAGCCTATGAGTATGGACCTGTTCTGGTATCTCATCCAGGTATTCAGCATGGGACTATACTGGGCTGTGCTATGCTATGCTATACTATAGCTACTTTTCACTAGAACTATAATCTCATAAAACATGATCTTAAATCTTACCTTAGACAACAAACTTCTGTCTAGGTCACTGGCTCTCATTCACCTAGGAACCCTTGAAGGGCTGTTAGGCATCGGAACAGGCTGCCCAGGGAAGTGGTAGAGCCATCATCCTTGGAGGTATTCAAAAAGCACGTAGACAAGGCAGTTGACATGGTTTAGTGGGCATGGTTGATGGTTGGACTCCATGATCTTAAAGGTCTTTTCCAACCTAAATGATTCTATGAACACTAATCTACTCGTTCTTCTTGCTGTCTCACTTCACACATTACACTTCAATGTTCAGAGAATGTCCCTACCAAACCGCTAGGAAAACTGGGACCAATAAACCACAATAATGGGAAGTAATCAGTTCTGTTCTTGAATCAGTCACTGATTTCTAGCATAAACATTTGACTTCTCTGAATATGCATTTGTCACCAATGAGCTGGGAAAAGTACTCCTCTTTTAGGCCAGATATACACTGAATTATATTCTGTGTTGAAATTGTCTAACACTACCATATCTGCAGACAAAAAAAAAAAAAAATACAAGAGGACAAACTCAGGAAGCAGTGATTAATTTCCTTACATTTATAATTAACAGGAAATTACAGTTAAAAAAAAAATCAACAAGGTCAACTTTTAAATGGAAAAAAAAAGTGGCAGGCAATGGGATGTGCAATACCTTTTGTATCATGCAAAATATTGAAGAGAAGATGCAGAGTAGAAGTACAGTCTGGGAGCAGTAGTAGGAATCTTTAATATAATCTGAGTAGGCAAAAGCTGAATAAAAAGTCCCTAGGAGCCACAGGCTCTTTGGTTTCTTGCCAACTTTGAACCATTCTTCAGGTTCTTATTTCAGGTAGCATGCAGACACTTGTAGGTTTCATTCAGTTCTAAATAACATATCATTAAATAATGCAAATAGTCATCTGTCTGGAGTACTTGGTCCTATTTACACAATCTATTTAATTTAAAATATATAGACAAAGAAAAAAAGAGCAATGAAAATAATTTATGGTATAAGTGGATCTACACATGACATAAAAAAAAAGTGTTGATATTGAGGGTAGAAAAAAAAACCCTAATATATTTATATTAAAATATTCCTAACTTTGGAATTATAAAAAGTTATGAATAGTTAAAAATACTCAGTGCCTTTTTGACTTCTATAATGGAGGAAGTAACATCCCTGTTTTCTTTTTAAAAAAAAAAAAAAACAAAAAACAAAACACACAAACCAAGAACAAGACAACTTTTAAAAGCAATATCTGTGTCTAAAGAATCTTTCTCCACTATAGAGATTCCACCACGTTTGCAGATTGCCCTGTGCCAACATACAGAAAGCACGACCAAGTCATCTGAAATTTCTGCCTTCAAATTTCAACTAAATTTTAGGAGAAAGCAGCAGTCCATTTTGGAAGCCCCTGCAATTTTTCTTTAACATTAGCTAGAACTATGAAGATGGTAGAAGCATAGCATGGTGACATTTTTTTTGTTTAATTCAAAGAGTAATGGAATAAAAATAATACCAATGGCAATAATGATTGAAATAATAATCAATGAGAAACAGGATATTTCAGTGTCAGGCAACCTTAACTGAATTCCAGAACAGATGTGACTTCATATATTGGGAGAACCATGAAATTCTGTGTTATGGGTTTGTGTGGCGCGGTTTTCCTTGGTGGCAGGGGAGGGGGGCTGCAGAGGCAGCCCCTTTAAGAAGCTGCTGGAAAATTTGCTGCGCCAAAATGTCAGACATGCCTCTGGGAGGGGAGTGACGGTGGTAGTGCCTCTGGGAGAACATATTTAAGAAGGGGAACCGGTAGTGTGGGGGTTGGGAAACCTGAGAGGAACATCTCTGCCGATACTGGCGTCAGTGAAGAAGGAGGGGGAGGAGGGGGCGCCTGAGGAGGCTGATGGCTCTGCAGCCCATGGTGAGAAGGCAGGCTGTCCCCCTGCAGCCCATGGGGGTGAACGGTGGAGCGGAGGCTCCCGAAGGTGGCCGTAACCCCATGGTAAAAACCGCGCTGAAGCAGTGTGAGACTGGAGAGCAGCCCGCGGAAAGGACCCGCGCCAGGGAAGTTCGGGAAGAACTGAAGCCCGCGGAAAGGACCCGCGCCAGGGAAGTTTGTGAGGAACTGCAGCCCGCGGAAAGGAACCACGTTGGAGAAGTTGGTGAAGGACTGTCTCCCGTGGGAGGGACCCCACGGTGGAGCAGGGGATGAGTGAGGAATCTTCCCCCTGAGGAAAGGAGAGGCAGAGACGATGTGTGGCGAGCTGACTCAACCCCCATCCCCTGTTCCCCTGCGCCGCCAGGGGGGAGGAGGCAGAAAGCACCACGAATGGAGCTGAGCCGGGAAGGCGGGAGGGGTGGGGGGAGGTGTTCTGATGTTTGGTTTCCCTTCCTAATACCCTTGTGTTTTGTTTTTTATTTGATTTGTAGTAAATTAAATTGATTTTGTTTCTTCCCCAAGTTGAGCCTGTCTTTTGCCCGTGACCATAAGTGGGGAGTGATCCCTCCCAGTCCTTGTCTCGACCCACGAGCCTGCCTTTGTATTTTCTCCTCATCCCAAAGTGGCCAGGGGCATGGGTGGGGGGTGAGTGAGTGGTTTTGTGGTGCTTTGTTACTGGCTGAGCTGAAACCATGACATTCTGATAATGAGATGCCCAAGCAGAAAAAGCCAGTGATATACAAGCAAGCTTTTTTTTTTTTTATCTTATTTTTTAAGAAAAGCTTTCTCTTAAAGGGTTAGTTTCTTTCCTTCTCCATGTATTTTTGCTACCTAGTAATTTTTGGAGCTATGTGCTAGATGTGAAACAGGAACAATCTGCATAATTTGCATAAGAAAGCAGCATAACACAATTTTTATGAAACTTTGAGAAGTAGAGGGAAAAATAAGTGTATAAGACACCCCAAAAATATAGAATATAAATCACATTTCTTCACTTGATGTTTCAAGCTTTGACTATGACTCATGTTTTTGGCACAACCATTTATCCCAGTATGAACCTTTGCAAAACAACTTAATCATAATTTTCACTTAAATACATAACAGTTTGTAATGAGACGATAGTAACTGACCTATCACTTCCCTGCTAATCAGTGTTAGATGGTATCTACACTTCTTTATACAATGCTATTCCATTTGGAAATTACAAATGAGAGAATGTAAATTAATTTATCTTATCTGAACAACAAATTATCCCCAATTCCAAGAAATGAATAAATGAGCACCAGTGGATAAATTTGAAACTGATGGAATTACCTGGGTTATTTGCAGTCACTGGAATCAAGAAGTCTAATTATTTCATCATGTCAATGTACAGAGTCTATACATAAATATGTGTGTACACAGTTGATGATTTAAATAAGTTGTTAGGCACAAAGAAGTAATTAAATGTATTAAAAGTTAGACTGCAAACTAGCCATTATGACCTGTCAAAACTCCTTGCAAGATGCTTCATTTTTATTACCTATAGCATCCACATATGCAACTACTTGTTAAGTTGGCAAATAAGTGTTTTTTATTCTCAAAAAGCTTACATTCCAGTTTTATTAAAAATATCTTTAGAATGAAAAATGATGAGTCACAGTTCCTTTGTAACTAAACTTCTATGTATGACAATATAGATTTAAAGTGTATGTGCTTTGTAAAAAA
>VYZV01041163.1:2643-32164 GCA_013401275.1 Pandion haliaetus | reverse complement strand
CTTTTTTTTTTTTTTAGAGGGGGATTTTTTTTTTTTTTTTTTTTTAAACATATTCTTCTGTCCCTATGCCTTGGAAAGAGGACATTTGTCACACAGGCTTTTCCTCACCTCCTGAATGTAAACACTGGATATGGTCATGCTCTGTTCATTTAGGGCATAAAGTTGAAATACACCCATGTCTGTCTGCCACCCCCTGCAAGAAGCAAGGGGAGAGGAAAAAAAAAAAAAAAACCAACAAAAATCAAGATGCAAACACTAACTCTCATTTTCTTACATAATCCTTCTAGTACCTTAGCTGGACTGAATGGTTTGATACTAAACCAGACATATTTTGTTCAGTCTATCAACTCTGAGTGGTAAAAAAAAAAAAAAAAAAAAAAAAAAAAAAAAAAAAAGAATTCATAAATTACATAACTCCTTACTTAAGGCTGTTTCTCAAACTTCTAATTCTGTCTAAACCTCAATAAATACTTCCAGACTCTTCTGAAATCGAAATAGCAAGAATTAAACTAGAACTCTCAGCAACAGCACTAATCAGTGAAGAAAAGCAGTAAGGCAAATGAGGCTTTTTTTGCCTCCTGTATGTATCTGTTTCGACACAGCACATTTCTGCAGATGTCTGTTCGAAAAGCAGCATTCTTCCTGCAAAGCTAAATATCCTCATTATAAGGTTTAAAAACTAAAAAAAAAAAGCAAGGATTTTCTTAACAAGAAAACATAATTCTTCAAAAATTAATGAAATGCTTTCTTTTATTATCCCTCTGCTAAAAAGTGTTAAGTGGAGATAAATGCAAAATTTGGCTGGAAACATGGCCTATTTGTCAAGCTGTAGTGGTCGCTAATCCGATTTAGAAATCTAGATCAAAACAAGAGTGGGAAAAAAAAAAAAAGGAAGGGGGTATGAGGAGGAGAATATGAACGAGTCTGAGAGCAGGTATGAAGAAAAATGTCTTTCTCCCACAATTAAACAACAACAAACAACATAAAACAAAAGTAAAACATGTTCACTGTAACTGAGGACAATACTAGCATAGTTTGAAAGTCAGTAAAGAGTAATTGTACATGCTTTTGTTAATATGTTCCACTAGGATTTCTCTGAGCGCTAGAAGCTGCTCACTGGTTTTGCATAATAAAGCCAACCTGAGATCAGACACAACAAAACTGCATTATTCCCACACGTATTTCAGTAAAGAAGTCAGAAAGTGCTCTTTGGAATTACTACCATGATCAGCATGGAAGGATTTACAGACGTAATAAAGCTAAGAGAAAGCATCACCGACACCATCTCTCCTTCATTTTCTTCCTAGAACAACTAACTTTCAAAGGAGGAATCACGAAGATTAGTGGGATGGAGCCCTGATCAAAACCAAGACTTTTATCACATCATTTCATTTATAATTCTATCAGATTTGCTGAATTCTTGAAATACGGTTGATATGAACTAAATGGAAGAGAGATAAATAAGCTGAGAGTGCTCCGAGGAAAACTGCATATAGTTTTTCAAGGCCGAGTTAAAATTTACTTACGCAGCAGATACCCAAAGGGTCTCTTGATGTTAAGAGTTACCTGGGATAGGAACTGCTCTAAACCTTTTTAAATCAGGCACAAAACAACCTTCCTATTACCTAATTTTATCACACTATCTATAGAAAAATAACTACCTCCATATTTATGCCTAGCCTGCCTCACAATACTTAGGGGGTTTTTGTCTCTTTTTTTTTTTGTTATAATAAAAACAAAAAACAAAACCACAATCTCCATCTCAAGTTATTTGTGAAGTTTCCAACTGTCTGAAGTGTCTAGCTCTCAGAGGAAGAGGAGAAACCTCCAGACGTACCAGATTCTACATATCTAGGTCTCTTTTATCACTTGACCCTAAAAAGTAAGCAGTGATGAGAAAGGACATGTACACATACCAAGTGCTTTATTTAAATCATCTTTCCCACTTCTTCAGCATGGCATTTCAGCAACCTGGGAAAAGCAGCAAATTATTTTTTTATTATTTTTTTTTAATATATACTTTGGATCCAGATAATAAAAGGATATTTCCTATCATGGGAAAGACAGAATTTCTTTCTTTAATCTCCTCCTGTTGAAGCAAGCAATGTCACCTTAAAGTGTCAGGTGGAATTTATTTCACTAAGCTAACAATGCTCATTTCCTTACCCTGTTGTTCCTTTAGGCTTTGAGAGTCTACACACAGATGTCTCTGAAATGTAGTTCGTTTTAAACATAAGGATGGAAGGGAAGAGGAATAGACAAACTTATCTCACCAGAACATCTTTATAGAAGCATGTGTCCCTGAAAAAGAAAGGCTTTATGCTTATAATTTCATTCAATATTTCTTTTGAAACATTTGAATAATGGGCTTTACAGAACATCTTTTTGATACTAACTGAACTTTATAACTAATAAAACTCTCGTACTGAGCTTTGTTACTTACATCTAGAATCCACAGTGTCTTTTACAAATAATAACCATAGCTAATTATACATAGTAAATAACCTCAGCTTTCAAGCCTCCCCATATATCATTTTGCTAAATATTAATCACAGCTTTAAGCTGTCTAACAAGCTCCTAAAAGCATGTCATTACCACAGAGATCCCCCGCTCTAAACAGTCTCAAACTATCCATCAAAATCGCTGTCATAAAAAGGGCTGATTAAAACTTCCTGGCACAGGCTTTTATTTGTTCGCATGTTGGTTCTCCCCTTTCCCAGGCAACTGAGCCATCGCACACCAGCCCACCTTCAGCAGGATGGGAGTCATCAGCCGCTCGGTACCTGCTACCAAGAGCCTGACGTGGTACAGCTCAGTCTAGGGAGGCAGAAGGAGCTACACCAACTCGGATCTCCTCTTTCTTAATTAGGACTTGAAACAATAGGTGGGGAAAATCAGGACCAACTGCTATTATGTATTAGCTTTCATTTCTGTGCATTGATTGAGCTTATGTTGTTTTATGTGTGCGATGAAAGGGCAAATCAAAACCCATTTCTCTTTCTTGTCAATTCTCTTTCTCTCTTTCAACTATTTATCTTTGTATTGTATTGCAGCAACAGATGGCACATTAAAAATGAATTCACTTTTGGGGAACTGTATACTGTGCATCTTATTCTTACCATCTAAGATGACGATGTACTTAAGTTTCTTTTGGAAAGGTACCCATAAAATACAGTAACATAATGCCCACTTAAGGAACAAGACATCTTATAATGGAAGCATTTGGGAAAGAACATGAGTCTTCCTGGCATAGGAACTCTTTTTGGCCTGAACATTTTCATATTTTAACTGAATTGCTTGCCTAGTTAAAACAATATGTATATCTATATACATATAAATATATCAGTCAGCTTATTTCCCTCTCTAATTTTCATAGAGGAACTGGTTTCAAGTGTTTTCTACATTAGTTTCTCCTGGCATATTTACAAACAACTCTCTCAGCAGGACTCACTAGACAACATTAGCATTCTTTAAATAATAGCTCCCAATAAATTCAAATAAATAATCTCATTGTCAGCAAGCACTGTACAGTAGGTCAGTTTACATACAACACTATGAATATACACTTAGCAAGGTGCTTCGGAAAAATAACCTTCCAGTCACATGAAAAAGTGTTTACAGTTGTAGGCTCATAACATTTTAAACCCTACTCAGGGGGTCACATTTGATGAGCAACAAACCAGGATAACACACAGGTAACAAACTTTCCTTGCCAACATTAACACATTTGCAACAAATAGGAAACAATGGGTTAAACTTCTGCAAAGCACAGTCCCTAATTTGGTGGCAATTAACCAGCTCAGATAGGAAAATCACGTGAGTATCAGCTTTATACACCCAGAACAAACAGCAGCATGAAATACATTCCTTTCCTAGTATCAACAGTGGGTGCTTCTGGAAGTTTTTCCTATGGGACATACGGGACAACCTAACAATTACAGTGATAGTCATTAGCAGTCTGTAGGAAAAAGGAAAGCGTATGTGTAGGAGGAGGGACAGGTCATACTGAAGCTGTCTTTTTATTAATCATCATTATAGGAAGGGAAAGAAGAAATATTAAACTTCCATTCTTATAAGATTTAGTCATTATTTTTCAGACTTGGTTACCTGCTTTCAGATCCTGAAATCTCTTTTGGATGCTTGGTTGAAAAACCAACCAAACAAAAAACCCCACCAAACCAACAAACCACACACAACCCGAAACCACAACACACCCCAAAACAAAAACCAAAACAAAAAAACCTCTTCAAGAGAGCAGTAAACCACAAATCATGGAGAAACCAGCAATATGTAATCATATGAACAGTTAGGATCCAATAAGTAATATATATCTCCAATAAGTAATATATATCCCAGGAAAAAAGTTCCAGTTATAACAACATATATTTTCTCTGTTTTCTTACTGCAGCCCACTTCGCTACTTTAGCCTTTCTTTAAAAAACAAAACTATGGGGGAATTTAGCCTTTAATAGAAAAAAACCAAAATCAAACACCACAGCATCTTTTCTTTAGGCTAAGAATGCCAAAACTAGGCAGTACTTTCAACTACCTTAAAATATTCCATTAAAAAGGACAGAGCTAATCATCTCCAAGAAGAGGGAATGGATGGGTAACCCCCCATCCCAAGGTTGTATATATACATGTTCCCCAGTCCTTAGAATATTGCAATATGAGTTTTGGGGCTTTTTAAAGTATTGTTGTTAGAAGTTTACTGTGCCTATGTGAAAGATGATATTTAAACTGTTGTAACTTGGCCCAGTCAAAAGCAATTTGCAGGAGTACACTGAAAGGCAAATATATACATACAAGGGACAGGTCTGCTAAGACATTGAAACACAGTCACACACAAAGCATTGACAGTTCCTTTCTCAAAATAAATAAACTTGAAAGTAAGTACATTGCACTGTTGAGCCAGGGCACATTTAGCATCTCAGCTTTTCCTCCTCCCACCCCCACAACAGTGTGTCAGGGATGTTTTCATCCCCTTGTTTGTCTGTCTCCCCTAATCAGGACTCTGCTGTACTGAGCAAGTCGGGGCATTTAGTGAAAATCAAGATGGATTTAGTTTGGAATTAAGTAGATTCCCATGACAGGAAATATTAAGAGATGATGGATGTCTGACAAATATTTAAATAATAATAAAAAAAAATAATCAACTTCAATTTCAGAAGGCAGTCTGCAAAGCTAGAATTATGAAGCTGAACTTTAAACTAAAAGGAACATATTTTTCCAGGCTTCATTTATTAGCAATATTGCATTTAATTTAGAGATTAAATAAACACTGTAGTTTGAGGCAGTCCACAAGAGCTGAAATGCTGCATGTAGGCAGGCTTACAGTTTTGAAGCTATGAAATATGTCTTCTGTTTTGACACTATTGTAATAGCATAGTTGTTCACTTTCCTTGTTTCCATGGGGTTTATGGTCCATAAAGTTTAATAACAATCTTAACAGCTGAACAGTGAGCACACATCTCTGGGAGGCTGCTGTATGAAACAGGATCTGAATTTTATCCATGTAATTTTTAGTGGCAGCATATGTCCTTTCCTCACCACTGTCCACATATACCCACACCATTAAAAAAGGCACCAAACAACACGGACTCACCTTGGACAAGAGGTCAAATCCCCTCTCGGCCTCCAGGAGCTGAGTGAACAGCACTTAAAACACCGGTTCAGGTTATGAAATTGTTGAACTTCAGAAAAATTAAAGAAAAGCTTGATAAAAGGAAAAACATCCAGAAGCACCCACAAACAGCAGTAGCTTTCTTCCATCTAAGTTGTTACCAAAAAAAAAAAAAATGCCTTGGGTACAAGATGACCTTCTGCTTTTAGAGGTGTAGACCTTCCTCATCACTTGCTGTTTCTCCAGTCTCACATGATAAGGGAGGAACATTTCAGTTCCTACCAAAATTGGCCCCCAGCTTGTACCTTAACTAATTACTTTCCACAAAAAGTAAATGAAAAAAGGCTTAATGTGGTGGCAAAGAGATGAGATGGGTCCCCCCAAAAGAAGACAAAAACTGAAGTTACCATATTCAAGCCTGTAAGCATCTTTTTCAGAAAGAACATAGGCCCATGTCTGGTTTTATCCTCATAGGTAGCCCAAAGCAGATGGAAAAAGAGCTAAACAAACCACAGAAGGTTCTTCATCAGACAGCAAGTTCCCAAAACCACTACAACACACCTCAAACCTCCATCACCCTCTCACACCAGCCTCCATCTGACTCATCTTCATCCTTCCCAGCTACCAAGGAAAAAACCCCAACAGGTAGAAGAGCTGACAAACCTGCAAGCACTTGAACAGACATGGGGGTTTCACCTGCATCTCATCTGGCATTAGGCTCAGCAGATTACCCACAGGTGAGCAGCTCTGCTTGCTTTGCCTGGCTTTGACCTTGGCTTCTTTGAGTTATGACCCCAGTGTAGGGGATCTGCTTTATAGGCTGGGTTCCTTCCAGTACATGGAAGGCAGTGTGACTTGATTCATGATCAGGATCAGAAAGTAAAATTTGCACAGAAATTTCTAGTTTTGGTTAAAAATTAACTTGAGATCTCTTTTTAGATAGCCTGCTGGAAAATTTTAAGTTATATCAGTAAGTGATAAAAGGAGCACTCCTACAAAGAGAAAGCACCTTCTCCCCTGCAGCTCGGCTTCGACTTTAATTTTGATTAATTTGTGACTGCCTTGGACTAGAGTCCCAAATGTTGAAGAGCTAAGTTAGTTTAAACCAACCAAAGACAAGGCCTCTGTCTACTGATAATTCTGTTCAAACACCTATTCCACCATTTTCATTATTTTTTAGGTGTCTTTTTAAAAAGACAAGTAAAAGGGAACAGTCAAATTTCAAACCTGGATTTACATAACTATTTGTAGGGAAGAACTATATACAAGTAGAGAATATTAAATGACTTCCCCCTTTTTAAATAATTGAATAGATATAAACTTGATTGTGTCTCTTTAACATTTCACTAGATCATTTTTTTCGATGTATTTGACACATCAAGTAATATCAGAGTAAATCTACCTAAAATATTTACAATTACTTGCAAGATATTTTCACATGAACCAGTAAATTGAAACTTCCTCTCAGAGGAGAGACATAAAAAAGTCATTTTTATGGTGGTTATTGTAATTTTAATAGGCAATTTCATAGGTAAACAGAAGTGCTTGATCTCCATTCACTACTGTATAACAGGCTGTGCTGTATATCTAATGGAATCACATGGATTTGTGTACAAAATGAACAAGAATTATAAATGGCTCCTTCTGTGATTTAAACTACACAGTTTTATGTACCTCAGCTACAGTGCCTGAGAAGAAAACACAACACACATTTATATTGTACAAACAGGCAGCCTACTTCCTTTGGGAATAAAGTTTTTAAGAAGAAAATGCTTCAGGTTGGCATTAAAGCAGATGTTCAGCAGAAGGAGCTGTACACACATTTTCAGAGTAGCCTCCATCCAAGCTGGTTCATTGAAATGTGTACATGCTCAAAAGATCTGAAATTTGTGTGGGCAAATGACACTTTCATGACTGGAGTAGATTAATAGAGTAATAGATTTAAAGGCTAGAAGGGATCATTATGATCATCTAGTATGACCTTCTGTTTAACAGAATTTAGCCAAGGGATTCCCGCACCAAGACCATGGCTCATAACTTCTGGCTGAGCTACAACCAGTATCTTTTAGAAAGACATTCAATCTTGATTTAAAGACTTCAGGTGATGGAGAAGTCACTACATTCCTAGGCAAGTTGTTACAGTGCTTAATTACACTGTTTCTTTTTTCTTTCTTTTTTTTTTTTTTAAAGGGTCCTACTAGTACCATTTGTCTAGTTTCAGTCCAGTCATTGGTCTGACTATATATATGTGCTCCTACTAGATTAAACGTCCTTTTCTAGCAGAAGTTTTCTCCAAACATAGGTGCTTATGGGATTGAAACAAGGGACATCTTAATCTTTTCTTCAGGAAGACAGCTCTTCTTTATTCTTTTGCTATTGGATAAAATTTCTCATCATTCTTGTAGGTCTTTTCTGAAATCTCCAAAATCTTTACATGGAAACATCAACACTAGTACCAATAGTCAAATAATATTTAATTTATGGGGGTCATAACAGTAATAATACTGCAAGTATCCAACTTGGAGAAGAAAAAAAGCCTGTTAGCCATTTGGTCTTTCCCTTTCTTACACACACTCATGCAAATATCCTTCAAAGAAAAGGATGAAATAAAAAATAACCCAAATATGCTAAGTTTAGTCAGGCTGGGAGACATAAGAACAGTAGAACAGTTTAGTACAGTACAGATCTTGGGGTTTTTTGCTAAGTTATGTTTGATGCAACAGTTCGTAGGGAATAGGTACCCCTGTACTCCTCTACATCATGCCACCTGGCTTGGGTCCCAGGCACGTTAGAGAAGGTTTTTAATGTGCTCTATACTCTTCTGACCCAGGCATGCACAGAAGTAGGCTACAACAGTGCAGGCTGCCAGCTACAGAGCATCTGAAAACTCTCTTATGCTACGAAAATCCTCAGCTGCTTGTCAGGACAGCTTTATGGAAAGTGAGAGGAGGTTCTGGCCCCAGCATTTAACTATACTTGGCCATAACTCAGTTTCTCACAAATAGCAATTTTGGCATGTTCTCTTTCTCTTGTACAAATGTGATACATGCAGTGGGAATAATAAATTACCATGCTATTACACGACATCAGAAATCTCAACATGTTTGGTTATATGTGCAGAACTAAAAATGTGGGCTGCTTCTTTCATTGCACTTTCACTAGGCTAGAATCTAATATATTTACATTGTTTAGTAATGAACTACTGAACATGTAAGACTGAGAACTCATGGAAAAAGTGATTGCCCTTATGAAAAGGGCTACTGGATGGGTTTTTGTGAAATGAAAGCCCAGATATGTGTAGTTAGAATCACTCTCATACATTTCAAGCATATACTGCAATGAAACTGAGAATGTGGGGTTTGGAGGAATGTCCACAAATGCCACTTCTGCTTCAGATGTGATTATACACCTCCCTGGAAAACACAACAATTGTGTAATGCAAATACTGATGTCTTTTATAATTCATGAAAATCTCCTGATAGATTCCACTAATGTTTGAGCTGAGAAGTTAAGAACAGGAAAACAGGAGGTATGCAATTCAAGACAACTTTTTATTTGGGGGAAAAAAAGAAGCTATTTTCATTCTAAGAAGACAGTGGGTGGGAAAATAGATTTCTGCTAAGGAAACGAGCAGTCACTTTCACTGAAAAGAAAATACTGAGTTGCTTTGTCCTAAGGTCTCAGTGGAGCAAAGCCTGATGGTTTAACCATGGCATATGGGTTGCAGCCCAAGAGAGCTAAAGAGAAAATTTGGAAGCTCGTGTCAAATTTTCTGCTCTCTATATAGCTTTGGCCTAGGCCTCAGCAGTAGTCTCCAGGGATAGAATGATGTACTGCAATATAACAAGCTGCCTGACATTTTGAAATGCCTTAACCCCCAGCTTTCCATCCACCTTTTAGCCTTTGCAGCATCTTGCCTGCCCACATGGAGCTGCACAATGTACAGTATAAGACTTCACTATAAAGAAAAAAGTTGTTATATCTTTGTCCCTGAGGTATTTAATCAGTCAGGTATTTAATCTTTTTGCTTCGTTAATAACATTTTCAGTAATATAATATGAACTGCAAGTTATTGTATAGAAGGTGGGGTATATGAATGCCTAATATCCCTCGCTCAGACACATGCCATGTCTCAGCAAAGTCTTGGGACTGTTTTCTAGTTTTTTTCTAACCGGAATGCAGGATAGGGGGGGCATGAAAAAAGGAAAGCACTGTTTTCCTGTAACCTAAGAAATTGCAAGCGCCTGACAAACAAATACAGCCTCCTGAATTACTGAAAAAAGAAGCTTGAGAAGTGCAAATGTGAATGTTGAAGCCAAGCCGATGCACACAAGAACAAAGAAATTTATTTTATGTTTCCAACAACTTTCAGATTTGTAACTGAACTTTTAAAAACACTGCAATAATTGTACATCCAAACCAAAGTATTTTTTTCCCCTTTGACATGGAAAATGCTGCAGAACCGGAAGTGTTATTAATTAAAAAACTCTAAATGCTATTATAGGCTTGAATGCCAGTAGCCTATCTCTCAGTGTCCCCTTTTTCTAAAAAGTCAAAACATCAAGGGGTTGAATATAGCTTCTCTCATACATTATCTCCCTAATGACTTTGACCTATTAATAAGTGGAATCTATCAAGTATGCTCTCTCTTACAGTATTTTGTCAATCGTTATACGCCTCAATGGGGCCACCATTAAAAATCTGCCAATTAATTCAGTATTTAGGACACTGTTACTATAAAATACGCTATGTATCATGCTATTTCTCATTATAAATATAGAAATGCTGTAAATTACAAGGTGAGATTAGTATTTTCTGCAATAAGAAGTGATGCCTTTTAATGATAATCATTATATACTTTGCCTTTTATCTCCTTCAGTGGGGCTTTTTTATAGCAGGACCATTCCAAGGGAAAACAATCTGAATGCCACACTGGATACTGAAAAGATATTCCTTCAACACCCTTATGCTTATTTCCCGCCATTCTGTATTAAATCCTTTTTGTAGCAGAGTCTAAGTATGCACCCTGAGTAATTTTTATTCTTTCAAGAACATTAACTGAAGATTTTTTTCAAACTTTAAACAGTGTCTTATTAGAAATCAAAATAAGACTTAAAAATATTATTAGGTATCTTAAACTGACTGCATTTTTATGTACTCCATCTGAATAAACCCCTTTTGCTTACCAAAAACATAGCTCTTGCACAGAAATGATTAATTGTGTCTTTCTGGTCAATAAAACACTAAATAAAATGAAGGATGAGAACCTAATGTGGCTGAAAGTCTCTAATGGCATTTATTAATTTATTTATTTTATTTCCTTTTTTTCCTAAAACCCAGTTTTGATTAAAAATATTATTTTATTTAATATCCCATGGATAAAAAAAGCATTAAAGCTATTAGCATCAAGTTAGCATGATTGCAATGAATAATGTGGAAAGTACCTCCAATAGAGTTGTTACTGTGGTTTCATTTATTCTAGATGAAAAATGACATTTATCAAACATTTGATCTGATGGGCTATATATTTATGGAGAAACAAAAGAGAAGAGATTAACTGACAAGAAAATCCATTTTGATTAGACTATTTAATGTTCTGTGTATGTGTTACAAATAACCCTATTCCCAGGAGGATTCCTTTGAACTAGATTTCTTTAATTATTATTTTTATTTAGCACTGAGACCATATGACCTGTGAACATAACCTTTTAAAACACTTGACAAAAATCAAAGATATTAGAAATTTTTTCTATATTGTTTTCTCTGTAAGGAAAGTCTTATTGCTACATGGGATATGCTTGCTAAATTAAACTTCTATTGTTTTTAAACATATTTTTTAATATTATCATTTTAGGATCTCAACTTGCACATTTCTGAATGCTATTTCATTTGGAACTGCAACCATTTATCTAGTCAAAGCATCTGTGTATTTAACATATGGACTGGAAACTTTCCCCTACAATGACTGTGCTCTGCCAAAAAGCCAGCAAAAGAAAATGTTCTGATGTAAATACAAGCTGATATGGTTTTGAATCTTTAACCACCTAACTAAAGGAGAGTTTATTACAACTGTGGTTTTGTTGAAAACAAAAACAAAACCAAAAAAAACCCAGAAAACCTGCAGAAACAGGCCTCGTATCTTGCAAATCCCCATTTTTGCAACCCAAAGTGGGAATATAAGCTTAAAGGCCTGAATTTAACAAACCTAATTATCAAGGCTTAATTAGTACCAAGGGTAAAGCTTCATGGAACACCTGCAGACTTAATTTATGTCCTGACAGAGAGGAACAAGTGTTAATGGGCTGTATTTATGTTAATACCTGAACCTTAGAGAGCCAGTGGGATAAAACAGACTATGCACTAGTTTTCTGTTTCAAGCTACAGAACAAACATAAAAGATTTTAATCTTAATATTAGTTTGCACATAAGTCCTTGGGGAAAGTATAGATCTATTTAAACTTTAAAATTGGAGATGCAGAATACTAAGAAAAGAAGAAAAAAAAAGAGAAAAAAATGCAAGTCAGTTTAGAAAGTGGTGTCAATGCAGAAAATATCAAACCAAAAAGTGTCAGCGGCCATTTTCTGAGCATCCTGTGAGCAGCTACTGGTTTTTTTAAAATGCCTTACACTATATCACTGTTGCTTCCTACAGCATGAACTTAGATTTTCATGTGTCTGATGCGTAATACAATTCTTTGCTATATTGAGAGGGAAGGAAAAAAAAGGCTACCCACCATAACTGCAGTGCTGACAGTATTTGCCTCTGCGTGCTGGGGCTTAGGGGACATGATTTGAGTTGCCTTTGGGCTTTGGGCACCTTTTCAGAAGGCAGAGCCCTGTGGGGAATGGGGCCTCTTACGGCCTCCAGAGTTCTTGGAGCTCAGTCTATAAACGGGCCATATGGTGCCACCAGTCCCAGATCTCATTCAGTGCCAGGAGAGTACAGGACATTATATATCCATGCTGTTCCTCTCTCTGTATGCAGTAAACTACCTTGAAGCTAGGGGGTTTTAGGTGCAAATAAATAGCTTGTACGTTTTTCCCACTGAAGTTGCAATTCTATTGTAGCAAGACTGGTTCATCTTCACTTTTGGCACTGCAAGCATCATAACTAATCTCGGAAAGATGGTGTTTAAATGGCATTTTTCTGCCCTTCAATGCTCCTTTTGGTCCTTGGCCACACATACCATTTCAGGAAAGATCACCTCTGAGAGTATGGCCATGAGGACAGCATTATAACCTCTGAATTGCACTGAGACGAAGGGGAATGTTTATTATTATTATATACATCTGTCACCCAGTCTGGCTTTTTTTTTTAATTCCAGGTTCCACTAGTATTTTCAGCCCTGAAATTGCTCAGGTTGCAGAATGAAGACACATAAACCCACCCTGTGGTGGCCTGTAGATCTATTTATTATCCTTTTGTTGGTTCCTGTATTCACAGGTAATAAGGACAAAAAGTCATCTCTAAGATAATGTTCTCTGGTTCTCACAAAAGGCCACAGAATGTCACCAAGTGACTGCTGCATCCAACTTGCAACTTCTCACAAGGTTTCAAAAGGTGTTTGAATTCTCAAAACTGAATGAACAATAGGTTGTTCTAATGCTTATTTGTCTTTATTATTAAAAATGCTGTGTGTCCTCAGTGTATGTCCAGCTTAACCTTCCAGTACTGGATCATATTCTGCTTTTCTGAGCTGAAAGAACAGTTCTTCAGAAATCTTCCCTGGTAGGTACTTACTGATGGTGATCTAATCTCCTCCCAGCTGTATTTCTGGTAAGTTAAATAGACTGAAACTTGTACAATTATTCCTACAAAACAGCTTTTCTCATCTCATGTCATTCTTGTTGCTCCTTTCTGAATTTTCTCCATATTTCTACCTTATATAAATATAATACTCTTTCTTTGCTCTTCCTTGAAATGTTTGTAGCTATAACCAAAGATTTACTTTGTCCATTCAAATACAAATATGACCATCCTTTTATGCCATTTACAGCACAAATTTATCATTTTATCAGAATGTGTTCTCCACTAGCTTCCCTCATCGTACAGCAACATCTCTTCTATATAGGGCTAAATAAAACTTTCCAACAAAAAAATAGATTTTCTGAACCCTTCTTTTACTTTTGTTCACAAATCATGAGCAAACTGATCCTTGTGTTCTCAGACTTACTTGATGAGAATTATTCACAAATTTTTCAATTAATTAAACCTGCAAGTCATTACAGTTCACTCTAGTTAGGTAAATAAGTCATGCAGTATTCTCTGTCTTTTCAGATCAGACAAATTATATGAGTAATCAATAAACTTGAATTATGTCATATCAAAACTGAATACACAATTTGGAACTGCATTGAACGATAATCAGGCTTCGTTTTTGTGAGTATACAGACCACCGAGCTCAGTTCCTCAAAAATTCATAGGAAGTAAATACAAAAGTCTAGCAAACAAAGTCAACCCCAAATTCTCTTTGCTTCCTACAAATACTATAAGAATTGTTTCTATTTTTAGTTCACTTGTAATTCTATGTGACCACAGGCACACAAGAATGAATACTTCTTTCTACACCTAGATTTATGGCAAAACATAACCTTGCCATCATCACACACCCGGAGAAGCCCTGGATTTCAAGAATTAGGTGCTCAGACTAGGTAAGGAGGCTGCACTAGTGAGCCGGCCAGCTCCCCCCATGGGAACGCAGCTTTGCTTCACACGTTGTGCCAAACCACGGTACGTTTTCCTGGGTGTCCTGGTTTCAGCTGGGATAGAGTTAATTGTCTTCCTAGTAGCCGGTATAGTGCTGTGTTTTTGAGCTAGGTATGAGAAGAATGTTGATAACGCACTGATGTTTTCAGTCGTTGCTAAGTAATGTTTAGTCTAAAGTCAAGGGTTTTTGGCTTCTGATGCCCAGCCAGCAAGAAAGCTGGAGGGGCACAAGAAGCTGGGAGGGGACACAGTCAGGGCAGCTGACCCGAAGTGGTCAACGGAGTATTCCATACCATGTGACGTTTTAGAACTGGGGGGGGGGCATCGCTGCTCAGGGATTTCCATTGCGTTGGTCAGCGGGTGGTAAGCAATTGCATTGTGCATCACTTGTATACTCCAATCCTTCTATTATTACTGTTGTCATTTCATTAGTGTTATTATCATGATTAGTTTCTTCTTTTCTGTTCTATTAAACTGTTCTTATCTCAACCCACGAGTTTTAGTTCTTTTCCCGATTTTCTCCCCCATCCCACTGGGTGTGGGAGGGAAGTGAGTGAGTGGCTGCGTGGTGCTTAGTTGCTGGCTGGGGTTAAACCACGACACTGGGCTATCCAGCAAAAGACACGAGCCCAAGGTGCTGGGAGCCTGTGGACGCTGTGTCAGTGGGGCTGCCCAGCAGAAGGTCAGTGAAAATCTCCCCTTTTTGTCTGCTAACTAAAGGTTTGACTCTGCCTTAAGGCCTAAAACAGTTTTGCTGTCCATCACTTTTTGTAAGTACACCAGGCTTGAGTCTCTACAGCTGCCCAAGAGAGAGGGAAGAGTATTTATGGGGATGACTCATAGAATTCAAGCTAAGTGAAAGACACACAACTTGGATGAGGAGGAATGGATAGTTTGGTTAGTGTCTGCTCCCACCACCACCTCCCTTAGGGTAACGGCGAGAGAATTGTGTAGGTTTTTGTTATCTTTTTTCCTTCCTATTTTATAATCCTCTTTAAAATATTGACACTAATGCTTCTTCCCCTCCTGCTTTTTTCTGGCAACGACTGTTGATTCCACCCCTGCCACCAGCCCGTTCGCCACATTTCAGTGGTGTACAAGACATCATCGCCTTCCATGGCATCAGTGAAAATGTCATCAAGGATGTTTGCACAGCTGTGAAAACAGGGGCTGTTACAGGGCGGCGTTTTAGTGCTGGCAGCTAGAAAGTGCAGCAGACCCACAGGACAACTGGTAGGGATTTGCATTATCTTATAGGAGCCCCCCGTCACCTGCATCTATCTGGGGCTCCTTCTGTATGAGGACAAACTTCCTGAAGCTACATGAGGTATTAAACAGCTTGGAGCAAAAAACATCCAGAACAGACAGCATGGGCTCCGCATAATGCCGGAGGGGACTTTCACACACTTTTGGTCCTTACACTTGGAAAGGTTAAGGACAAAGTGGAGGAAGGCCTTTTCATCTCATGTGCAGCTTTCCGGCATCCCAGGGCATCACCCCAAACCTGAGGAAATGTGGAGTCAGCCACCGCCTGCCCCCCGTGGACCTTCCTCTGCCCCAGAAATGCCTCCATCATGCAGAGAGCCCTTGCACTACCTTCACAGAGCCATGGCCGGTGGAGTAAGTGTCCGTCTAGTGCCCAGCTTGGACCTCCAAGGACACGAGCCCCCAGTGCCCCATGAGCCTCCTGCCTGGTGCCCCCAGCACCCTTAACAGTTGTACCTTGGAGTGCTGCTGGAAACATTTGCTCCATTTCCAAGTTCGGAAATACTTTCTGAAACACTTAACAAGTATCTCACTGACAACAGGAATGAAATGCCGGTCTTGAGATAGCCTTTGCTCTCTGTGTGTGACTTGTTTTCCCTGCATGAAAAGCAGGAAAAATAACACCTGCTTCTCAGGGCAATAATTAGCCGTTGTAATGGAGGGGTGCTTACAGTGCAGTGAAAGTAAAAATGAATATTAACGGTTGCAGTAAACTGCTCTCTCTCTCTAGAGTCTCAAACTTTACAAATGATCACTTCCTAAGCCAATGCACAACTGAATTTTGATTCAAAAGCTAGGCTATAAAAATAATAATAGTCATTTTACAGACTTTGTTTACTACTTTTATCAGGCAAGTTAATACCTCTTTTAAGTACATTTTTACCTCTGGCAAATTTATCAGACCTTGAAATGTGGTTTTCAAACCCAGATATTACACATTAACACCAGTCTAATATGTACGATCATTATGGAAACAATTCAAGCAAAGCATATTGATTTTTTTTCATGAACAGCAATAACATTGGTGCATAACACACACACAAGTTCTCGCACATGTACATATATGCATATGTGTTCTCGTAAATCAACACAGGCACAGTATTACGGGAAGAATATGGTTGAAGCCACGGTGTTGATAGGCGTAGGATCTTGCAATTCACATACGCTTTCATTTTGGTCACGTAACCATGTTTCAGAACAGCATGCTTTTTGTATATTTTGTAAAACTTGCTTAAGATAGACGATAAACGGAAATAACCCATTAATCAGATTGTCAATGAAAATTCTGAGAATTAAATTACAAATCCTGGACAAATTTAGTCATCAATTTCTCAAAACATCTTTGGCATGGAAAGCCAGAGGTCTTTGTGAGGTCTAAAAGGTTGATTTCTTAAGTTTCTTAAAAGCAGAAACAACACTTCTCATACACAGTTTCAATCATGCTTTTTTTTTCTGTTTTCTAATTTCATTTCATCCTACTTTAACATGGCGTTTTCCACCTCCCTCAGATCTTCCCACAGAATCAGTCAGGCAGAAGAAACACTTGAGTAGCTTGTGCAAGCATGATGCTTGAGCTGGTCACAGTAATGTGTCCTGGACACATTAACCAATTTTGCAGAGAAAAAAATAAGGAGAATTTTCAGATTGTGGTGAAGTTTAACATTAATCCAAACTGTGTGATAGAAGGCTGTCTTCAAAACCACATATTATCTGCTACCAAGTATGGTGAACCCAAATAAGAACAGGAAAAAGAAAAACAAAACAGCTCCTAAGATTTTATTTTCCACTTGGGCTAACATCAGTGAAATGAATAGCTGTTTTGCTTCAGTAGTTGCATTTCTTTTGGGGTCATCTTTTGCTCACCAGGAGTGGACAAGGATGAACTGGGATTTACGGGGCTTTTAATTTTTATTCTTTAATGTTTCTATTTTCTTGCTCAAATATATTTTTATTTAATGTTTTGAAATATAGCTTCCTTGTTCAACCTCATTTTAGTTTCCCAAAGTAAATGCAATTTATGTGTTGAGGTGAAAGAAAATACAGAAAGAAAGAAAGAAAGTAGTGAAATTTTTCATATTTCAGACAACAGCAAAATCTTTACCTAACTTGAAATATTTTCCATGCTAGCTTAAAAAATCCTTAAAATGAGCAACTGCTCATCAACTTAAGAGTTATATATGTGAAATCTCCTGCACCCAAGTCAGGGCCAATGCACGACTGAAGATTTCTAACCATTTGTTAAATTTCCTACTCTGCAAGTGCCAAAGGCTTGAAAAGTAAAAATGAGCAAGTGAAGTCAAGGTTTCAAGTCACTAAACTGTAGAGATGTCGCAATCCTTTTTGGAGGGAGATACTGCAGTTGCACTGTAGCGAGGAGAAATCTCAGTTGGCTTTACAGCTAACACAGGCTGTTAGACTTTTAACAGAAAGAAAATGGCAAAGAGAAGTGCATATGAAGAGAACAAGAATAAGCAGCTCTACAAACAGAGCACAAACTTTTACACCAGTACTGTTCAGCTACATGAAGCTAAGCATCAGCTGCTGAATTTACATTGTGCAGGTAGTCTACTGACTTGATATGTGCTTTAATAAAAGAGGATCCAATATGTATGGATGGAAGTCATCTTATGAGTAAGACACAGAAACTTTAGCTATTGAGGTAAACATACAGACAGTGTCTTCCTGTGCACATAGGAGTGCTTAGTTAGACTGAAACTCTGACTAAACAGATTTAGTCAGCACTGTCAGCTCATAATAGTAGCTGACGTTCCTTTGTGCTAAAATGCAAACTCTTATCAGACACTGTAAACACCAGTGGGCAAATCAGATCCTTATTGTTTCTTATTTAACATTAGTTTAAATCAATGGACCAATCAAACAGCAGGTTCCAGGAATCTTTTTGTTTGTTTGCTTTTTTGTCAATGGAGAGTTTAAAACTATTATTTAAGGCATTTTGCGATCTGTCTGTAATTATTAAAGTCACTTCAATTTTGATAGAATTCAATATAAAAAAGACAAATATACTGCACACTGGACCAATTATGTGCTAAGCAATGTCCTTCAGGTGCCTTCAGTGAGTGATAAGCAAGGTAACAAAGTTAGCCTTACACTTTCAAAACACTAACCAGCCCTTAACCAAATAACTCTCACATCACCCCCTGCAGCATTACCATTTGCTTTTCATAGATGAGGAAAGCAAGGCACAGAAATTTAACTGAACTGCCCGAGGCCGTGTAGTGATTCAGTAGCGTGGAGAGATCTGAAGGTCAGAAGTTCCCGATTTCTTCACCCAACCACTGCCTTCCTATGCTGCATTTTTCTTTGGTTCAGTTGCTTATCTGGGTGGAAGTCATTGATAGCACTAAACTGTTCCTGTGCTCCTAAATTTTAGCATTTATTTTAAAATCCTAATTTCAGAGTGAAGGCAAACTTCCACCAGAGCTAAAATTATACATTTCTAGACCTCATAACATCTTTACCTTCATGATTTCCATACTTCTACAGCCCTACCAACATTCAGAAGACCTACTGGGAACATGCAGAGGGGCTGAAGCAGCTGTAAGAGAGCTAGACCACAGGCTCCGAACAGCGTCAAGAAGTACCTTTACCCATCCCATGGGGTCTGCGGCACAATCTGGATTTTATTTTGGATTTTTTTTTTCCCTGAAATACTGACCTAAATATTGCATTCACTCCATTTATCCCAAACCTTGTCAAAGGATTCTGGTTAGAATATGAGAAATACTATATTATGATGAGCAAACATTATATCTCTGTTGCACCATGCAATAACTCTGCAAACAGATAGATCAATTCTCCTTTTTTCTAGCACTTTCCACATCCCTGATCCATATTGATTCATGGCATACACCAAAAGCCTCTCACTGGTAATAACAAGCTTCAATGACATGCAATTTTTACAGCTGTAACAAACAAAAAAATGAAGAAAATTCTGGCGTCCCTTTATTTAATAAATTACCAAAAGTGTAATTTTTTGAGTGCTAATACATAAATCTGTGTTCTTAAATACAGATTTGAAATAAAGGTGTGATTTATGTAACATGATACTAATCTTCATCCCTGCAGTAGCACTGTTAAAAAGAGATACTTCCCTCAATAAGAATAACAGAGTATTTTGGACACAAAGTAAAAAACAAGAGGAAACTGGAAGCGACAAGGATGTCAAGAAGAGTGACTTTCTTTTTAAATTATTTCTACTGTGTCCACATGTCAGTGTAGCTTTGCCAGCTTCCCACGGTAATCAAGCAAAAGCCAAAAAGTAGGAGCAAACGTCGTCTCACAGTTCCAAGCTTTATCTCTGAACTTCCTGTCTTGTTTGAGTTTATGTCAATACCTCGATAATAATCCTGATTTATATAAGCTAAAATCTTATGGTTTAATAATGTTTTTAAATGTAGGATTTCTAGAATAATCATGTCACTATAAGCATCCCTATATTTTCTAGAATTGTTAAGTCCTTTTTGCATCTTAAAATATACACAGGAATGTGGTGCTCTCTAAAGACATACTGTCTTAAATTATGCCACATTAACCTGGAAAATGCTTACCAGATTACTCAAAAATCTTTTTTCTACACAGCAAAAAGAATGGTCATTAGCAAAAGAAGTGATCAAATTTTGATGTAAATGGCACATGTGGAACTCCTTCCAGTGCACACTGAGATTACAGCTGATTTCAGCAACAGATGCACTGAACTTGTGTGGCACCCGCTCTAATGTTACTGAGATTGCAATTATTATATTTTCTTTCCACTCCTTGAAAGAAGTAAAACCACGTGTATCCCAGGTGCTACAAAACACTAAACCATAGATAACAAATATGTAGCAAGGAAGAGGATAGAAGGAATTTTTTTAACTCGTATATGACTGGGCATTATGGTGCTTTTTGCAGGAAGAAAATTGCCGCTCATAATAAATCAACAGTCTTCTAAACACCACTTACATCAGCACATTCCACACTGTTTTCCTTTTATCCTCCTCATGTAACAAAATCTAAAAACCAAGCAAGAACATATTTTGTTTCACTGCTTCAGCAGCAAAATAGACCAGGAGCTTTACCAGTCTCACCAGTTTCTAGTTCCTCTCACACATGAAATTTATATTTCTCAGTGTCACTGTCCTTAGAAGAAGAGTGAACACAGCATTCAGAATCACTAGTCATCTTTCATGCTCTGGAGGTCCTTCTCAACCAATTTAGTACAGAACAATGCTGCGCAAAAGAGACAGGATGGCTGCTAATGACAGGCAACGGTTCAATATTTTATGCCACCTTAAAAAAGTTTCAGTAACTGAAGGTGTTCTCACATTAATTCTTTGCATCAATTATTGACAGAGAATTTAATTTAAAGGCAACTAGTCAGTAACCTAGGGGTACTGTTTTAAATAATTTATAATTGCTGCATGGGTGTAATCATATTGCTATTGATTAAGATCCAGTCACTTCTACCAGTCCAGCATGTCTTATGCTAATTAATTTTAGTGATATCACCTTTTTAACTCTGTATTCCCTGGTAACAGGAACTCATTATTAAAAAATAATTTAATCAGGAGCAATCTTTTAAAGTTTATTTGATTAGTACTTGCTAGGCCACTGAAAAAGAGGATTTAAATGAAAGAAAATTAGAAACTGAAGAAGGATAAAGACAGTCTCATAATTTCAAAAGAAAAGCAAGAGTGCTTTAAAGAACTGAGATTTTTATTAGATATGGGAAAGAAGATTAAGACAGAGTTATCATCATTACCCTGTGATCCTAAAGTTGTTACATGCATTAACTCCCATTTAAATCAATAGAAATTTTGAACATCAGTACCTTTCTAGTGAATTGCAATTCTTAGTATGGCCAGCCTAGGACCAGACCCTCTTAACAACCCGATAAAATACAATATAACATTTCAAGACAAGAATGGAAAGTCCTTCACAGGGTATCCCTCTCACGTCTCACCTATCAGTCCTCAGTAGAGGCTGATTCTTGCCTTCATCCGATTCACAATGGCAGATTCCAGTATCTAGTGAAAGCACTTTTTCCACTTTTTCAGGCTTCCCCCAAGTTTGGAAAGTGCTTCCTCATATGTACATGGAGCTACCTCCTTCTCAACCTTAAATCCCTTTTAGACATTCTCCTTTTCTGGCACGTCAACAAAAGGAATATTTAGGCTGTTGGTGATTGATGAAACCTGCTGGCCACACTGATTTATCTATCATTGTATTGTTGTTTCTTTGTGCTCTACTGTCTACTTAGCGCATCGGTGGTCTCCTGTCACACACACGGACTGTAAACTTCAAATTGGGAACTGCCTTTTTACTCTGGGTATGCACTTACATGGTGCTCAGCAAAGCAAAAATGACTTGACCCTTCACTGCTGCAGGAATACAAGCAATAATAATATAGCAAAAACACCTCAAAGCATGGGAGTACACATTTAGTTCTCCCATTCAAGCACTTCAGTTGATTTCATTAGATCCAGAATACCCCCTTTTTGTGTTTGTAATTACTGATGATAAATGCTTCCTGCACCTATAAGGCTTCATCTATAAACAGCAATTTGAAAACACAGAGCCTTCAAGGGTATAGTCCTAACACTTTCTTGTGAAGTCTGGTGAACCTATTCTAGGTTTTCCCATGGAGGCTTCAACAGACTTTATATAGACAGTTTAAAACGGCAGTAGAATCAGACAGACATGTGAACAGTCAATGCTAAGGGAAACAAAACCTTTTTGAAAGCAGCTTTTGTCTTGATATCTTTTTCTCCAGTTAAAGACAGTGGGAAGGGTGGTACCGACTTCAATAAGAGCAGAATCTGATAAAGTTTTCCTTAATAAGCACATATATTTGGAAAGAAAGTTAATACAAGGATAAAAGTCCAGCATGGAAAGGAAGAAACTGGAACACAAGGAGGAGGTAATAAAAAAAGCACTAAAGGAGGCCTATTCGTGATCTTTTGGAGTCCTTCCATTGAGATTAGGGTGCTGGATGGGAGCAGGGCAGACCAGACATAGTATATATCCAGTATCAGCAAGGACACAGGTCAGGGACTATGAAGACAATGAGTATAATCATATCTGCTGAAGACAAAACATTAGCCTGTAAGTAAAATGACAAACCCTGTATTTGAACTTGACACATGCTAGGAACAAACATCCACAAACTAATGCCACAAAGGACATGCAATCTTTGCCCCTGAAGACACCATTACGTAAATTAAAATGAATCTAGTCCACTTTGAGGTTTGCAATCAAATGGGTATTTTTAATATCAATAAAAATTGAGCTTCCCCCAGAGAATCCAAATCAAGCTGCTATCGCAGAACAAAAGGAAAATGCTGAAACATATATGCTTTTAAGATAACTCAATGAATGTAAAATTGTTAGCAAAACCAGTACATTCAAATCTACTCTGACAAATAAACTGTGAGGAAGAATAAACCTATCTGACATTTGTATTCTCTTAGAAAAAAGAAACAGGAAGTTTAGGGACACCACAAAACACCTGGGTATTGGGGGGCCATTG
This sequence comes from Pandion haliaetus, assembly GCA_013401275.1. Classification (NCBI taxonomy): domain Eukaryota; kingdom Metazoa; phylum Chordata; class Aves; order Accipitriformes; family Pandionidae; genus Pandion; species Pandion haliaetus. The sequence goes on along the minus strand of VYZV01041163.1, from coordinate 9,040 downwards.
CTCCAGGAGGCACTGTCCACCCTCCACACCCACTGCAACCAGCACTCGCTTTACACCTTTGGGGAAAAAAAAAAATCCCCAAATACCAACAAGGACTGCCTATGATCTATTCTGTTTGCATGGTATGGAACGGTGATACAAGATGGTGTATTTGGCTGTTGTCGGTTAGACCTACGATTTTCGTGCATAAAGTGTTTAATATAAATCTACTATTGTGCACAAGTACTAAATAAATGTAATATACCATTAAAAACAAAGGAAACACAAAAGCAATAATTAAGCAAGTATGCTTTATTTTTTAATAACAAAATTGATGCCCCGTGGATCAATCTCACTGCTAATCTACCTTGAATAATGGCTTTGTTAACAAAATTGCAACTGCAAAAGGTTGTGTTTGACAGTCACACCTGGTAGTATGAGACTGTATTTCAAACAGTTTGGGAAAAAAAACCCTCTATTAAATTTACTGAATACCGTGGCTAGGGTTAAGTATTTTATGCAGGCATCAGCATCTTTAAGGAGTTCACCTTTTAAAAGGAGCAGGTTTTTTGTTGTAAATGGCACTGACACTACAACAAGAAAGTTCATTTCACAAAGATGATTCATTAAGAAATAAAATATTCATGGCTGACAGCTTGAAGGATCGCCATACAGTTTTATTCTAATGCACCTGTCCTCTTTGTCAAGTCCAATATGGGATGTCATGTCGCCAAAGTTTTATTTAGAAATTGTTTGTCAGAGTGAGCTTTCTAATGTGAATGAAAAATTCATTCCCTCATTAAGAAGATTTTCCATGAAATGTCTAGGATTTTCAATGAACACCAGGACATGAACCAATTACTGTTAAACACTTAAAGAGACAGTGTCCTAGCTCACTCAGCAAAACCCTCAGTGCACAAGTATATGGAAAGAACTCAATATCTATCAGGAAAACACAAATGAAATACCGGTTTTATTTTGGCTTATGTGCTCCTTCCTTCTTTCCACTTTCTCTCTTTTCTCTTCTCTTTTTTGATTTTTTAAGTGACAAATGGAAAACCATGAAGTTTGAGAGGCCTTAGTCAAATGCAAATACCGGATGCTGAGTATTTGTATATGACTTGAAGGACAAAAATGTGGCATCAATTGATAAAGACTGATATTAATTAGCCAAAGAGATGCATACATGTAAAGCTGGCTACAACATTTATTCATGTTTCTTTATTTGCTGAAGTCCTCTTCATTTCTTTTTCGTCTTTTCCTGAAAGTTTACCCACACCAACTGAAAGTGCACCTGCCTCAAGCCCTGAACCTGGAGGATCATAGGACCGGCACACTGCAAAGAAATAACATTGCCATATCTCTTTCTAAGGTGTAATTTTTCTTTGAATCTTGCAGGACTCCCAAAGTACTCTGAAAAGCTGATTGCATTCATTTATGCAATGATCTATGTCCCGTACAGTTTCTTTTTTTCCTTACAGGAATTTCACTTGGACTGACGTGTTCCCTATGACCAGGTCTCCACAGACATGCACTCTTTTTGCCCAGATTTTTCCACTGTGGAAAATAATTCAGCTACTCATTCCACACTTCAGGATGTCAGGCAGCACACCTGGAGCAGAAGCTGGGCTGCTGGATATTGCCCATTGGTACCATGGCTCCTGAAGGAGCCAAGCTTTCCCAAGGGCTATAAAAACACATGGGTCAGTGTTGAGGCTCTCCAAATACAGGTCACATGCATGTTTGCAGGGACAGCCTTGCTCTCTCCTCCCTGGGTGAGCAGAGGTGGCAGGACAACCCCTCCCTCTGGACGGGGGTAGACACCCACACCTACCCGTGCTGGGTTGTCTTGGCTTCTGCTTCGTCTCACTCTGCAGCACACAGCATGGAACTCATAGAGTTTACAGGAGACCGTTCTCTCTTGTGTACAAAATCTCAATGCTAAGTTAAAAACCCTCTAATTTTCAGTAATTCCAACAAATAGCTTTTTTTCTTTCTGATAAATGCTAGTAGCAATTGGAAATCTTGTAAATTCATGCCATGTAGATTTATCCTTGTTAATGGCAAGCAGATACCTCAAAATAGTGGCCTGTCATAGGGTTCCGGCCACCCAAATCCCCCACCTCTAAAGAATTCTAAAAAAAATTGGGGTTTATGTATATTAGGGTTCAGTTTGAATCTGTATGTGTAGCTAACTTTCCCTTCCTTGCACCTCCGGGAATTTTACTGTGTATTCTATATTTTAGAAAGTACAGCCCATTAACTTTGTGCAATGCTCCCCATAATTACGTTCACTGGGAAAATGGTCAAGAACTATTTACACTGTTCTAAATTTCCAAGTTTTGTTCTAGACTACAGTAGAAGATATTTCAACAGATGAAGAAGTATTTTCTCAGCAAATCAATATTAATTTATCCAATTGTTATGGTCTCAAGAGCCAAAGTTTGTTCTTGTGCTAAGCTGAGAGGAAAGTATTTATCCTGAGCAAAAGTTATTCAAATATTTATAAGACTAGATAATTTAGAAATGAAAACACAGATGGCATGAGGCAACACTCAGCCATATTTTTTTAGCCACCCTTTCACTTCTTAAAGGCAAGAAGTCTAAATGGGCAGACAATGTGACCACTAATTTCTTCATGCAATTTTCAGCCAAAATTCAAAGTTCAGTTAATTTTTTGTCCTGATGAAGTGATGCAGCTAGGGCTGCAGAAACAAGTCCATATAGTAACAGAGAGTTTATATTCTTCCTTGACTAAAATTTTTCAAGATGTTATGGAAAACTTCCTATCAAGGCTGCATATATCAGTTTATGTTCCATAATGCATAATAAAAAGCCAGTTTCTTTAATGGTAATACCTAATTCTAAGCAAATTGAAGGCAAATGTTAAGATCTTTCTGCCATGTGATAACACTGATATGAACCAATCATCCTTATTTACTCTAGCCCTTATAGTCCGTATTCTACTTCACATGAACAATTAAAAGCGAAAGCCAGAGGAAATCATTAATGGTTTTGTCATCTGCAAAGGTCACCCAGTTGTGCATCATAATTATATAATCATAAATGCAAGGCATTATTATTATAAACGTGAAAAAAAGGAGCTAATAGTCTCAAAATTTGTCTTGAAACCCCCTTTCTCATAATTTTATTTACAGGGCATACTTAGAAACTGCAACTATTTTAGTCCTTGCAGTCTGATAGTACTTTTTCCTTGAAGTAGGAATAGAACATGCCTTCCAGATACCATTCTTTTTTAAACACCGATTGTACTATGAGGTACAATAAATTATTGCAATAACCTTTCACCCCTCTAGACCTAAGTTCAAGTATAACTGATGTCAGAAAGAAAATGAGTTTGTTATTTTAAGCTTAATCGCACCAGACACCTAAATTCTCACACGCAGTCCAGCTGAGGTGCTCTGCATTTGGTAGGCACGTTCCCCCTGTTCACACCAAAGGCTCCCCAAAAGCCCACCCACAAATCACAGCGAACAAACTCCATCCCTGATTTAGCAACACGCGTCAGATGTGTAACCCTATCTGCCTGAGTGGCCCACTAAAAGCAATGGGATTATGCAGGCATGTAAATGTGTATGTCTGCTGAAATGTTGGCAGAACTGCGGGTGCCAGTGGTCAGGAAAGGGTTGTAACACTAGAGAAACCAGCACACAATGAAACTTTCTGTAGAACAGATCAACTTGTCCTTGCCTGCTAATACAACATTTTGAAAATGTACTAGTTTTTTAAAGGGCAGATTAGGAGTTCTGGGGCTCTTAGAACTAGCAAACACAGAAAATCAATTAAACTAACATGTGAAGCTTAAATATATCGCATTGTAAACTCATATTTTATGCCTCCGCTTTAAGTGCACTTAGATGATCTCCTGGAGGAATTCAAAAAGTGTTATCTTATTTTGTGCCCAAAACCAGAAAAAGAGCTCCAGTGGGCTTGCCAGGCTGTTAAAATTAAAATAGCTGTTTGAGCACAGCATAATATATGAGATGTTTAAGGCATTTTTCCCCAGAATTTTGGTTTATCTTCTTTAGTTAATTTTCTGAGATAAAATCCCGTTATAAATAACCTGGAGGTACTCTCAGTCTGCTGCTTGTGGGATGGCAAATCTTTAATAGCCAGAAATTCTGCCTCTTACAGATCTCTTGAGGGAATAATAGTACTTTGAAAATTATCCAAAGGAAAATAAGCAAAAAGCATTATAAAAATTATAAAAACCCGTAATTATGCAGGAAGTTATACTATATTTATAAGCTAATGAACTATCACCCATAGGCTTTTTTTTTCCTTTTTAAATACAAACATAAAAATATTCACTGACTATAATCAATACAAACTGCTGATTTTCACCACAATTGATTATGTAAGACTTATAAGTACATACTAAAAAAATTTCTGCAGGATAAACCCCTAGAGACATGTGCCAGACCAATAAAGAGAAATAAAACCTAAAAATTAAAAACAGATGAGGCTAACGAACTGAAGCAGAACTGCCCAGAACTTTTACTTTTCAGTACTCTAGAATCAAGAAAGGAGTTATACCCTGACAGCATGTAAAACAACTGAAATATGAAATTAATACTTTCTCTAAACCAAAGACTACAATAACAATATCCTGGCTGTCATCCATTGACTATGTATATAATTACCACAGTGCCTACTACTAGAAAAGTAGGAGGCAATTCAAAACAAAAATTGAGTCTGTCAGACTAGATACTGTAAGAATTATTCTTGTCAAAGATCTGTAGGCCACAAATAATAATTGAAGTTCAAGCAGTATTAAAAAAAAAAAAAAAAAGTTTGTGGAATATAAGAGCAGTCTTTCGCTTTTTTTTAAAGGTCTAAAACTGCTATAGAAATCTGCAAGTCAATCACCTTGTCAACATTAGCAAGGAAAATAGTTGAAAGCCATTCTGACAGGCAAGGTAGAAAGGAAAACATATTTGTAACATAATAGAAAAAAACTGGTAGAGGTTTAGAAAGGAAAAATCTGCCTAACTATTCTCCTTGACTTTTCTGAGGTTACAGAGAAGGTTGATGATGGTAGTGCAAATGGCATAATTTATTTGGATTTTCAGAGTGCTGGCAATGAAATTTAATGTATCAAAGGGAAGAGCTACGAGGACGGACAGAAGACCTAAACTGAGTATCCAGAGAGAAAAGAAAAAGAAAAAGCATTGGTTAGTAAGGGGGAATTAACTACACCAGCATACCCCAAATCTTATATTGTGCAGATAATGTCAATTTGACTTGCTACTTTTAACTCAATACAAATTATTAGACAAGTGAAAAATAAAGAATTCTAAATTAGAGACAATCAGAGCAAACACTTTCTCATAGGGAGAATAGTAAAAGTCTAGAAAGCCTGACAAAGCATATTTGTTGTCACTGTACTGAAGGAAAGACCCACAATTTACTGGGTACCTTGCATTGTTAAAATGCTACAGACCCTGATGATTATAGTCCTAGTTGTCTTCACTCATACTTCTCAATTTAGAATGACAAAGAGTAGTATTTTTTTCCAAATGCAATTGCACTTTCCCTCACTTAAAATAAAATGTAATGAAACAATACTGAAACTTTGATGTACACAGTTTTAGAGATACCTTAAAAACTCCACTGAAGACATCACATTTGACAGGGAGAGTTTCTAATGCCATGGAATGCTGAGATTTGCAAAATCCAGATGTGCATTTACTTTTCATTGATATTAAGCTCTCATTTGTTAGCTTAATTCAATGCTGTGGAACTCATACAGTTGTAAAAGCTTTCGGTTAAACTTCTTTCTCCCTAGGATTTTCAAAATTTCAGTGTAAGCTGTCTGCAGGTCTTTTTTGTACGCAGAGCAGTGTGGCAAGCCTCTAAGCAACAGTTCAGACATTCTCTCAAATATTCATTAGATATTGCTCACACAAAATTCAGATGAAGCATTTCCACTATATTTTTCAATTATTCATAATCTGCAACATTAGCTAAAATTGGCACTAGGAAATCCATTGCCAGCCATGTGTGTATTTGTGCATGTGCATGACAGAGATGCATTTTTATGCTGATCCTTCCAAGATCACAGAGTAAACATTATGACTTCTCCCTTGGACAATGAAACAAACATCTGCTTATTCAATGAAAATATATATAATTCCGAATTACTAAAATCAACCCAACTTTGAATGATTCAATCAACAGGAGGAGAAGTTTCTGCAAATGATGGGACTATGCTTTGGAGATAGGTAATCTGGGCTGCCTACCTCTCAATTCTCCTTTACCTCCTTAACAACTTTAGATGCATAAATAAAATCTAGGCCATTCCATTTATATTTTTAACTTCAAACCAGGCATGAGAGAAAGCATTTTGCTGAATGTCAAACTCACACAAATATTATGCATTAAAAATGTAGTTCCA
>VYZV01041157.1:0-10367 GCA_013401275.1 Pandion haliaetus | reverse complement strand
TGCATGATTCTTCAGTGTAGACAGCCACATTCTAACCTGTCAAGATCCAAGCCTATTTAGAACAAGCTTCAGGGCCAGACACAACTATATTTTCTGCACTTCCAATTGCAGGTACAACTATATTCAAAGATATATCCAAGTATGACAGAAGTGTTTTTATAGCAATTAGGAAAGGCACATAAAGAAGCTATCTGCCTTCAGAACTTGACTTACCACATGAGAATTGAATTTCTCTAGTAGATTTTCTAGAAACTTCTTTGAAGAAAGAAGGGAAGCTTTGTTCAACTGCTCCTGCCTCAAGTCGTAGTCATCATGCATTGGCTATTAAAAAAAAAAAGTATTCACTACACAGTCACATTTCAACCCTCAGTTCTTAACAGCTATAATTCAAAAGCCACACTCTGAGCCCATAAAAAGCAAATCCTACTTCAAGTTCAGCTGGAAATCACTGTACAACAAGTTATCTCATGTTTGAGCACACTGCAAGTTGAAGGGCAGTCCCTATTTCTACACCTTTCAGTAGACTGAAGTTCACACATTCTGAGGTGAAAGAATGTGCAATTTAATACTTACACACATAAGAGCACAAAGCATGTCAATAGAGGCATGGGTTACTCCATCATTGTTTCTTTTGAGGGCTTTCACAACCTTCACTCCTAATCGTTCTCGAAATCTTTTGAAAGAAAAGCAAAACCACCAAGATTAGAGAGGAAACAGAAATCTTAGGTTTAAGATAAGAGTCCAACTGGGGACCAAAAGTGGCCTGCTCCCATTGCATTTGGCAAGCCAGTACCTCGACATTTATGTAAGTGAGATTCCTTGGTAGGAAAACATTAATATTGACTTCACTGTTAACGATATGCCAAGAACACATTCACCAAAACAAAGACATACTTCTGTAGTTACAAGATAGTCATAGTACAGGACAATATTCACACAAAAATAGAACTTTATAAAGCTCTCAGACTAAGTACATATGTTACTCTTCACAGCATTCAGTTGCCCCATAGTCCAGATTCAGAAATATTCTAAAGAATTTTTCATTTTCAGAAGAAAATCAGGCAGTTTTCCTGCTTCCTTACATTATCCAATGAAGACACAAACTCCAAGCAGCCTGTACATACTGTAGGAGTACAACTCAGCTTCCTAACATCACATTTTATCTTGTGTTGCACTGAAGATAGCAATGGCATCAACATACTTTAAGAATGAAGAACTGCCTACTTCAAGGACAGATGAAGGTGCATTTTAGAAGTTTTTCCACTGGGAAAAAAAACATTAAACCATATTTGACTCAAGGCAGAGAGCATTTAGCAAAGGAAGAATCAGCTTTACATACTAATGATCATCTGGGATGCTCAATTTATGTTAAAGCCTAATGACAGCCTCAGACTACTGGAAGTAATCATGTACAGAGTCTTCCAGTCTTTCAGAAGTGAGGCTTAACTTCAATTCCCAGTTTTAAAAATAAGACATCATCAAAAGCTCAAGAACTGTTTTCACCTACTACTTCCAAGCTTGAAGAGACTTCTCACTTACCTTGGAAGCTGAGTAAAGGCAAGGAAGCCTGCTTTTGAAGCCACTAGTCGTCTTACTGCTTGGAATTGGCTTTCGAGCTCTGCATTAGATGCTGCAATATCTCCCTCTTGAGAGAGCAATGCTGTTATGGCATTATTAATGAGTTTCTCCTTGTTTTCTGAGAACAGACCCTGGTTAAGAATTAACAATTATTAACATCTTCATGCATTAACAACATCTTAAGAGGATGGGCAGAGGACTTATTCTTACATCTTGTGTAACTGCATGTAGTACCCCACTGTAGGAAATGTTAGCATTGAACCTGAACACAGCATCTGCAAAGTTACCATCTGAAAGAAAACATAACAAAAGTTAAGTGCACAGTAGCTGACTAAATACCTGGATGCCTCAAAAAGCACTATAAAACCACGTAATAAGTATTAGCTTACTTGGAGGAGCAGCCAAAAACCTCAGATGAAGGCTCTCTACTTCTTCATCTACAGGCATACTGAGTAACCCCCAACGCTGGCCTTTGTGCGTAGAGGTCATTTTTACACAGACATCTCTGTTACCAGAAGCTCTCACTCCATCCAACAAGCTAGCCAGTAGAGAATCTCTGGGTTCAGAGAAAGACATACAAATACAATTTAGATCAGAAAAGTGATGCCAAAGAACCAAGTTATAAGAAAAATAGGAAAAAAAAAAAATCAAGCACAGAATGAAAGGCAGCAATACTTGGAATCTCTTCCTAACATTGGTGCTATCAGCTACACCTCTGGAAGAGTCATCAACTTTCAAGCGTTCCTTTATTCGCTGTAAGAACACAGCTGTCTTACACCCAGTATAGCCAGCTGCAGCCTTTCACTAAAGGGATCAACTCTAGATTATCTGTTAATGAGGTACATATGCTGTGAGCCAATTCATCCCTGTGCTTTCTGCAAAACCTCACTCAACAGGATTAGACTCCATTACAACTGCAAGTGCAGTCAGGGACTATTCTGTTGGTTGTTTTAAATAGAATCAACTAAGACAGTCTCGAGCAGACAACTCAAGGAGTTTACAGCCTTCCTTTCCGTATCACTTAAAGTACGCTTTCTTTCCTTGTCTCAGATATACTGCTTAACCAAGTACAACATACGCAGAACAACATTGCTTAGGAGAAACAGGCTGTATCCAACTGTCCAACACCCTTACGTGTCCATCAGAAAACTTCTGGACAGATTTGCTTGAAGATCCTGTAACAAATCTTGATTGGTAAGTGGCAGGCCACTAGAATAGCAAGGCTTTGAGTTAACACTTCCAAGGGTGTTGTGGTTTAACCCCAGCCAGCAACTAAGCACCACACAGCCACTCAAAGGGTCAGGGGTTATGGAAGCTGAGAAGCTAGAAGCACTACAATGGCAACTTTCATTTGAATTTAACACACACAGGAGCTCCAGTTACCTTTCTGTTGAAGAGTATTTCCGAATTTGTCCTTTGATAAATTCAATGGTAAAAAGCTGGGGGTTTTCACAGTCACATACTATTGCAAATACCTAAAAACAAGACGCAAGGGTCACATTCATGAAGCAGTGTTATTTATCTATTCTACAAATTAAGGCCACCTTATGTACACTATCAAGTTCCTACTATTACCATCTTTTAGAGTTCCTATTTGAAGAAGTGGTACTGAGAAAGGTTTCCTCTTACCTCGCCTAAAGGTTTCAAAGTTGCAATGTTATAGGTAGCTGGATCCCGCTCAACTAAGCAAGCTTCTGTAAGAGCTAGTACTCTTTTCACAGGTTCCTTGAAAAAAAAGGCATGTTAGGAAAGAGAATTCTTGGCGTTTAAGAGGAACCAAGTAAGTTCAGTTTGATATGCTTACCAAGTGTCTAGGTGTTATTTTTTGCACAACAAACTCTGCTAAAGATGTTACGGATTCATCATTGCTGTATTTTCCAAAGCGCAGATTCAAGTATTGCTCAAATTCTAGGGATTCTTTCCTTATCCGCAGAGAGATACCTATGAAGTTGCCAGCATGTTCTATTGCACTTTTGATAATTTCCTCCCTCTGCTCAGATGCAAACAGGTGCTGCAAGTTTTGACAAGAAGAAGAACAGGAGAAAAACATGGCATAGCTCAAGAAATCGGTTCCATAAATAATCCTCCACTATATACCTAACAGTAGAGAATATTCCCAGCAGCTGGGCTTGCCTTTGCTAAGTGCATGGTATAAAGAGAAGAGGTATTTATTAGACAAGAGATCCACTATTAAGTTCACATTTGCCTTTCAAAAAAAAAAAAAAAAACCCAAAACTATAGCAGTTATTCCTAAAGGATACCCTGCTACATATTAGCATGCCATTAAAGTAAAGGTCTGCATGACCTGCCTGTCCACCCCTGGCAACAGATCCTCACAGGCTGGCAGGTGTGAGGAGCTAGAAAACCACAGTGGGAGCCCCAGCTGCTATCTGTAAGGGCTGCTACCCAGCCTTGCTAGGCAAGGTTAGGGCAGCTCAAGAGGATCAATTATATTGCTAATTTTATGCCAGAGAAAAGCATGCTGCAGTACAAAAGACATGGAAACCCTGGATCTAGAGAACAGAGTCCTGCCTTGTTAGCAGTGACTAGAGGTAGCTATATTTACATTAATAACCATGAATTAATTCCTAAAGATTCATTTCAGCTGCTTGCAGTATAGGACACAGAAACCCTTGTAAGACTGTGAAACCAATGTTACACTGCAGTATTTCCCAAGCAAAGCTGAATATCAGATCACAGGCCTAAAAAGAAAGCATCACCACTGATAGATCTATTTCTGAATAGAATCCCTCCATCAGTTAGGTAGATTAGTAATACTGCCTGTCAATTCTGTAACTTTGAGAAGTGTCAGGAAACTCCATGTCCACATTGTGTTCATATTCGTCATGCAAATATAAATACCTGTATAATTTATGCTCTTCAGTTTTTAAACATGCCATAAGCAAAAAAACCCCAAACTTTGTTCTCAAATGTTTTAACTAATTTCCTGTGGAAAAGAGGTTTTCAAATCTGTCCACAAGCCTCGAGGCTCTACAGCTGGGTCCTAAAGATGCACATACTTGTATGCTCAAATTATGTTGAAGCTTCATTGTTAAATATGCAGCTTTAAACATCCTAAGCACCATTCCAAGATGCTTTATTTCAGTACTCACCAATCTACTAAATCCTCCATAGAGGATACAGAAGCCTCCCTGATAGCCAGCAATATCGACGAAGCCTTCAATGTTTCTGTAGTCATAGGAGCACAGGACTTTATTTGTTGCAGGATCAATTTGGTCAATACCTCCAGGAGTCACTTCCAGAATCACAGGTTTCCTCGTATCACTCCAGTGATGTTTATAGCAGTTATATCTCTGCAGAGAAAGCTACTATTAGACATCTACACATATACTCCTTTACTACACAGCAACACTTCCCAATCTAGTAAACAGCATGGGTGTAAAGTTCAAAAAAATACCGTTTCTCCTAATGCTCTTATTTATGTTAAGAACACTATGAATCAAAGAAAAGTAGCTGTCTACTGACAAGGAAGTCGCAGCTTAAGCAATGCATTTTGAAGAGAACAACAATCCCAAAACAGCCTCTCCAAAAGGGAGTTTCTCTTGCTGCAGAAGGTGGTCTACTCACAAACTATGTGCACTGTGGTTAGACAAGGAAACAGCTATTGCACCAGTTGCTGTTATTCAGCTAATCAAGACTAAATTAAGGTAAACTTACCACTCTAGTGCAAATTTTTCATCTCCTGGAGTCATATTCCATTACAAATACAGGCTTATTGAAACCAGCAAAAGTTAGAGGTCTGTTCTAAACTACAGTAAGACAAAGGGCCCCCCATGTTCCAGCAGTGTTACTATGCTCATCACTGAAGATTTATTCTAAGCAAGGCTTTAAGTTACTTTAAGTTACTTTTAAGTACTATCTTCTGTGACCAGAAGACACAAAACCAAATACAAAGTCCAGCTCTGTATACTGCGTTGCTCATTACTATACTAGCAGGTTCATTAAATGGCAATCTTGTCTAATCTGACCCACAGAAATCCTCCTAAGAAACAATAATCCCATATCAAGCATTCCGGATGTTATGCAGAAAACTATTTAGAGTTAGAAAGTAAAGTGCTGGAAGTAGTAAACATTTGAATAATGAATCAAAGCTTATGTTTTTCTTCTTCCTTCTCTCCAGACAACTCCACATGACAAAGCTTTTCACTTCAGCAGTAACATTCAGTCTTTAAGTGTACCACCATAAGGTTCAGGCCAAGTAAAGAGAACTCAAACATTCCACTGTTGAAAAGGTTCCCATTGCTTTTGAACAAGTTCTTAATTTCCTCCTCTCAAAGCAAGACTTCAGATCCAAATTCACAAAAGCTATCTTATGCTTGTGCTATATGCACTAACACAAACAAAGCAGAAGTCTTTAGATCATTTCATTAAACTACACATGATCCAGACAAGCCAGACACTTACCCGTCCTGTGATTTTTCCTTCTGAGAAGTCTGTCCTGAATCTCTGTTTTTAAAAAAAGTTAACCATGAATGAATGTAAATATGATAGCCAATCTATCCAGAAAGTCTACGTTTAAGCTGACCCTGTTTTAAGGCACTCAAACTAAGCCTCCTTGAAGGCTCACCATTCCACTGCAGTTTAATATATTCAGCAGTCATATATTTGTATTTTCTCGCTATTTAAGAATCATGCACTAGTTGCTGCAACTGACACTAGATCAAGTTCATTAACATAACAGCTCAAAAGACAACTTGCTTTCCTACTTTTTACATAAGGAAAGAAAGTATAGTAAGCTACTACAAACGGTAATGATAACCAAGTACTTACTGCTTGCTTGAAGAAAAAAAAAAAAAAATCTTACCAGTGCCTCTGTAAGGAGTTCAGTTCTGTGCTCTGTGGAAAACTTAAGAGTTTCAGACTTTTTTCCACTGCCTTTGCGAAAAGTGAGACTAAATTCTGTTCCTTGTCCTTTTCCAACAGGAGAAATACTACAGATATCTCCATAAGGCCACTAGACAATTGAAAGTAATTAGGTTACACTGTTAGTAACTTTAAAGCTACATCTCCTCCACTCAAAAAACCTTAGCACCTATAATAACTAACTGAGTTGCTGTAACAAGACAGTAACTAGCACGCTACATGAGAGCTTTGGCTTGAGCTTCCTGTTTGATACTCTGCAAAGTAAGCGTCCTGACTCTCTTCAGGCACACTTACCCCAGTGCATTCAGAACAGCACACCCAAAAGCAAACTACTACTTATTGGCCAATGAAGACAAACTGCCTAGAAGTACAGAAACCACTGGATATTTGCAGAGTTAGCGAAGGCAACACCAGTTTTCTGTTATGTGTGCTTTCGTAGCAGCTGCCATATCCTTCTGGTTTTGCTGAGATCTTGTCAGACTAGATTGTTTCTGAAGACTGAATGCCACTCCAGATGGCATCACTGCAGATGGTGAACTTAAGTCAGAAATCAACTTCAAAAATGATAGTTACCTGATTTGTAACTTCTAGCGTATTGGGATTGTATGTGGTGATGGCATGGGTTCCAACTGAAAAGACTCGCTTATACCTAGAATACACAAGTGTTAGTTTCTCCAGAAGTCACAGAAAAACCTTCTGAACTGCAAAAATTATGTTAAGAAGCTATATACAAGACATTGTTAGGAAATGGATATGGAGTTTTCTTTTTTGTTAGTTTGCAGTTTATCCTTGTAATATGTTAAGCTCCTCTGTTCTATATATCCATAAAGGGGACATACAAGTTAAATACTACTAAATATATTTCCTTATGCATATCTTTTCCTAAGGTATTAGCTAAGTCAGGACCAAAGACTCTTGGAACTTGCACTGGAAGGTACTACCAAACCAGAATAAATTCTAAAAGGACTGAAAAACACAGATAGGAAAAAAGATATTCCTGCAATAGCTTCAGACAGATGTTCTAGAGTATCTCAGACAACAATTGTAACATGAAATAACCCAATTTACACACCTGGCCACAATACTGTAACAAGTCAAAGTGTTACTATGGCCAAGCCTAATTTTCTTCACCTTGAAGAAAGCTAAGAAACTAAGACTACTAAGCTCAGAAAGACTCAGATCACTGAAGCTGTAGTTCAATATGCAGCTAGTCATTGTATATCGATATCACAGATATGTTAACTGCCATAGTGCTTAAAGAACAGCTGTAGCAAGGTAGTTTGCATTTCATGCATATCAGAAACAAGCAGCAGTGAGCTAAAGCTAAAAAAAAAAACCTAGATGCATCAAGTGCAAAATGGAAGCCTTACCATGGTTTCATTTCCTAGACAATCTTTACAGCATACCCTGAACCGACTCTTTATATAGAGACTATTTACATATTTCTGAATCAGAAAGTTTTTGCAGCTGTCCTGGTTTTGGCTGGGCTAGAGTTAATTTTCTTTCTAGTAGCGGGTAGTGTTATGTTTTGGATTCAGTATGAAAAGAATGTGGATAATACACTGATGTTTTCAAGTTGTTGCTAAGCAGTGTTTAGATTAAGTCAAGGATTTTTCAGCTTCTTGTGCCCCTCCAGCCTTCTTGCTGGCTGGGCACAAGAAGTTGGGAGGGGACACAGCCAGGACAGCTGACCCAAACTGGTCAAAGGGGTATTCCATACCATGTGACGTCATGCCCAGTATATAAACTGGGGGGAGTGGGGCTGGGAGGGACCACCACTCAGGAACTAACTGGGTGTCAGTCAGCGGGTGGTGAGCAATTGCATTGTGCATCACTCATTTTGCATACTCCAATCCCGTTATTATTGCCATTTTATTATTGTTAGTAGTTTCTTAATTTCTGTTCTATTAAACTGTTCTTAACCCATGAGTTTTATGGGTCGTGTCCCCCCCCCAATTCTCTCCCCCATCCCACTGGGTGGAGGGGAGTGAGTGAGCAGCTGCATGGTGTTTAGTTACCAGCTGGGGTTAAACCACAACAGCAACATAACTAACCAGAGTTTGAAACAGTAGATTATTACTACTGGTACAAACTTCTTCTTCTAGGGTACCTCTACCTGGAAGCAGTCCTGCCGAGAAAGTCGAGCCAAACCTGAACCAGAACCAGTTCTAGTAAGTATTCTCTGACCAAAGAAACAGGATCTGGACATGGATGCCTTTCTTGAACTTGAGCCAAATCAAAATACTTTAGCTAGCTGTCCATATTAAAACTGATTCAGTGTAGCAATTTAAGTTTCAGTTCTGGGTAAACTGTGGGTTTGCTAGGGAAACGGCAGGATAGGATCAACCAGATGGCTGACTAATCTGGATCCCTGCCATACTAGACACTGTATCAAGCAGCAGATCCTTTCTTCCCTCTTTCTCTGCATTCTTGTGTTGCAATCCCTTCTTCTCTCACACTTGCCAGGTCTGCAGCCATCATTTCTGTATAAGGTCAAGCTTTGCACAGGCTTCAGATACATTCAGAGCTGCTCCCTCATGTTATTTGACCTATCCTCCCTTCCTTCGTAATAGCAACGTCAATAGTATCTGACACAGTCAGTCAATCTCACAAACTTCATTCCCTACCATTTTCCATTATTATTCAAACAAACTGGTGCAAGTTTAAGCCATTACTGGCCCAGAGGAGTTTATTTAGGAATTAAAGCAAGTGCTTATTTTCTTGAAATCTTAGAAAAAGCTGTAATATTGAAGTGACCTGACACCTTAAAGATATTTAATCTATTTAAAAAACCTATTTGTTTTTCCACATGGTTGAATTTTCCTTATTTAAGATGCAGGTCAAGAGAAGTCATAGTAATGAAGGGAACATTTGAAGTTACTCTAGCTGCTAATAATTCCACTATATTCAGTCTCTCAAAGAATGCTCCAGTTCTTAGACCATAAGAAAATCCTTTGAACAAACCAACTGTTCCCTCCCCTCCTGTTGCACAATTTAGGTAGGCATTCTGTCTTTATATGCTTGTTTATGCTGTTATAAAGAACTTTATTACTTGTTTAAGGTTTTGTTTACTCACTTAACATACGGAGCTTCACACTGCTTTGCAGCAGAATAAGGGTCTGCAAGGATCATACAGAATTGAAGACCAGCTTCCAAACATTGTAGCCCCTTCCTTTTCTCCCCTCACACTGAAGCCAGCATTACAAGATCTAGGAAGCGTAATTTATTATCCAGCATTCTTAATATGTGATGTGACAAGGAACACAACAGCAGATTTGCCAAGTTACCATTTCCTTCACCTCCTCTCTCCAGGCAAGTTCAGAAGACTCAAGTCTTGTTACACAAATAGAGGAGACTCAGAAGTCAGTTCTTACACATGGCCTGAACATATTCTTGTCCAGAACTTCACCTTTAGATATGTAGAAAGGTATTTATACCTCAAGGCCTTGAAGACTTAACCATTAATTCTCTCTCAAACTACTCTGCAGCACAGTCTAATGCCAGGCTGTTTTGAGAAGAATCTGAAGCAAGTGTCCTCTTCCCAGTAAAAAGGCTATTGCCTACTCACTAGTTTCTTCAAAGCACTGTAGAAGTCAGGAGTTTGACTTTTTTTTTTAAATCAGGATGAACCTGGTAGAAAAATTTTATATCACCACACTCAAGTGTTCATTAATTTTACAGAACTACTGATCAATACTGGAGCAGTATCATCTATACTACTAGAAAAATACTTTAATTGCCCTGCACAGAGCCCATATTCAGCAAATAATCAAAGTGATTCAGGCTCATTTAGCACTAGACATTAAGTTACTGTTCTTGGGGGGGTTTTTAAAGTCTTATCCATAGATTACATTGAGAATGTAAAACCACGAACTGAGAGGACTTAAGTATTCAAATATAAGCTT